>JADLZK010012127.1:0-493940 GCA_015847255.1 Hyparrhenia diplandra
TGTTTGTCTGAATAAAACAGAAACAATACTGTTGTACTGGTTACTGTAGTCTTCAGGCACGGATCGATGATGCCATTAAGATTCAAGAACGTACTTTACAAATAGTATATAGGAGTAATCATACAAGCATATACGTACATATAGTAAATCTCCAAAAGGAGAAGACATGACACGATGACAATTAAATTTTGCCAATAACAAACGATCACTTGGGACTTGCACGATTCATGAACTGATCAAACAAATTAAAAACTGTAGACATGTAGTAACTGGGATGACCCATCTCAGATATGTAGTAACTATTTTCTCGTTGATTGTGTCATCAAGAACGTATGGTTACAAACATAATCAATTAATCTTACAAGCATACACATGATATGAATTACGGCAAGCCGAAGGATTTACACCAACCATACTGGCACTGGCAGTTTATTTTGTTTTCCCATAACACACTTGAAACTTGCACGATTCATGAACTAATCAAACAAAAACAGCGACTACTCATGAACGATGCATCACGTCCAGTGCAGAATCACGTACGCAGCAGCTCTAATACCCCCCGATTCATGGTAATTCGTCAAGCTTGGGCGGGGAGCTCCATCTCCAGAAAGAGGCGGCGGATGAGGCGCAGGCTCTTCCCGCCCGTGGTTGCCCTCGGAATCTCCTTCTTCGCAGTCGTCGCAGCCACAGTGGCGGTGAGCGGAGGCAGGGACGGCGGTGGGGTTGTCGGCGACGGAGACGGATCGATCATTTTGACTTGGTGCGGCGCGACGCAGACGGTGCTCTTGGGATCGCCGCGTGGCCAGTTGGCGTTGTAGACAACCTCGTAGCCTCCATCGTTGCTCGACGACACGATCGTGGCCTTGAGGCAGAGCACGAGAACCTGCCCCGTCGGCAGCGTCGCGGGCCTTGTGCGGACACGAACCACCGTCCCGGGCTTCAGATGCGCCGCGGGGACGCCAGGAGTAGCTCCGCGCGCGGAACTGGCCGAAGATGGGACGGACCGAGGCAGTGGCGGTGGTGGCGGTGGAGAGGCGGAGGTGCAGCGCGACGAAGCACGAGGCTGGGGCTGTCGTGACGCGTCGTCGGCGACGGTTGAGCCTCGGGAATGGGCGTTGGTAGACGATGGGACCTCCCGATGCGGTAGACGAGGGCATGGACCCTGACGGCGTCCCTCGAGCCGTGACGCGGCGGCGGGGACACGGACGGCTTCTTCTTGGCGACCGACCTCGTGGGCGCCAGGGCTTGGACCTCCTGCGCTGGAGCTCGCGGCGGATGCTCCGCATGCCGGAGGTAGAGGAGCGCGGAGGAAGGTACGTCACCATGGCGGAGGAGAGCTGTGGGTCGATCGAATCGACGGGAAGCAGAGGAGCTGGGTGGATTGCGGAAGGCGACGGCGGGTGGGTGAGCAGAGGAATTGCGTTATGCGCGCCGGGAGAAGAAGGGAAAGGGAGGGCGTTCGATTTGAGCAGCTGGACTGGATCTCAGATCTGGCCCAGTCACGCGCTTACGAGTCCGACTCGAAGTTGGATAGATAGATGGGCCAGTTGTCGTAAGGCCCAAGTCGATAAACGAATCGAGGCTGGATTTTTTTTTTGAAAAAGTCTTTTCGGTCACGGCTTTTGCTTGGTAGATTTTTGGTCGCCATTTTCAAAACCGGACAAACGGTCCTCAACTTTTCAAACCGTGTAGATTTCGTCCCGGCGGGGTTTGGACAGTGGTTTTAAGCTACGGTAACTCCGGTTTTTCTACAGTGACCGTGGTTTTTTTTTTTTTTTCTCTTTTCTTATTTATTTCGGCAGAATCTTTTCAAAAATCATAGTAAATCTGAGAAAATTCATAAAATAAAATCTAATTTTTGTTGGACTTCCATAAGTAGAGCTTTCTGTGAATGAATATATAATATGGTATACTTTAATATAAAATTTTGCTATGAAGGTTTTGCCTTTTTTCTTTTTATTTATTTCACTCAATTTTTAAAAAATCATAATAAATTATAAAAAATCATAAAATTGAAAAACCAATTTTTTGCTAGACTCCACATGAGCATATTTACACAATAAAGATATATAGGTGTACTATTTAATTTATTGGCCGGGATCCATCGATCATGTTTCACGGCTACCGTGACGCACGTACGCAGATCAAAGACAACAAACCTAGCTAACCTAACCCAGTTTAAAGAGCCACAAAGTAACTACGTCATCTTGTGTTATTGCGCGCCTCATGTGGAGTCCAACAAAATTGAATTTTTTATTTTATAATTTTTCTGTAATTTACTATAATTTTTAAAGATTGAGCCGAAATAAATAAAAAGAAAAAAGGCAAAACCTTCTAGCAAAAACTTTGTACTAAAGTATACCATATTATATATTCATTGCGTAGGTCTACTCATGTGGAGTCCAACAAAATTGATTTTCTATTTTATGAATTTTTCGCGGATTTACTATGATTTTGAAAAGATTGCCGAAATAAATAAGAAAAGAGAAAAAAACGAAACCATGGTCACTGTAGAAGAAAAACCGGAGTTACTGTAGAAAAAAACCACCGTTCAAACCCGCCGATGGACGAAATCTGCACGGTTTGAAAAGCTTGGGGACCCGTTTTGTTTTGAAGATGACCAAAATCGGACTTTTCGCAAAAGAAAGGCGACCAAAAGTAGACTTTTTTTTTTTTTCAGCCGTTGGGCTCTCTGGGCTGGGGATCTCGTCTGTGAAAGAATTGAAAAAATCCAAGGAGGCCGGCCCACAACGAGCCCCCAGCCCGAGAAGGCGACAGCTCCCGCTACGCAGGCCTTTCCATCCAGTATCGCGCTCTCACGTTTACAGCAACAGCAGCTAAAGATGAGTGCAGCCGAACAGATTACATTTGTGAATTAATCACTGCCAAATCAGCCTGTATAGTTGTAGCCTACTTATCTTAATTCTGAACCGAAGATGCAATTCGTCAGATCGCTTTGTGTGTTGGGTTTAAGCTGCAATGAGACAACAAATCCATGAATGCCAACAGCTGAACCAACCAGAGCTCATTCTCCAAGAGATGAACCAACCAACCATAGCTTTAAAATGTCTCTGGCTCATCTCGGACACATGGATCAGCTTCTTTCTCAATCCCGCATATAAAATTTTTTGAAAAAATCAGTTTTGTATTGTGTTGGACGAGCAAAATATAAAGATGTAAATTTTAATGCATTAGGTTCGCAATTGAAGCAACAAAACTCCCTTAATGAAGACGCGTGCCAATGGTACGCTTTTGAAAAAAAAAGCAACAAAACAATCATCCTTGTTCTTCCATTAGATAGCTATATGTATATGGTAATTGCTATGTCATTAACATATAAAACTGACTACAGCAGCCAACACAAGGAAAGAGATATAAACATATTTGGCATTAACGCTGCGACCACACCCTATCAGCCGGTCTGAAAATCTCAACGCCTAGCTCCAAAAGTTGTCCTGGAAATCTTGATTGGTTTAAGGAACAAGGTTCTTGTCAAAAAAAAAAAAAAAAAAAAGAACAAGGTTTGATTCCTTACAGTTTAATAGATAGAGGTGCTCCAAAGTTCTGTCAGTTTAAATGAAACTCAAGTTCAGATTCAGTTCAGGCAGTTTAACTGAAACGTATCAGAGCTACTGACAAAGCTACATTGATGAAGTATTTATTGTCCACCTACTGTACCATTGCTACAAATAATCATGTTTTTCATCAGACCAAACACTACACTTGCGAACAACGTCAAATTTATGTATTGGGTTATAGGTGAAATCCATATTAATTAAGCTTCGAAGTTTAACTAAAATGCTGCCCTTCAGACATTCAGTTTCAAATTTTGACTACCAGCAACATGTGTTTCACTAAATGCAGAACAGCAGTACAGTACTACTGACTTACATCGTCGTTCTAAACAAATAGTATTGCAATATGCATGACAAGTATATATTGGGAAAAAAACGCTTACACAACAGTAGCACAATTTTATTACTCCAACAAATACACAGGACACGACATGACAGAGATTCTCCAGTAAGCACACACAGTAAAGAGACACAACAAGAGTAGCTAAACTAAATTGTTGACAGATGCGGTCAGACGTGGCAATTCAGAAATCGATGGAGAATCAATGCATGAACTGCAAAGCGATTATTCACCACGAGCTCCGATGTTGACAAATGTGAGCCCGAGCAGGAGTAGAACGAACATGCCGAAGCAGAGCACCGGATCTTCCTCCCCGGAGACTGCCGTGAAGGCACCGGAAGCCATGACAAGCCCCACGGCAGCGATGTAGCGGTGCATGAACGCTGCGAGAGCTCGTGGACCATCGAACACAACCGGGATGATGGGATTGGGCGCAGGTCCGTTGGCCATGCGGACGCCGACGGCGACGAGGCTGGCGCCAACAAGGATGCCCACAAAGCAGAGTAAGGCGAAGCCTTCAGCGCCGAGGTGCATTGCAGCGCTGACAGAAAGCAGCATGACGGTAAGGCCGATGGTCGTGACCCTGCTTCCTGGAGTGCTCATCGTCGCCGACGTGGCACTGTAGTTGAGTAGTTCTCTATTAACCGGGACAGCAAATAAAATTATAAAGAAAAGTGGAAATAAATCTTTTTCCCAAAGCTCGTAAGGATGTCATTTGCTCGTGCGTCCGTCTGCCGTCCATCTGGCACGGGTGCACCGCGCACGGGTGCAGAGCGTGTGCACACAGCTCGGTTTTCACAGAAATCGGCAAAAAATTAAGAGGTCATAAAAAAATATTGGTAAGGCAGAGAAGGAACGTCACCGTTTCTCGGAGCGACCTTTGCAGATCTCTCCCCGCTCCGCTCACGGGGCCTCCGGGTGACCAGCAAGAACTTGACGCCGGTCTCTGCGTTGGTGCCGAGGAAGAACGAGTGCGGGAGCCGCGTGGTGGTGCGAATGCGAATGGAGGATGGGAGGTTATATAGGCTGCGGGTGGAGGTGGTTTTATGGAGTGCGGGAGCGAAGCAGTCCCGGATGAAAACTCTCTATCCAATGGAATTCTAGTAGCGTGATTTGTCGTTAGGTTGACTGACTCCTGGGTCCGCGATACCCACGTGGCCCCACCCCCACGCATTTCTTTGCGCATGATTTGGTTGGTCTGGTGTCAGCTTATCTCACCAGTTGTACTATTGGCGGGCGATGCGGTCAATGCGGCGTGGGCAGCACCGTAGCCGGGCGCGTCGTAGGATCAGAGGCACCGTGGCGAGTTGCCGTTCTGTCAGCCGCCATCCATGAGATGCCGACCGTAGAGTCCGGACACGCCTGCTGCGTCGGAACCCAACCCATCATCGAGCTCTGGTGTGCAAGCGCTCCGTGCACCATTTGACTGCACGTCTCTGCACTGACCCGCTGAAAATAGAGCATGGCCATCAGCGAGACTACAAGGCAGATCAATGAGTGCAGAGAGAGCTGCAGGCTGCTGCATTCAATTTGTTGCGTGCGCCACTTCAGCCAACAGATATACATGCTGTCAAAAGAAAAAAAAAAAAAAAGATGCACATGTACTAGTAGTACTAATCACCGATCGAATATAGGGCGGTGGCGGCTCCCGCGGCGGCAAGGTGGATCTTGGCGGCGGCTCAAGCGATCGGGCGCTCACCGGTGCTGGGAATTGCGCTGGCAGTTCGCCAAGGTCGGCTTCGTCGTCGCCCGCGGCCCCCCGCCCATCCGCGTGGAGGGTCTCTCGGCGATGCACTCGGCGCAGAGGTCTTTCGGGCGACCGCTTCCTCGCCTCACACCACGGCCACGCCCGTGGTCACGGTGCCTTCTCCTATCCCGGCTCCAGAGCGACCGCCCGGTGCGGCGGGGACGACGATGTTCTTGTGTGCCGCGCCAGATCCGAGCCTGCCCGGCAGACGAGCCTTCGCCGCAGGGCGGCGCGAGGTCAAGTTCATCTGCAGCAACACGCCATCATCCACCTCGGGGAGAGGGTGTGTGTGAGCCGACCAATTTATAAGAAATCAAGTATAATTCGCAATTACCAAGCAATCGCAGTTCTACACTTGAGTCCATATAAACCCGGTATTCCGAAATCTCGAAAGTGATTTCAAACTCATCAACAATACAACAGGATCGTTGAGCTCGTGAGTTAAAACTACATGTGTATCTCAAACCAAATTCAATATATATTAATCGAGTGCGATGTACACATTTCTTTCAAAATAATTCAGAGTGCGGAAGCAATAGCTTTCGAAAACAAAATAGTTGTACAACGGAAATAAAATAAGATAGTGCCAACATGATGTCACCCCTGTAATAGCATGAGAATGGGAAATATGGGGGACCGCCATGCCCTAGGCATTATTCTTCAATCACAAAGACATCACAACCGGATCAACTCATGCTAGACGGATCACCCGCAACATCGAATTAACCCGTGAGTACTCAATTGTACTCCGCAAGACTTACCCGCCTTAAACCAGAAAAAATAAGGAAAAGACTCCAAGGATTATGCTTGGCTTTATCCGAGAGCGGGCCGACTCACATTTAAATTTTAGAAAATAAGGTTGATTAGTGCGCCTACACATACTACTTGAGTTCTTCCAAGTTAAAAGGTTATTATTACTTACATAACCATAAGTCCTGTATAGTCAAGATTAAAACATATGCTCGATATATAAAATAATAAAGATAAGTAACTGGATCAACATTTTAACTTCAGCAGCCGGGAATAAGAATAACCATCATTGTGATAATAGGACTACGATGTCGTGGACGCAACCCGGTTCTCACTAACCAGGAGAGATGGCGATTCGAATCGATTTGCAAACCAGCTGGCGAATACCCTGTCATAAACCAGGTCTACTTGATCAACGCAGACCTGATCACCAAGACGTTAGGGGACGTAAAGTCTCGGACCGCCGGCAACCCCCTCCTCTCGGGTACCAAGTGAGCGTGCAACGAGACCGACATCATCGCGGCGCATCTTCTTGTACCCAATCAAACCCCTCTTACCACGCCTAGGAGGGACGTTAAGCGCGCATTGTACCGCCCCCTAGCATTCTCACGAAGCCGTGGCTCACGACTCAGCGGAGCCTACTATATGAACAGTAACGCTCAACTTCCGACCACATTCCGACAAAGGGATAGTCCATAGCCGATCGATGGAGGACCACAAGATCCATCCGATCTCTCATGTTTTATTATTCAGATTCTCCGCTTGTTAACCACCGACATGATTAACCCAACAACAAACCTCACAAGTGACCGAAAATCACCAAGCGTGAATCATAATAATCGAGCATTTATTTAACCTAGACTCCTACATAGGATGGGCAACAACTTCAGCAAGGATATCTATGCATCAACGGTTTCAACCACTTCCTACACTTAATGCAAAGCATTCATAAAAGGACTCAACAAATTAATTTAGAAAGCATAGGTAAGTTCAGCATGCACCGGGCTTGCCTTCGTAAAAGCGCCAGGAAGAAGTTAAGATCTTCCGAAGCTCGGAGTCACGGTCCTCCTTCTCTGTGGGGGTCTTTTGGCTGCACCGGGACGATGAAGGTTGACCTCCTGCTCCTTGATCTCCTCCCGAACTAACTCCTCCGATCCCGAGATGATGCATGCATATGCAAGACTGATTAATTACGAATGCACAGAGACATGCTTGCATCTAAATGAGGTAGAATGATGGATGAATGCATTATGATGTATGATACTAGTAAGTGGATATCTCTTCTGAAAACACACATTTATAACTACACAAGAAACCCTAGAAATCTACATCAAGCAAACATCCTATTTCACTAAATGCTGAAAATGACAGCTAGACATACAGTTACTAAAACAGTCACACAGGGAGTTCTATAACTCCAAATGCAGCAAACAAATACTCATTGAAAGCTAACAAAATTATCTACAAATCATTCCATACCATCCAGATCATATTCTAACGTCTACAGCCTCGAAAACAGCAAAAACAGATGCTCTGTTTTCACCTAGCAAGCAACATGCAACACCTATATCTCACAAACTAAGCATGCAACTCTTCTCAAAATTGAACAGCAAGTAAGTAAGTCCATAAAGCATCAAAATAACCTATTGAGCAAGCCAAAAGATAAACTAAAGTACATGAAATAACATTCCCTAAATAAACACTACACATGCGCATAATAAAATGCAAGGCTAGACTATACTAGTTTAATAGGAACATGTAACCAGCAAACTAACCATACTAACAGGTCCTTATTATCATAAGAACAAACAATAAAATTATCAACTCACAATGCTCTACTATAAACATACATTTCTAGGCTATTTTCCATGCAACATAAATATGGTAAATACATGGCTACTTCAGAAAAATCTACAAAAATTACCAAAGAATCCTACTGGTCTAACTTGCCTACCATAAAAATTTCATAGCAAGAACATGCATATACTGCCCTACACACAAATAGAAAGAAAACAATACAACTAAGCATGAAAATACTTTGTACTATGAAAAGTACGAAAATGGCTAACCATGAACATGCAAAGCTACATAACAGTAAGGAATGCATGTACAAAAAAATTATCATGGCAAAAACCCTAGTAATTATTTTTCTATGAATTTCCTAAGAAAGCATGGTAAATAGCACATAAATCAAAAATCACATTTCTACCACAGAACATAGCATGTAAGATATTTTTCCTAGGCTCCTCATGCAAAAACATGAATATTTCATATATGGACCACTATTTTATCATGCACCAAAAATTACCTATGCATTTCCTCTATTTTCATGGCAATAAAGCAATAAATCTAAATAAATATAAAAACTGCCTGAAAACCTAATCTCATATTTTTTTCTACTGTATATCTACTGACAAGGATCACAGCAAAATTTGTCCCACTCAAAACCGAGCTAAAACGTGGGAGATATGGATTTTCTAGTGCATGCATGAAATTCTGGAAAATAAAAACAGAAATAGAAAATCGATCCGACAGCCGGGGCCCGCTCGTCAGCGTCCCAGAGCAGGGGACGGCGGCTGCTCCGGCGGATCTTCGCCGGCGTTGGTCCTCCGGCGACGCCAAGCACATGCTCGGCTTCGTCTCGACGAGATCTACCTGCCTATACCCTTTTCCCGAGCAAACGACGACGGTGGAGGGAACGACGGCGAGCGGCGGCGGTTGGCGGCACGGTAGGCCGGTGGTGCTGCGTTTTCCGGCGAGGGCTGGTCGGGGCGATGCGCGTACAAGGCTCAGGACATCCAGGCGATGCAAAATCACCTGCTGGTCGATGGGTTTGCCGGCCGGACGACGTTCGACGGCGACGGACTTCGACGGCGGCCACGGACAGGCGGCGGCAAGGTCGTGTTCCGGCGAGCTGAGAGCACGAGGGTTCAATTCTTCTTGGCACGAGGAACTACACAACATAAGGATCACAAAACGTACTTTAGTTCAAAGAAAAACGCCACGAAGGCCACGGCGGCGGGCACGCCCGCGGCGGCGGCCATGGCGGCAGAAACGGCGACAAGCGATGCGTTCTGGCTCACCTGATTCCTAACTTCCGGAGCCACTTTGGTCGAAGATAGTACACGATTCACAGGGGCTAGAACGCGAGCTGGAGCGTCGAGAGGTGGACTGAGAAGGCGGAGCCACGGAGAGCAGCGGAACTGCCGGCGTTCCGGCGGGCGGCGGCGGAAAGGGGGGCCGGTTTGGCACCGTTTTCCGGCTCGATTTGGTGCTCTGGCTGGTCAGGGAGGTGGGTGACGATGTGTCGAGGATGTTGGCGTGAGGAATCGGGCAGAGCCCGGGCGGTTGTGGTGCTTGCCGACGGCGGCGGTGCTCGGCCGCGGCTATGGCGAAGCGGCGCTGCTGGCTTGCGCGAGGGGGGAGAAGGGAAGGAGGCAGGAGCGGCTTGGCGTGCAAGGGACGCGCTTCCCTCCTCTAAGACGGCACGGGCGCGACGCGGTGTCAGGGCGCGCGCGGCAGGCGCGGCCACGCGGCTACGGCGTCGGCGTGTGGGGGCAGGGGTGGTCGGCCAAGGTGTGTTTCCATTTTTTTTTTTTTGAACTCAAAACCTCAAAACTGAACTGTTTTTCCTCCGTACTTCAAGATCCGTGCAAAATTAGCGAAAGCTCTAATTGAACAAAATGATCGTCATGAAATTCTGAGCGAAACACGTATACAAACTTTTTCCTGGATCGGCCTAGATTTGAAACTACGGATACCCGAAGCGGAACTATTCCCGGTCAACGAAACCCTAATTTTGCACCGATTCAAACGAACCTCGACCTTCGAACAAGCTCCACTCAAAAACACGCAACCGGCCAATGACAACTTTTGTTCTACATAAACTTGTCTACCAAAGTCGTGAAGGGTGCACACGCATGCAAAGTCTCTAGCTAGGGCTTTCGGACAAAACAAGATAATTACTTTGAAAGTCAAACGAGGTCAAATCAAATCACACTATCTTTATAAAATCAAATTAGCAAACATGCCCAACATGAAATATGCTCTAACACCTTCCCTAAACATTACTAGGAATAAAGAAACATTAAACTTCTAATTATGCAAACATTTCATACATGAAATGACGAGGCAAAAGCATAATCAAGCAAAATGAATGCATTTAAACAAGCAAAGGAACTCTATCATTTCATGTGCATAAATGCATATGACTAAATAGTGATTATGCCCATGAAATGTAGATGCTAATGACATGATTAAAACCAGGGTGTTACAGGGTGCTCTCGACCTCCTTGGCGCCCGCCGCGGACTGCAGTTTAATCGCCGCCACCGATGGAAGCACCGCCGCTTGTACCGCACCGGATGAGCATGAGCTCGAGGCGGCAGAGAGGAGGCTAACAACGGTATCCGATGCCCGCGGCATTGCTCCGCCAAGAACGCGCCCTCCCCTACGCCGCACCGACCCCGCTTCATGGTGACCCGAGGCTTCTTCCCCCGCGTTGGTACTCGCTCCCCTGCACCCGCTCCCCGCCCCCCGAGCGTGGGTGTTGCGCTAGCCGCCTCCACCACCACGAGGCTCACCGACAAACGGCCGGGCGGCTTTTAACAAATAAGCCGCGACGACGCGCAGCGCGGAGGACAACGTCTCCATCTTGGTCTTTATCTTTGCCGAGCTATCCACCGGATCGGGAAGGCGGCCGGCTCGCGGACCGGCGTCGATGGGAAGGCGGCATGCATCCTGCGTACCGCCGCTTCCCTTTCTTCTCTTGCCGCCGCTGCCGCCGATGGTGAGGCTCGTGGCCGTGCATCACCTCGGCCCATCACCTCGCGCCTACCGAACGATGACGGATTGTTGCTTCTTGCCACGGACGACGACGGACGTCCATGCGTGCGTCTCGGGGGTCTTCTTGAAGGACGGCACCGGTCGATCGTGTGGTCGGGCGCGCGGTGGCGGCCGTAGCGGGTTGGACGGAGGAAGGGGAAAAGGTGGGTAGGACCCACTAGATAGGGGGTTTCCAGATTTGGGGGCCTCAGATTAAAATTTGAGGTGATATGGAAAATAGAGCTAATTTAGGGCCTTCACCGGAGTTGATTTTTTCACTCAGCCCCTAAAATTTAGGGTAGGCGCCTAAATAGGGGGCTCCACTGTAGATGCTCTTACAAAGATCGCCGTGTTTCTAAATTTGGTTGGGGGGCTCTTGTTTCTTGCCCGAGAGCTTTTTTTTCGGATAAAGAAGAAGTATATATTAGATTATAGTTGAATTACATCGACCTGTTACATGCACTTTGGAATACATTAAGTATATCCGCATCCTTGTCTAAATTGTACTCACACTTTGAATGACACCAAATCTCAACTCCAAACCTATATGACGGTTCATATAGATGACCGCACAGGCAGACTATCGACAAACCGCATGAGAACACGCTCGGCGAACGGCCTGAGAACGGATGCCCAACGGATGGCCAACACTCCTGTAGGTGGAATCGAGGAACTTCTTCTTTCTGCCACCAAAGAATAAAGAAGACTGATCTAAAAATTATTCTCCCTAGTCGCCCATCGCGGGGCCGATCTAACCACGACAAAACGAAGAAGAGATCGGAGAAAATTATTCCATGACAACGACATTGAGGACATCATCTCCGCCTCAATGTCGATGCTTGGAAACACATATCTCCATGTCGCCATGTTGTGGAACTTGTTGACGTTGATGTCGCCCTCATCTTCATCGAGCCGCCATGGAGAACAGGTCCAACCTGTCTCTTCACCGTCGCCGGGGAGGAGTAGGAGGAAATAGATCTCCAACACCAAGAATCTTGGCATGGAGAAATCCTAAACCTAGACTCAATCTGAGAGAAAAACTTATTAAAAACGATGGATTCCCACTCCTCCCGACCTCCGGCCAGCCGGAGGAGGGAGGTAGGGGACCAACAAGGTGGAAACGAGAGGAGAGGCGGCGGCGGCTCCCCTCCCCTAGGGCTTTTTCTGGGTCTTTTTAGTGCTCATTGATAACTTCTTGCCTGAGAGCTTGGTCTTGTTACACTATCCCCCGAGAGGCATTACGTGAGTGCAGATGCGACGGGCCGGGCGCGACGCGGCGCACAAGACGTGCCAAGTCAGATTGTTGGCCACGAGAGTCGGGCATGTTGTCAAGACAGGTCATATAGCAGTTAACGCACACCCCGCCCTGGCCGGGCACCGTATTTGGTGGCGGTGGAACGTTGGACAACAATAGAATAAACGAATGGTTTGGTGGTGTATAGTGATCGTGTCGAGTCCGCGGCCGGCGGGAGGTTGCGCCACCGGTGGTGGGCTGGCTGTACGGTGGCTGCCCTGTGGATGCCACGGCTCACGCACGGCTACAACGATTTCATGCGCGCATTATGGGGACCATCGAGGCCCGGGGCGCCGCTCGGAGCCCATCGCCACCACACCGATCTCGGCCGCCGGGCGCTTGCCGGGCCGAGGACGGGCGCGACAACCACCTCAACCCACATCCCCTACGTGACAATGACAATTGTGTAGGAGTTCGCGATAAAGTCGGGGCAGGAGCGCCATCCAAGGATGGCAAAAGTTAAAAAAAAAAAAAAATCCCAGAATCCGCAGGTGATACAACCCATGATAGTTGTGCATCCTTCTCCGTATCTCACCCCTATGCGCACAAAGGAACCAATGCACATAGCACGGCAAAGCGATAGGGAGAGGGTGCCCGGGCGGCCGAACCAAACAGGGGACGGTGGCCCTCCTCTACCGGGCTGTGTCTGTCCACGGCCTGGTCCCTAGGCTGGGCTTCCGAGGTCCACCCTATCAAACACGCCCTATATATAACGAGCATCCCAGCCCCCAAGCCCCCAAGCGCAGTCCAATTCACTTAACAACCTCTAGAACTCCAAGCAACCAAAGCCCGATCGCAACTTCACTAGACCACTACCGCCGGGCGCTCACGCATTGCCGAGACGGAAACATGGACCACGGAGGTGACACGGCGGCCGATGACAAGCGCGGTCATCGACTTCGCATGGCCGTCGCGGAATAAGGACGGAAAATTTTCCGTTCCAACCCGCTCTGTTTTTTGTTTTTGTCCGTCCGTTACCGTATTGGTGGAATCCCGTTTTCGTATTTACGAAGTAGAAATGAAGTTTTTCCGTCTGTTTTGAGGAATCCCGTTTTCACCCGAAATTGACACGTATTTATTCCATTTTTATCCCGTTTTTAATCTCCATAAGGCATGTCTACAAATTTATATGTTCACAAACATACTAATCACTATTTATGCATGTTAACATGTTAGCACATGACATACCAGTGAATATTGGACTAATAACTTTGTATGAGTATAGTATTTTGTGACTTTCTTCATGTATATTCGAGAATATTTTATCGTGTTATTCTTTTCCGCTCAACGTCCGTATTGGTTCGTTTTCTGTGCTTCCGCGGTATCCGATTCCGCTTCCGCACCGCATTTTTCCGAACCCGACCCGTTTCCGCTTAAAAAATATAGAAACGGAAGTAGAAATGAGGTTTTTTCGTTTGTTTTCATCCCTATTTACGCCTCGTAATCCACGTATATATTGCTTTATGCATGTCAACAAGGAAAGAAAAATACTATATATATCTTTAAAAACAAAGAAAACACTTATACAATAGTGGGGCAACTTGTTTACTCCAACAAAAGTACACGACATTACATGACATAGATTCAACAATCATACGGTAGAGAGATGCAGCAAGCAATATTACTGATTTTAAAACAGATCACACACGGTAGAGAGATACACTAGTGGAACTTCAATCACTGATCTTTACCTGCAGTACCCCAGCCCAATTCAGAAATTAGGCACGATGATAAGGCCAGTTGCAGCTGCGGTGGCGGCAGTGAGTGAAGAGCGATTATTCACCACGAGCCTCGATGCTGACGAGGATGAGGCCAAGCAAGAGCAGAGCGAACATGCCGAAGTAGAGCACCGGTCTTCCTCGCCGGAGAGGACCACCGTGAAGGCACAGGAGGCCATGATGAGACCTACGGCGCAGTGTTGCGGCGCATGAACGTTGCGAGAGCTCGTGCACCTCTGGAAACCACCTCAACGATGGGATTGGTGGCATGTCTGTCGACCATGCCGATGCCGGCGGCGATGAGGTTGGCGCTGACGAGGACCCCTATAAAGCAGAGGAGTATGCCGAAGCCACCAAGGTGCATGCCCGTACTGACAGAAAACAGCATGAGGACGAGGCCGACGGTGATTGCCCTACCGCCCGGAGTACTCATTGCCGGCGACATGGCACCGCAGTCCTCTGTTAACAGGAAAACAGGAACATCAGCATCAAGAAGGAGGCCAATGCTTTTGTTTTCAAACTTCCCATGAGTCATGGAACATGGATGTCGTGCGTACGGAATGGGAAGTTAAAGAAGTTATTCCGGTCGCCGAACGAGCCAGTCGTCCCGCCACCGAGCACCGCGCGCTATGTTCACGCTACTAAAAATTCAGTTTTTCCACAGAAATCATCCGTCCGTTTCCGTGTGGAGAGTCGAAGAAAAATTGGTAAGGCGAAGGAGAAGGAACGTTACCGATGTTGGTGGCCTTGAGCGAGCGCGATGCTGGGTCGCTGGTGATTCGGAGCTGGCTTCGCAGCTCACGGGGCCTCCAGTAACCAGCTGGGCGCCGCAGAGGAAGTACGGGTTGCTGGCTTGCTGCGTCCTGCGGGAGGAGGGTAGCACTGCGACGGTGGTGCTGCGAATGCGAATGGAGGGAGGGACGGGAGCGAGTTTTTATAGTGTGTTTGGGGGTTCTGGCTTTGGCCCTGTTAATTTGCACGCAGCGGCGAGGCCGCGAGCCGGCCTAGGACGTACATACGCGGGGCGACGGGACGACGGGGGCGACGGTGATCGTTTCCGTGGCGACGGTAATCGTATCCGTGTGTGGTTGGTGGGCCCCGTTTGGAGAATTTTATGTTCCTGGAACCGTGCGCCTCCCTCGTGAAAGCGTCTCCCCTCTTGACAAGTACTCCTAGAACCGTGCGTCTCCTTCATGACATCGTCTCCCTCATGACACATGACTCATGACAAGTACTCCTGCTTTTGCAGATTGATGCTTGTTGGACTTGGGGACTATTTGTAGTTATTAAAGTTTTCGAAGACAATTAAAATTCATTGCGTGTCTACTTTTGGATTATCCATAGTCCATACAATTTGTAGAGAAAACTCCTTTAACTGTTCAACTTAAACCCCACCAAGCTGGTTTGACAAGCGGCTCAGGATGTTTTGAGTCCGCAGCCGCAGCTATGGACATAGTTAGCTCAGTTCGGCTTGGCTCTCCCACTGGCTCGTTATCCCTATCAAGCTGACAAGGTAGAATTCTGACTCGGCCGGCTTGTTTGTCAGCTCAAGGTCGTTGTGGTGTACGGCAACTACATCTGGCAGCACAGCCCAGACAACGGGGACTTACATTCAGTTTAGGCAGTTTAACTAAAGCTCTCAGTTTCAGAGCTAGCTACATTGATCAAGTATTTAGTGTCAAATTACTGTATCACTGTTACAATAATCATGTTTATCGCCAGCCCATACACTACACTTGCACACGACATCAAATTTGTGTATTGGGTTATAGGTGAAATCCATTTTAATTAAGCTTCAAAGTTTGACAAAAATGTTGTCCTTCAGACATTCAGTTTTAAATTTCAACAACAGCGGCTGATGACTATTTTAACTAAGTGATTATTACTCATTAATTTCTTTTCTTCTATGTGAAAGGGTCTCTAGCCTAGTGGTTAGAGCACTGAGTAGCACCAAAGAGACTGGTTCGACTCCTCGTGGGAGCGAATTTAAACAGGTTTGCATTATTAAAAAAAATTAAAAAAATAGGTTAGGGTTTCCTTTGCTGACTTCGTCAAAAATTTCTAGTACAGTACTACTGATTTACATCGCCTTTCAAAAGAAATAGGATTGCAATATTCATGGCAAGTATATAGGAAAGAAAAACTCTTACACAAGAGTAACAACACTTTATTACACCAACTAAGACCCCTACTGATTTACATCGTCGTTCAAAAGAAATAGGATTGCAATATTCATGGCAAGTATATAGGAAAGAAAAAACTCTTACACAAGAGTAACAACACTTTATTACACCAACTAAGACCCCTAAAAAGCAGAGGAGTAAGCCGAAGCCGTCCGCGCCGAGCTGCATTGCAGCACTGACAGAAACCAACATGACGGTGAGGCCGATGGCCATCGCCCTGCTTCCCAGAGTGCTCATCGTCTCGGGCGTGGGCGGGCTTGAGTGGTGGAGGACAGGAGACACGAGTCCGGAATGGAGAGGACTGGGATGCCAGAGGTGGGATATAAAAAGGCGTGGGGGCGGGAGGCCAGCAGCACGAAGGTCCTTGGAAGCTTCATGTTTGGACGATTTTTGGTTTGGTCCCCGCCCCGCTGTGGTGTGACGTGAGAAGTGGCGGCGTGCGGACCGGACGGAGGTAGGGACGAAGGCGTACGTGAATTGGCGGCGCATCGCGTACCCGTACCTCCGTGTCGTCGTTAACGATCACGACCCGCCAGAAGGCCGCGCCGCCACCGCCACCCGGGGAAAAGTGTTGGTGGGCCACGAGACCGGAGCAGAGCTTGCATTGGTGTTGTCTCTAACGGCCAGCTCGGAAACATTCACCGTTTCAGCATGCGGATGAAACGGTCACCGTCACGGGTGAAACCGCAAACGTGCTGGGGAGGGGATTCACGGATGGACGAGCTAGGTTGCGTTGCTACTGAGCTGGCCGGCGCCCGACTTGGTGCCTTGCTCTCTGACGCGCCAGAGCCATCAGTTTCCTCAGAATTTTGGATCGAGGCCACGTTTTGGATCGAGTGGCTAGAAAGTTGTAAAAAAATATCTGTTCCAACTCTTGTAGCACTAATGTAAAGATTTTCGCTTGTTTGTGCAGAAATATTATCCTATTATGGGGTAATTAGGCTCAAAAGATTCGCCTTATGATGTATAAATTAGTTCTTTTTTACCTAAATTTACTACTCCAAACATACGCCTTTTTAAACAGTATTTAATATGATGTGATGGAGAGAGGTGAAAAAACTTGGAAGTTGTTGGCAAATTTTTGGCCATCTAAACGAGGCAAAAGAACTCGATCTGCCACTTCACGGAGATTGAGAAAAGTAATATAGCAAAACGGTAGTACGGATGCAAAATTTGAGATGGTGATAGCCACGTATTATTTGATGCCAATTTTTTTTTTTTCGAATACGAAAAAGATTTGCACATCTTTGTACATAAAGAGAAAAGTTTAGGTTTTACACCTAGCTTAAAAGCCGGTGATGGGAGGTTAAGATTTGATGCCAATTAGAAGACCAACACTAAGTAATCATGGTTTAACAAAGACTAACAGAGGCTAACTGACGATGATGGCTGTAACTGCAAGGCTCAAACTGCATTAAGATAAAATTGCTCTACGCTAAGATGATTCTAAACACTAGTTCATTCATTAATATACGTAGCATAACTTAGAGCATCTCTAGTGGGAGACTTTAAAATGGGTTCTCAAACTTTCATTTCCATGCCAAGTTAAAAAAAAATTAGTGGCCCAAATTAACATTCAACTCCAGTTGGAGAAGCAGGAAAGACCCTAACTCGGTGGGACCCGCCTGTCAACAAAAAGGTACCGCTTCTCCACCGAGGAAATAGTCCACCGCTGCGGGACGACGCAAAGGGGCCGAAGGGCGCTCTAGTGCTCACGCGCATGGCCGGAAGCATGCCGCCGTGTCCGCATCGATGAGCAAGTCGTCGTGTCGCATCCATGGCTAGGGGGTGGGGACATGGGATGGAGAGAGGTGCCGGCACCGACGCCGCCGCTTTGAGCCACGCGCGGGCCGCCTGAGGGCGGCGTGGTCGGCGATGCTTTCGCCGCACAATCTCCGCCTTGGGAGTTGTCATGTTCACGCCGCCCTCCGCCCGGCGATCTCGGCAGGTGCTCCACGCGGCTCGGCCGCTCTGCTGGTCCTCGAGCGAGGTTCAGCGCCACGCCCGGCCCGAGGCTCTTCGCTGCGGTATAATTTAGAGCATCTCCGGCTACTCCGCGGATGGTCACACCCGCCTTTCTCCTTCTCCACGTTGTATGAGTCACCATGGATCTTGAACCGGCGTGGTAATGCTTGTACCACTGCATTCTGCTCCGTGCTCGTGTTCACCGCCTTCTTCCCATCGGACGACAACTCCCTCCTTGCAGCGGTTGTACCGTGGGCGGCGCTGGGAGGAGGCCGTGGGCGGCAAAGCGGCGGGAGAGAGGAAGATGTGGCCATGTGGGGGTAGGGTAGTTGCACGGGCGGCGCTGACGCGCCGCAGCGCGTTGCGGGCGGGCTGGACGGAGGGGTAAGGGAAAGGGTGTGGTGGGATACACTGAATGGGGGGGTTTCGGATCTAGAGTCTTAAAATTATAATTTGGGGTGGCATGAAAAATAGAGGCTTAAGTAGGGGCTCCATTGAATTTATATTTTGTCAAAACCCCTAAATTTTTAGGTAGAGGCCCAAGTAGGGCCTCAGTGGAGTTGCTCTTAACCTACAGCTAATGGCAGGTCGATGTTGCTAATTAAGAACGCAGATCGTGCCTGACGTGCCTGACACAAGGGGAAAAACATGCTAGCTCGGGTGAATAGCTGCTGGGCAAGACAAGAGGAGGAGAGCTGTCTATATATGCGCGTGCAAGTTTATTTCGCTGTTTTGGCCTGTTTTGGGGTTTCCCTTCTGTTCCAACATGGCCATTTTGTGTGTTTTGGATGTTTAGTTGTTTGTGTTATCTCTGCATCTTTTTAGAACTAGTGAACACGCACGTGCGGCACGCACGTGATTATGGTTGTGATAAACGAATTCCTATGCGTACATGAAAAACTCTGAGATCGTAGGATAGACAAATAATATGTAATTTTCAAAATAGTTTGTTTAAATTATTAGTACAAAATCAAATAGGAAACTAATATTTTAACTCAGAATACACATAATGTAATTATTTAGATGACAAATTTTTGACTGATGGGATCCCGTTTATCGCTCTAATAAATTATTTTGGATGAGTAGTGTAAGTATTTGAAGATCAATGTGAAATAAAATACACATAACCTTGTTTTATATAACAAGTGCGAAGAAAATTCAGTTTAATAGGAAAAATATTCTCATCGGGTCATTAATATATTCTCACCAAAACTTTAATTGGTCGTTTTTCATCATGATGAAAATTGATATTCCACAGCATTGATGTGATTTATTAAAAACCATCTTGAAATAAGTGCAATAATAAATAGTTGATACCAGTTGCTAGAGTATCAAATCAAACTTTATTTTGATCTTTAATATTGCACAAAACTACACATATATGACATTGACAATAAATGATTGCTTGTGTCTTCAAGAACAGCATGAAGTGACACAAGGTGCCTGGTTTGTAGGTCAAACTCTGCATTGATCGCTAGTGCAAGGTGCTTGTTCCTGGCATTGGTCTCCTCCAGAACTTCAATACAAGTATTTTCAATGACTTGGAAAGACGGAGAGGCTTGACTTTCATGACTTTCCTCTACAATTTCACCATCCTAAATATGGTGCAATATCATTAGGCCTTGATGTTTAAAGTTAAGATAGCTAGCTTGATAGGCAACGCCATAATATGCAAGATATATGAACCATCTTCTTTTGGGTTTTGTTCATCTAAATCATTCTGTGATACAAAAAAATATAAGGGTAGCATGCATATCAATAAATATATAATTACAAAGTCTGCCAACAACTTTTAAAAAATGCGTAAAAACAGTAATACCTTCTGTAAGGAATATTTAACATAGATTAAAACATTCTCCAATCAGTTTTGTATTGTCAGAAATTGAGCGTAAGATTGAAAACTTTCTCGTTATATAAACATAACAATTTAATTCAATCAATGAACATGAAAATTCAACAACATATGGGTTCAACACCACAAACACAAACTCGTTATATAAACATAACAATTTAATTCAATCAATGAACATGAAAATTCAACTAAATTGTTATGTTTATATAACGAGAAAGTGTCATGATAAAAAGAAAAAGATCAACACCACAAACACAAACGATCTAACTGCCACTGCCAAGTTTGCTACACATGTGTGTTTATCTTTTTTGTTTTATCATGAACAATAAGGCTAGTCCCCTAATGAGAGAGACATGCAATGGTTGCATGAAAGAGTGTTTGTAAAAAAAAAAAAAATGGTTGCATGAGAAAACAAAATGTTTGACCAATGAATACCATTTGTATTGAAAAGTTGTCTCTAATTTTGTTCTTGGCCAAGAAAAGAGTCCAAATGCTCTAATAGTTTCATGATTTCAAGGTCATCAGTTCAAGTGCGATCCTTAATTGATGGGCACGACTCTCACGCAAGCTACAAACAATGTCTTCTTCAGGTGCTTTTTGCCTAATCAGGCTGGTCCATATCACACAACTGCACATATGTCTCCCCGAAGGATTATACAAATGTGAAGGATAAATTAATGAAAGACTGTAAAATGTCAAGTAACGTTACTATGTTGATAAGCGCTTCAAAAAATGAAATGACACGCAAGAATAAATTTTATTACGTGGTCAGATACAAATTAAAACACAAAGTCGAGTCCAAATAAGAGTCTTACCTGAGTAGTTTTCAGGTAAATTATAGCAAGCAAAAAGCACACAGGAGCGATTAAGTTTAAACAAATCTGTTCCCCTTCCACCAGCTCCTCCTTCGATCCGCACCTCTTTTTATTAGGACAAAGAAGTGTCCAAAATCTTCATAGCCTAAAGAAAGGATATACGTGTATGTTGTCTTCCAAGAGCTTAATTAACAGGTTACATGTTACTGCAGTTATATAGAAACTTTAGTTAATATATAATATAAGATGATTTCCTCTCCCAGCCCAGAGGAAGACATGTACGCACGATATACGTGTATGTTCTCTACTTTGTCTTCATGCAGTAACTCCCTATACTGCCGGCTGCCACCGGGGTTACTGTACACGTACCTATCACCGGATCATCGTTGACGGGCGACGTGGCGTGGAAGACGCAGTGGCAGCCGGTGATGGCCACCCGCAGCGCATCGTACTCGAGGTCTCGAGCAGGTCTGCCTTGCACAGCGCCAGTCTGTCTGCCGCACCAGGGAGCGCCCTCAACTGCGCATTCTTATTAGCATCGGCTGCCCTTGATGGCCAGACAACAAGAAACATCTATCGTAAGCAATGAAGACCAGACGAAGATTGATGGATGTGGATCGATGGATCTGCGTCGTTACCGGTGTTCCGCACGGTGCCTCTGACGGCGTATCCCCTGGTCTTGAATCTTGATGGCTGCGTCGTCGTCCATGGCGAGCGGCTTAAGGACAGATGTTGGGGAGACGGTTTCGTGGATCTGAATCGAGGAGGAACGGATGAAGGGGCTGGCGTTATTTCGGGAGGGGAACGGCGCAGAGGGGCGTGTGCGGTGGGCGCGGCCACGCGGAGATGCAGAGACGCGGCGGGTATAGGCGGGTGGGTAAAGAATTCGTGGGTGAAACAAAATCACGGGAGGGAGTCAGACTGTAACACGGAACACGCTGTGTTCCATATGTTCCTGCTGTCATTTTGGATGGGTCCACCTGCTAGTACGAAATCTAAGAGTGGTAGGTAAGGAGGGTAAGGAGTTTCGTTGGTGACACATATTTTCTAATTGGTTCGCTCTTTTTATAGTATAGAATAGATAGACTAGTCCATCAACCCGTGCTCTCGCACGTGGTTAAATCATAAGATTAAATGTCTGTAGATATTTACTCTCAATTATCATGATGAAATAAACAATCATTTTAAGCCTACAATTTGTCACTTACGATTAATGTTAAAGCTTGATGTGAGATATACAATAGGTATTAGCCGTGTTTGATTATATTAATATTTAAGTCTTACTTGAAATAATCTCAATTAGCAGGAAGATGTACTATAATTTATACATGTTTACTCAGTATGGTGTTTATTTTATTTTTCTAGTATGCATGCTACAAATTATTTTGTAGGCATAATAGTAGATTGTATGTCTACATAATTGCCTGCCTGACTGGCTTAAACTGACTAAGTGGTATATGCATCCTTCTTTAACTTCCGAATTATTATGTAGGCATTATAGTATGTTTACATATTGGAGTTGCCTTCCAGAATGGCTTAAGATGACTCAATGGTATGTTGCAAACATTATATACTGGTAGTTTTGCACAGACATTTATCTTCTTTATTGTTTTGATCATCTGGTATCTCACTAATGGATTAATGAACCATGAACGTGATGGGTCATGCTTATGTTGTTTATTAAGATTAATATATTAATGAAATGAACTTAATTGGTAGGCTAATCTAATATTTTAGTTTGACCATATGAAGGAACATTTGTAAGGTGCATCAAGTGTTTTTCATGTACAACCAAATATTCTCTTTTTCTGTGTAACAAAAATAAGTTTATTGATAGATCCATGAACATGATGGGTCATGATATTTTTATATATCATACTATTTTGTGAGGGTGATAGACCGCCAATCTACTATTTTGTATTAATTAATCAACTATGAAACATACGTATGGCTAGTTTTTTCTTTTGAAAAAGATTCTGTTAAGTATAATGGTAGAGTTCAATAATAATTTTCTACAAAATAAAATTGATCTAATGGCTATAAATGGCTAGAGTCTTTTGGTCTGATAGAGTGATGCTTCTGATTAATGTGATATTTTCTAGCATTTATCTTTTTTTCTCTAGCGTGTCCGGTGAGAATTAACGTAGAAACTTCATTGGGGACTCTAATTAGTAATAGTAAGACATAAACGCTAGAAATGCTTGGAGCTACCTTACCTCCAACAGATTATCTAAAAAATTTGTGGAGGCATATTTAGCTATTTTGGGGCCAAAATAGTCACCAACAGACTCACCAGCTCTAAATTTACTAACTATCCATCCCGCAATCCTCGGTTGCTAGACCTGGCTAGCCAAAGTTGTTCGCCATCTATGAATTCTGCATGCTCTGTGAATTTGGAGTACTCTAGCGTTTCTTGAAATTATTTACTTTAGACAATGGATAAATGATGAAATTTAGAATTTATTTTTTGGCCAATCTCTTGGAACTGATCTTAGTTTCATGATTTCCTTGTACTATTAGTTCGTTGGTGAATCAGACAACACTTTTATCCTAGGTTGTCAAATTCTGTGTAATTAATTTTATTCACTTATAAATACAACCTTGTTAGAATAGCCCTTCGATTATAATAATTACATTATGTAATCAAGTTTCGGTCCAAATAGGGTTGATGATATATTGTACTTATCGACACGTGAAGCCATTTGGAGCTCTTTACATAGAACAGGGTATAACCAAATGGCTTCACCCACGGAGGCCCTTCTACTGTGATGTCACAAATAATATGTGGATGGCGAATCAAAATAGTGGCTCCACTCGGTTCATATTGCTTTGGCAGCCTTGCATGGGGTTCTGTGAGAAAATGTTTCAAGGAGTTGTACATTTGAAGCTTGTTTACTAAAACAGTTTATATAAATGTCTCAAACTCCAACCGTGGAGTTGTTCATGGAACTAAAGCAAAAAAAAAAAAAGATTTCACTGGTGAAGAGAGTTGGACCAAACATGATCTTATTATATTATATAATAAATCTCATAATTTAGGTGAGACCAAGTTATATATAGGATCGTGGGTGCTCAAAGTCCAACTTGATCCCCACCTGACTGTCCAATTTTTCTCCAATCGATGCTAAAAGATAAGATAGATAAATTTTTAGTTTGATGAACTATAATCAATTACCATAATCCATTGACCCAAACGCTCTAATTATTTTAATCCATAATCTAAATTCTAATAATTTTATGCATATTGCGGGTTATAAAAATTCGGTTGTCAACAAAACAGATAAATAAGTTCGAAATTTAATACATACTTTTGTTTTTGATAGATGTGCCATTACGTACCTAGTACCTTGATGGCTGGCACCTTGAACTTGTACACTAATTTGTTGGTCTAACAGTTACCTTGCTCATAATTTGCCTGGTGCATCTATTGCCCATCTTGGAGGTCGTCAAGTGGATACATAGCTAGCAATCATTTAATCTTCAGATCAAGCTAAATATCTCAGTTTCTGCAGTGACGATCAACGGTGATGAGGAAGTGCACGGAAAATGATTGATCCAGGGGCTACACCGGATGCATGCCACCAAAGATCCATCAGATATATCTCCTGCACCTCGTAGTTCCATACCTTGGCACTTTGCCTCCACCATGAGATTTCATTTGGTAGATTAAGAAGAGGGCACTGCCGTGTGTAGTACTCCCAGCCCAGGCTCAGTAGAATGTATGTTAATTTGTGCCTGTCAATTACAATGGCCGACGTCATGCGGAGTTGTGGAACAGTCAAACTGATGATGGATGTCCACACACCTCACTGGCTCACTACACACGGATAGATGATAGACCACGATGTATAGGCATCGCCGAGACATCGATCCTCAAACTCTACCAGGAGTTCTATGATGTACTTCTGTACACAAAAAATTCTCATGCACCGATCGAGGTCCATCTGTTTGTCGTCCAAGCTATCAGAAATTCAAAACAACTTTCACATCCGTGACATAGCTATATATAGATGATCGAAGCCATACTGGCATGCATATGTGGAGCGCCGCTGGTAGGAGAATAATATTTGAAACCATGGAGAAGCTTGCGCTGAAAAACCATGGTCTCAGATAGATTAGATGGGATGGAAGTAACCGGGAGAAGCTTTTCTCGGTTTGAAAGACGTGATTCCAGGATGCGGCGGCGGCGGCAATACTTATCTACATATGCTGATTTTTTTTTATGGATGTGTAGGATTTTTATTTCTGTGAAACACTAAAATTAGATATATTAATTTATTGTAATGGCAGTAGTGGGTAAATTTAATGTATATTTAGAGGTTATTTTATGGTACTTTTTATAATGGCAATTGTGGGTAATTTTTTATAAAATGTTACAGATCAAATGGCTAATATTATTAGAGGCTAATGGATTGACGGCCGATGTTTCGATTAATGTGAGATTTTCTAGTATTTATCTTTTTTTCTAGCGCATCTGGTGCTTAATTAACGTGGTGCCTCCGTTGGAGCCTGTGGGTAATTTTTTTATAAAATGTTACAGATCAAATGGCTAATATTATTAGAGGCTAATGGATTGACGGCCAGATGTTTCTGATTAATGTGAGATTTTCTAGTATTTATCTTTTTTCTAGCGCAAGATCTGGTGCGAATTAACGTGGTGCCTCCGTTGAGCCTCCAATTAGTAATAGTAAGATATTTATCTTTTTTCTAGCGCATCTGGTGCGAATTAACGTGGTGCCTCCGTTGGAGCCTCCAATTAGTAATAGTAAGATTCCATCACGTGATGATGATGATAACTAAACTTGGCAATCAAACCCAAAGCCAAACCAAAAGCTTCCCAAGATTCTGTTCGGCGAGGCAAAAGGAAGAAAGAAAAGATAGAAAGTGACACAAGATTTGTCTGGCCATATTTTTTTTTTTTATTTTAATTAATCCATCCCCTAGCGAGTTGCATGAGACTGCCACGACTGAACTGGTCACGAAAGGAAAACGGAGCTGCCTGCCGGCCATATCTCTCGTTTGCCATCGCCATCCGGCACGTTGTCCCATCATATATTTTGGTCGGACCGGGCGCTGGCGGCGGCGGTCACGGTGTACGTGGAGCAAGTTGGCACGGCAGCGCCGCCCGAACGCGGGAGAAAACGAACGCCGAGGGAGTTGCATTGTTGGCGGCCCTCGCGGCGATGGCATGGCCTAGCGCGGCCTATTATTGTGTGTGTGAGATGGGTAAACAAGGTTCCGGGCCCCACTGATATGATTTGCCTTTGAGCCTCCTGGTGGACCGACCGAGTGCGATATTCTAAATCATCGGCGACGAGTCCGTGTGATTCCTCACGGCTTCTTCACCAGCAGCAATCTACGAAACAAAGGGTTATTAGGACTAGTAAATTTCAGCGGTTTTGAACCGGGCCTGACTATCTGAAATTGGGCACATGATTGTCAAAAGATTCAGATGGAAACATAAACATTTCATATGCTTAAATCAATAATTCGGGTCCTTTGAGACATATGAATTTCACATTAATCATCATATTTTTAAAAAACACAGGAACGGATGACCAATTGGCCACTGATCGACCATAGGACATGCAGCCGCAGCAGCGACTGAAGACTGATGAAGGCAGATTAATTTTTCCAATCGGATAGGCATCAAATCAAAGGAGAATGAATATCGCACCCCACCACTGCAAGTGTGCGCCAGCTACTGTTCCTGTTCGCCAAGAAGAACAATTCCGACATTGAGGAGAGAGAGCCCGAGCAGCAGAAGAACGAACGCGGAGAAGCAGACCACCGGGGCCGCCTCCCTGTCCACCGCCGCCGCCGTCGTCGCACTGGTAGCAGCAGAAGCCAAGAGGAGGCCCACGAGGGCGAGGTTGCGGCGCAGGCAGCGTATGACCGCACGTACATGTGCACCAGCACCAGCGGTGAGCACCCCGGGGAGTCCAATGGGAGCCGTAGGGTCGTCGTCGGCCATGCGGACGCCGACGAAAATGAAGCTGGCGCCGGCGAGCACTCCAGCGAAGCTGAGAAGCAAGGCTAAGCCGCTGCCGGAGGTGACGCCCGCGCCGACGGCTATCATCGTGATGGCGAGGCCGGTGGCCGTCGCCCTGGTGCCCCGAGTGGCCATCGGCGGCGTGCAGGCGGAGTAGTACTCACCTCACCTGTATGTGTACGTACACTACAGGCGCGGCGAGATCACACGCGCAAACGCAACAACAAAAAATTATTAGAGCCAAATGAGAAAAAAGTGTATTGATAGAGAGCTTAAATAATTCTGTACCCGTTGGTGTGGCGGCGGCGGCGGTGGTCTGTGATGGATGGATGGTTTGGGGGAGGGAACCGGCGGTTGTATTTATAGAGCAGGGGAAGAAAGGGAAGCTCAAAGCAAGTGTGATGTGTGACGGGGTTCAAAGCAAGTTGTGATGGGTGGTGACTGGTGAGGCCGTTAGGGGGCTCAAAGCAAGCTGTGATGGGTGACAGGGGCTCAAAGCATGTTGTGATGGGTGACAATGGGTGACAGGGGGCTCAAAGCAAGCTGTGATGGGTGACAGGGGGCGAGAGCGAGACCGGGCGGCGCGGGTAAGGGAGGGGAGTGTGGTGGTGGACTGGTGGGGTGGGTGGTTTGTTTGAACACAAACGCAGCGAAATAGCACCCTCGACGGGTTAAGCCGCTGTCGCGCGGGGCGACGCGGGCGCCGGTGTCCTCTGTCCTGTGTCCGCATCTCTGTCCGGTGTCCTGTCATTTCCAGTTCCCTTCCGGCCTTCCCTTGTTTTGTTTTTCCGTTTGTTTTTACAACAAACAACTTTATAGATTAAGCAGATCATTTTACAAAACAGACCTTTAGAGAAGGCTGTATTACAACTAGGTTCACCGACCGAAATACAACAGAGGAAGCGGTGCAGACGAAGACGAACTTCGCCGGGCGGTAAGCTGATGTGTCGGCGGAGGCAAGGACAGCCGGATGGAAGGACCGCGCCATGCGTCGGTTGAAGGAGGGACGACGGAGCCGTAGATGGAATCCACACCGAGCGACCGAAGTATGTGTAGAAAACTCGTCGCCGGCGGTACAGGATGAGACTCGGTGTCGAAACCCAGGTGGAGACGAGGTCGTCGGGTCAGCACCAGGTGAAGTTGCTCCAGGGTGGACTGGATCTGCTTGCTTGAAGGCTGCTGGAAGACGTTGGAGGCGGAGGTAAGCGGTGGAGGAGGCGAGGACGACGTCGGTCGCAGCCGGGAAGGGGAGGCAACCTAGGACCATCCCAGAACCAGATCCGCCCATAGGGGAACCCGATCCAGCGAGACGAGACGGTCAAGAACAGCCTCGATTCCCGACCGGATCTCGAGGCGGCGGCGAAGAACCACCAGCAGCAGGGAGTGGAAGGGGATGGGGGCGGAGCTGCCGGAGGAAGCGAAGGAGGGATTTTATTTTATTACGACGAACCTGAAGAGAACCGACGGGCGGCGACGAGGACGCCAGAGAAAACTCCGGCAGCGATGAAGACGACGGCGACCCGCGGGAGAGGACGTAAAGACAAGCCATACGGCGACTACTACGAGAGCAAAGTACTACTAAACAGGGCGGGGGCCCCGCCCCGCGCCGCCCCGCGAACTCGCCGGAGGCGGACGGAGGGGGGCCGGTTGGGAGGCGGGGGGAGGGCTAGTTCGCTATCGCTTCCTTCCGAAGGAAGAGAGCCGAGATCCCAAAAGCACCAATATTATTCGGCTTCTGATGACAAGATAACAAAAGAACTACAGAAGGGTGAAATGGCCGGGCGGAGAGATCGATTCCGGCAGCGGCCGGTCGGGAGATCGATTCTGGCAGCGGCGGTCGCCACGGCGTCTCCTATCCACCCACATGCAGTGGCGTGGTGGCGTGATGCGCTCACTGATTCTTCAATGTTTTCAACAAGCTTTGATGCGCTCACTGATTCTTCAATGTTTTCCACAAGCTTTGATGCGCTTATTGTTAGCTTTATTTGCGATAGCGTTTTGGCAAAGGTATGGAACATCCGTGTCGGTCCTCTAGTGCTGGGCTCAAAAGTCAGACAGACATCCACTTGCCTAACTTGAGAGATCAATTCAGGGTCGCAATAATCGATCGTAAGCCTCTCTCCACACCACCACATTTACCTATGCACAAGTTGGACCCTGGTACCAAGCATATAGCCAGTGTGGTTGAGTAATTATATTAGTACGTTGTTATGCACCACCAGCACTCCCTTCTTACACATACGCAAAAATGGCACCCCTTTTTACACATACGCAAAAAGCACTCCCTTTTAACGTTTTTCCTTTGTTTCTTTTAGATTTTTTTGGGGTTGGGGGCAACATTTCTTTTTCCAGTTCTAGAGATAGTGATGACAACTAATGTGAATTTGCAAGTGATTTTATCATCGAAATACGAAGCCTAGCTTTTTTGTTATAAAAAAAAGAAGAAGCCTGGCTTTTCTAGCTTTCTATTCTCTATTTAGTCCGGTTTCTTTATATATAAAAAAAAAAACAGCCTTTGTTTCGATCCTCGGCAAAGTTTTAGGGAGACCCAAGTGTAACACCCCAGGTGTTAATTATCGTTAAGCAATGGATTTGGCCAAAGACAAGTGTATTAGTTCATGGTCACGTCGTCGGTCGAAGAGACGCGAAAAGAATCGATTCGAACTTACCCCCTTTGTCGGAAGCCCTAGTTTTTAAACCTTAGTTTGCCCCCTTCTCTTTTTATTTAAAATCTATCAAGAATTTGGGTATGGTTATTAAAGCATTTTTGTAGATTTTTCAAAGTTATACAAAGTTGGTATTTTGAGTTTTCAAAGTTTAGTTCAAAATTTTGAAGCAATTTTAATTTTATTCAAACCCTAATTACCCCCTTTTCTATATTTCAAAATTTATGCAAAATTTGAGAAAACTTTTTAAAAGCTAGATTGTAGATCTTGTTGAGAGGAACAAAAGTCATGTACAAAGTTTTTCAAGTTATTACATGATTTTAAAAGTAATTTTGAATTCAAATTTCAAATTTTGGAACGCTTTTCAAAAGTCAAACTTAGAGGCTGAATTTGAAAATGGTTCAATTATGAAAATTGTAGATCTTGAAAATTAAGGGGGGTTACTTTTTGGAAATTTTTGAGTTTAGTTCAAATTTTGGGTGTAATTTGGAATTTAGGGTTTGGTTTTGTACTAAAGAATCAAGGGGGGGGGCGGGGGCATGGCCCTATGACCGCCGCCCGCCGCCGGCATCAATCTCAGCCGCCGGCCCGCCGCCCTTTCGTGAAATCTAACCGGTGGAGAGCTTCGAGCTCCTCCGACCACCTCACCATCCCTTTGACCTATAAATATGCTAACGAGGCCGCCGTTTTCTTCTTTTCTTTCTTTTCCATGCCGCCACCGTCGATCCGTCGCCGTCGGCTGTTTTCGCCGATCAATCTTGCACCTCCACTTCACCCAGCTTCGAGGCAAGCCGCCTTGTCATTGCGCTTCCAACGAGCCCCGTAATCGAACCTCTCATGTGGAGTCCACGCGTGGCGCCATCATCTTCTCAAGTCGGGTGGTACATCTGTGCGACGACCTCATCGTCGTAAAGTCGTTCACGGTGAAGTTCACGACCAACCGGTTAGTGCTTGGAATCGCCTCAATCGCGTTGATCATATTCGGCTTTCGATCGTTTCGTGGGTTTGCGGAACCGTCGCTTAACGTGGACCTTGCGCTGCCGGAGAGCGCCCCGCTGCCGGGCCGTTGTCGTCGGCAACTCACCTCCGCTTTGTCTCCCGCCTAACAGCGTCTTGTCATCGTGAGTTGTGGTGAGCTTCTAGTCGTGCTAGTGTCCGCACGTTTTTTATTTTCTTGTCTGGAATCGTCTGAACACCAGGCGCGCCGGTGAGCTCAAATCATCTTGTCCAGCGAGTGGCCCTCCTAGCCTAGACCGGGTTTAGTTAAATTGAGTGAGGGAAAGGGGTCGTTTAAGGGTGTTGGTTCGTTTGGTCAAGTCACCATCACGGGAAAGCTCCGGCGAAGTCTTTGCGTCGTGCGCCGCGCCCGTAGCGCGATCGCCACGGGCCGCCGCCATGAAGCCAAGTGCTCTAGAGAAGGGAAAAGAGGGTCGTGGTGCGTAAGAGAGTGGAGAGTCGAGAAGGAAAAGTCCCGTGGTGGGGGACTCGCCGTCGGCGAGTTTTCGCCGGTCAACCACGGCGGGAGCCGTGGTCGAGTGGGAGTGGCCGGGGACCCCGTTAAATCGGAAATAGAAGAAAAACCAGGGGTCTAGATGTAAACTTTGTGACTCATGTGAATAGTGTTTCTCTGTAGCAATGTAATTCGGTAGAAGACCAAGGATCTTTTTGTAAGAAAGCCGGCGGGACACAGGAAGGCCGTGTTGGACCGGCCTGTCACTATTCCTTTGGGCCGGCCTGCCTACGCCCTTTGGCCGAGGCAGCTTTAGGCCCCAAGGCCTTTCCTTTTAATCAAATGTTTTATCAATTTCTTTTATGTGAATAGTGCTGATTCTTGTCATTTTCATATAAATTAAAATACTTGCTTAAAAATTCTGAAAATTTTTGTGTAGCTTTCCCATGAGTATGTCTATCCATGAAAAATTTGAAACTTGAATTTTGAATACTTTTAGCATGATTTAAAAATACAAATTTTAATTAAAAAATGCATCTTCTTTGATTTTTAATAATTATTTTATTTATCCAAAAATCATGAAACTTTATTTGGTGCTGTTTTTTATGAGATGGCCTACTTGTAGAAAAAAAGTTTGGGGTCCATTGGAGAAAGTTAAATTATTTTCTATTTTATGCTTTAATTATTTAATTAGAAAATGAGATGATTAGTGACTTTCGACTTAGGTTTTTGAGTGAGTTATGGGTTGTTTTGTGAACCCTACACCACACCACTGTTAGATGGTCCTTGAGAACTCCTTAGGCAATGGTGATGATATCTCGTAGAGTAGTTCAACAAGTTGGTTTTGTTAGGTTGCAACTTTATCGTGAAGAAAAGTTGTACTCAAGTTATTTATCATTTCATGCATCATCACGCATCATGTTTACCATTCCATCACGCTAAAGCATGCATCATTATCTACGTGTAGAGTATCACGAGGCGAGTCGGATCGTGATGATAAAGCTTTGGAGAAGATGCCGATATGGTTCGCGATGATTAAGCTTCGAGAGAAGATCCGTTCATCGACGAGGATGATGTCAAGTTTGACTTCGACAATCTTTCTTCAGAATCGACTTTTTCCTCGCAAACACAGGCAAGCCCGGGATCATTTAAACCTTCCTTGTGTTTATAAAGTTTTATATCACCTTTGCTTTATACTTTGCATTAGGTGATAGGAGTTGAGTGACAACCTAATTGATGCATTACCATTCCTTGATTATTACAATATCTACCTTGATAACTTTGTTTTGCTAAAATGCTAGAATGCTTAGCCCTGGCTATATTAGTTAGACTTTTGAGTCAAAATGTGACAAGTCCCTTATGATAGCCGAAGAGGCTTTTGATGAACAAAAATGCTTTTATGATGGAACCATTGGGATATGGTTTTGAAATTGAGACTGGTCGGGTAATTTGCATTGAGAATGGAGTCTCGGTGTAGTATTTCCGGCTTGTCGATTAAGGACTTGAAACGCGTGTGAGCTGTGTAACCGAGACTATGGAACGCACCGCGCGCTGAGGTCGTTGGACCAAAGGCACGTCTGTCATGGGTGTCATCCCATCACGGTCGACCCTAGTTCCGGACACATACTCGGTAAGTGTAAGCGATCTTGGTGGTGTCAAATTGGAAACGCATACAACCGCCGCCTTTGGGAGTGGAGAGATGGCGGGAGTACGTGTTACCCTCGTGGGTTAAAGTCCCGGATTGAGGCGTCGGCGGTCTCGGGTGGCGTAGGACACGGTTCCGTTTTGAGTATCGAGGAAAGGGTTGATATATGCAAGCTTAAGTGCTACATATGTCGTGTGGAAAGAACTCCCCAATTTGGGTTAATCGATTTTGAAATCGCCGTGCTTCTCGGATATGGAGACTCGGTTTCCCGCCTTACATTGAGATTAATTATGGAACAAGTAAAGAGATGGAATAAGTGATGGAATTTCTACAAGTGTATGCTATAGTATAAGATCACCTAGAATAGGTGAGAAACTAAATTGAGCTTAAAACATTGAAAGTAAGGATTCATTTTTAGTAAGCTTTTACGCTAAAAAGAGTCCTTGATTCTTGCTTAAAGCCTTACCTTGATTCCTATTAGACCAAAGCATTCACGAGTCTTCTCCTATTTTCTTTAGTCGGGTAAGCCTTGTTGAGTACTCCGTACTTTCGGGGTTTGTTGACCCCCATTTGCGTGATCTCGACTCGTCTTTGTTTAACCAAGGTTATGTCGGTGGGCACCGACATGATCGGGTTTATCCTCCAATTCTATCTAGCTTCGCAATTAAGTTAAGTTTACTCAAGTGTAACTTATTCACTATTTGTAAAATTAATGTTATTATTCTTCCGCACTCGATTTATATTTTTATAACAAATATTGTAATGTTGTAGCTACTCCTTTGTTGATCCTGGTATGAGATATCAACGGGGCTTCTTAAGTTATCGGGTGTATACGCACAAATTGCAAAAAAGTCTTTGGGACAATGACGGGTGCGTGTGGGCCCGGTAAATAGGAGGTTACATTACACCCGGTGATTATATTGTTCCACCTTAAGCCCCTTTTGTTTTCTCTGGAATTGACACCAGGATAAATTCCTAGTCGGAATCGTTATTCAATTTGAATTAGTTTTGTTAGATTCTGAGGATCAACTAGGTGTAGATCGAGAGGGTTCTCTAATTACCGTTTTGTGGTAAACAAGTGGGATCTTAAGGGGAGATGAGAGACGAGAAGGTACATACCATTGATGGGCTTCTCGGGTTCGTTTCACGGGCAGGCACGACCGGCGGCGGTCGGAGAAGAGGTGGAGCAAGAGCGAAGACGTCGGTAGGGCTTCCCATCACTTGCAAAGACGCCCATGATCGGATCGGGCCTTAGGGTATTGCCGTGGGATAGTGGCGGCGGGGAAAGTAAACCTCGTACCACGCCCCCGGCCCCCACCTCTCTATTTATTGTGTGTGTGTGGGGCCCACTTGACTAAGAGTCGGTTAAGCGCCCCGTCGGGACGCGGTCAAGGTGGTTCGACTTCGTCGTTGGACCCGACTCGGGTGAGATCAATCTAACATTCTCCCCCCTTGATCTCAACTTACATCTTACATTTAATCTTAACTTAAATACTTAGTGCTTAGCTCCGTCTCATTATAAAGAAATGCGTAGAGCGCGTTTCATCGTCCAGCGAAAAATTTCCGTTGGACTTGGCGGCTCAAAGTACATCTCTCTAAGTTGAAACATAGTCCACGACTTCTAACGGGCCCTAAGTGTCCGAGAAATCATAGGCTTTCCCTTAAACCCATGTCGATTTGTGTATTTTCTAAATACACCGGGTGGTAAGCCATTGTGCTGAATCCGCAAGAACTTACTTAATACTTATATGCTTAATAATCTAATAATGATTACGGACTTTCCCTTTACAACATATAACTTAGTGTCAATGTGTTTGGCATCACACTTGACTGTTGTCTCGGGAGCAATAAATTGCTTATATGGTTATTGTTGTTGTCAACCATTATCGATTAAGTCAAAGGGTTACCTTAATCATTTGCACGTCCCTCAGCCTCATAATATGCTATATCACAACTTAGCATCACTAATGGTACCGAAACTATTTCATTGGAGCTTTTCCACAATAAAACTCAACTATAAGTGTTAGCAACAATTGTGGAGTTGTTGCACAACTTGTCATAACTTAAGATTATGTACCCACATCTATTTGTGAGTACTTGTTCTTTCTTAACATGAGACCGATACTTATAATCCATTCCAGTGATCTACAATTTGGAGTGGTCATTGCCAAAACAACCCCGGATGAACGAGTCGGGGCAATCTTATGCATTTATTAAGCTTCCAACAACCGAAGCATATGGTACCATCTTTATATGATTAGTTTCTTACCGATTCTAATCATACTAAAATATCTTTCTTAACGATTGTGATCACACTAAAATTCCTAAGATATTGCCCTTGACCATGAAGAACAAAGGTAGGTTTTGTCGCATGCATAACTTATTGCTTTGGAATCTTTTCTAAGTATGCATTTGCGATAGTTCTAATACCCCTTCCTTATCTCGGTGAGTTCTAATTGCTTAAAGAAGTTCCATTTCACCAAGATCATTCTAATTTAATTACGGGGAATAAATTTCCGATTCTATAACTTCGTACTAATGCAATCGTCATCTTATTCTCCTTAAGCGAACTTTTCTTATTATATCTCATTAAACCTTAGATGCCACCGGCGGTGTCTTATGTTATCCTATGTGTTATATTCTTATGCAACCATCTCATACTAATCCCCACCGAGGAATATTTTCTATATATCCATCTAATGTAATTCTGAATTGTAATGTGCCACCGATACTTATTGTAGCAAACTCATCCTCTTCGCATAAAACCTTTCATTGTAAGTCGTACTCTTTGCACATTTCCCTTTGGAGTCACTTTTCACCTTGTAGACCCATATGTAGCCTCTTGATTTGACTCCATTAGGAATATCTCTTTTTTATATCTTAACATATTCCCTTTAGAGTCACATCTTATCTTGTAGACCCATAACGCCTCTTGGTTTGACTCTATTGGGACTTTCATCTTATTCTTACATAACAACTAAAAACACTTCAAAGAGTGGGTATTTTTCGATGGCCTTATTCAAACGAGGTGGAATCACCTTCTATTTGAAATTTATCTCATAATCATCTAATATAACTGACCTTCATTATTTGCGCCTTATGGGGTTATTGCTATTCTTCCTCTTGCTCGACATAAGGCTCTAAGGATTACGAAGGACAAGTTCAAAATTCTCATTATTTATCGGCAAGGGAGAACTAACAACGGTGTTGGCACTTCAATGTTTGACATTATTGGTGCAACAAGAACAAGTAGCATAAAGTATGATTCTTAAACATCCGAAAGTGGGCACATGTACCGATTTTTCTTTAAAACTTATTTCTTGTACTACCTTGTTCCCCGTGATTGCTCTCACTTGAGGAATTAGGTCTTTAAACCATGCTCCCCAGCATTACTCCATTTTATAAAAGATAGTGTATTCTTAAATTTCTTATTTTGGGTTTAATCTGCTAAAATCATATAGTACCTCGCTAATCTTGATTAAACTCATTAATCTACTAAACTCATCTGATGTCTTGTCTTGAGCAAGCTTAAACTTAATATTTAGGGGTATCTATCTTATTTATGATCATTGTACTCCCCTTAGCGATCACATTTATCTTTATAGATCACTAATCATAGTTGCCTTTAATGCGTGTATGCATCTCATTATCTAAAATCTCATATTCTTATCTAAATCAAAATCTCATATTATCTAAAATATAAGGGAGTATCATTCTTAATTATCTCACTTTTCTCCCCTCGAAGTGTGGCATAAACTTTTACGCCACAATTAAAACCATTCCCAATTTTATTTCTTAACTCTTATGGGAGTACTATTTCCTTATTTTACTTAAATAACTAAGCTTAGTGTTTGGGATAGTATAAGAGCTATTCCAAACTTTTCTCCCTAATATGGGATATACTAAGGCACATGAATCATCCCCGCCATCTTTGGATATTATAACTTAAGTGGTATAGCAACTTTACCCCACCATGCGGGTTTTTGGTATTGACTAAAACTTTTCCCGCCAAGCGAGATAGTTCCCTTGAAGGGACTTAAATGCCAAGTTTGACTCTTATCATAATACTTAAATGTCATTTCTGGCTCTTTTCATCATCACATTCGTAAATAAATCGAACATTCTATAATATGCATGCTTGATCCGACGTTGGTTAAGATAAACATGCATATAACTCATTGCAACTCTTATCATAATGGCTAAAGCGAAAAACAAATTCCAGAGATAGTGAGTACATTAAACAATGCTTAAACTGAACTTTTATTGCTCTATTTTATTGGATTAATATCCATGAAAGTCAAAACTTTAAGTTCTAATTTATAACACCGTTGGGTATTCTTCTACATTAATTCTACATCAGTTGGGCGAAATAGAATTAATGCATAAATCTAATGCATGAATCTCATGAATAAGAAGTATAATATCTTTATACAACTTTGGTCTAAAGAATGGCAATATGACTAATACAACATCCTTTTACATTAATTCTATATCACCGTTAGCGAAATAGAATTAATGCCTTGCTAAAAATTCATAATATTGCTATTACAACAACATAATACAACTTTGGTAATATATGCAACTATTCTTAGGTACTCAACATCTTTGTAGTGAAACTTTGTCTTTATCTTAATCTTCTCGAAAAATTGGTCGGTTTGACACAAAGGTTTATCGAGTCGATTGCTACTGGATCAGACGGCCAGGAAGCGATTTCGGTATAAGATGTCCGTATGACGGCCAAACTAACCCTAGTTCCCATTCTCCTTATCCTCATCTAGGGCGCCTTGCGAGGCCCGGCGGCATCTTGGCGGCCGTTCCAGTCACCGGTGCGGCGAGTGGGCCAGGTCCCTCGATCCGACTCCTCCCGTCCTTCTTTGCTTTCTTATTCTTTCTTCCTCTCTACGGCTCTCCCCTTTGTGGAAAACGACGGCGGCGCGGCCACCACTCGGTGGTCCGACGGGAGGAGAAAGCCGGAGCACTAGCGCTTACGCGGGTTTTTCATGTCCCGGCGTCGTGGCGTGCGGCCCGTAGCGGCGCGGTGCCGTCGATGATACCCTCGGTGGTGCCCATTTGGGCCCGGGACGATGCTCATGGCGGCTGGTCGCTGGCGACCCCTGTCCTTCACACCTTGGGTGAACCGACGGGGTTAACGGCGAAGGTAAGTCAAGGTAAGACCTTCCTACGCCGGCTCGATCGATCTTCCTCTAGGGTTCCTTGTCCGAGGGTTTCGAAGTTCGTTCTTCCGATCCGGAATCAGTTCTTTTCTTTCTAAAACCTTTACCCAATCTGCATCTACACACTAGGAATGACCGGGCTCGTGATACCATTGTTAGATTCTCGAGGATCAACTAGGTGTAGATCGGAGGGGTTCTCTAATTACTTGTTTGTGGTAAACAAGTGGGATCTTAAGGGGAGATGAGAGACGGAGAAGGTACATACCATTGATGGGCTTCTCGGGTTCGTTGATGGAGTTCAGGCGCGCGCCGGCGGACGGTCGGAGAAGAGGTGGAGCAAGAGCGACGGACGTCGGTGGGGGCTTCCCATCACTTGCAAAGACGCCCATGATCGGATCGGGCCTTAGGGTATTGCCGTGGGATAGTGGCGGCGGGGAAAGTAAACCTCGTACCCGCCCCTGGCCCCCACCTCTCTATTTATTGTCTTTGTGTGACGGGGGGCCCACCGACTAAGAGTCGGTTAAGCGTCCCCGATCGGGACGCGGTCAAGGTGGTCCGACTCGATCGTTGGACCGACTTCAGGTGAGATCAATCTAACAAGTTTTTGTTAGCTGGAATGATTCCGGGTGCCATTCGCTGGAAACGAACGAGCATCTAGTCTTGAAAGGGTAGCCAGCGTTGGGTTCCCATCCGTTTAATTTGTAGTGCAAGGAAATGAGCACATCATTGTCCAGAGTCGGCAAAGTACTCATCGGCGTCGTCGCATGTACATGTGCACTCTGGGTCATGAGTTACGTACCTAGCGACACATGACCCGTAACAGAACAACGATCACAAAACACGCAACAGATGAAAATCATCACACGCGCACGTCGGCACGTGCGGACACACATTATATTTACCTCCCTGAGCCGAGCGCATAATATATCTTTTTTTTTTTTGCGCTCAGGCATAATATATCTTTTTTTTAGAAGGAAAATGCATTGATCTTAACGCATTACGCCGGCCCTATTACAAACAGGACTCTCAAGAAAAGAAAAATTACAAAGAAATCCAAAACCTTGTTCATCTTCCTCGAAGCTTTCAGAGATCCGTTCGTCACCGCCGCCGAAGCCGCTTCCCAATCGTCGTTGAGCACCAGAGCCAAACTCCACAAGGTGGAGGCCGCGGAGGGAGGGCTTACACTTCGGCGAATCGGTGAGTACACCGTCTCCCGGGCGCATCGGCTAACTCCCGTACCCACGACGCATCCTTCGAATCCACCACCGGCAACCCGAGCAAAGCTCAGATTTTCACCAAAGATCATCTTCTTCGAGATTAACGGGGTCAACAACATCATCACCTGAAGAAGACAACGATGCGCCGGCCCTCGACTCCTGGACCGGAGGTCTCCCCGGCCTCTCCATTGGCGCCGGAGTATATCGTCATCGGAGAACGAAAGAAGCTGGGAGACATTATTCCGCTTCGCCGCCCGTCGCTTCCGCATCGCCGGCGTCGCCAGGAAAAACAAGCCGCGGAGGTGCCACGCTCCTCCGGCAAGACCTAACTCCACCGCTGAACATCGGCGGCGAGCAAACCCTAGACCTAGGTGGACTCGACTAAGACCCTACGAAGACAGGCGAGACGAACCCCCGCTCCTCGTCACCACCGCAGCGAGGCCGGGGCCAGGGAACGGGGGCCGCAAAACGATGGCGGCGGCGGCGGCTCTTTCTTTCGCGAGAGGAGGCCGCGAGCAAGTGAAACCCTCAACTGTGGTATGGGTTTGTCGCTAAAAAGAGGCATAATATATCTTTGTGAATGCTTATGAGAGACTGGATGAACAGATGGTCTTGTAACTGACAAATGAAGATAGCACAAGAGAGAATATTTCTAACCATAAACATAACTAAATAAACCAACCTGCGTGGGCAAGCTCCACTACTGCTAATACAAACCTTGAAGAATAGGCTACAATAAATAAAACCTTGAAGCTCCACTAATCACACTAGACGACCTAAGTGGGTGTTGATCAGATTGACCGCAATGGTAAATATAAGGAGCGCTGGTCATTCAAAAATCCAGGAGATACTGTAAAATTCGCGCAACAAACACGCCCAAACTGAATCTAGGGGCCCACGAAATGCGATGGAGACCAGCGTGGTCCCAGCGTGGCGAGGCAGAGCACCGGGCCACCAGGGTTGCTGGCGAGGCGACCACCAAGGCGAGGTTGTGGCCACGTGGTGGTAACACCGTTGTGTGAGGCGGCGTCGTGGTCGTGGTGGCGGGGGCGGCCGAGTCCGTCGTCTTGTTGTTGGTCACCGTGACGCCCGCAACTGGGAGGCAAAATAAGGCTGTTTTTTCTCTTCATTCATTCCCCACACTCCTGCAGGATCCTGATAAAGACCAATCGGAGTAGTAGTAGTTTACTACATTTAGTTGAAGGAGAGACAGGCGGCTATTACTTTTTAATTAGCTGGTTAGCTGCAACTAATTTTGTTTTGTAGGTAAATAAATCTTTCCTTGTGTTGGCTGCTGCAGTCAGTTTTGTATGTTACTGCCATAGCAATTACCATATAGATATAGCTTTCTAATGGAAGAACAAGAATGACTGTTTTGTTGCTGCAATGGCAAAGCTAATGCATCTCCTCTTAATGAAAAACGGGTGAACGGCCCGATCGCGAAAAAAAGCAAAGCTAATGCATGAAAATTTACATCTCTATATTTTGCTCGTCCAAACATGATGCAAAACTGAATTTTTCTTTTTATGTGCAGGATTGAGAAACAAGCTGATGCATATGTTCCTGATGAACCAGAGACTTTTTTAAAGCTCTGGTTGGTTGTTTCAAAAAAAAAAAAAAAAAAAAAAAAAGCTCTGGTTGGTTGGATCATTTCATATCTTGGAGAATGAGCTCTGGTTGGCTCAGCTCTGGGCATTCATTGTCTCATTGCATTCACAATTCAGGATTGAGGACAAGTTGATACATTTGTAAAGTTAAAGATGCCTAGTCAGCATGCCTAGTCACCATCCAATTAGCACTTACAACTTTACCAGATGAGAGAAGTTGGAGCTTTAGATTTACCACAGTTGCGTGGCATGCCACACCAGCTCCACAAGCTGGTGCCTAGTCAGCATGGCAACGCGAAATGTCCTTGCTACCCCTGCCTCGCTCCTCTGTCTTCATCTCTGACTACCGGGTCCCGCAGCACATGTCACTGCCAGCTGGGCCTTATTTGTCATCTTCGTCTTCTAGCTCCAGCACATCACAGCGCGGCAGCAGTGGCGTTCTCTGAGCCAGAGCCCGAGCAGAGCGCGGAGACGGAGGCGAGGACGGTGCATGCTCGGGCGCCCCCTGCAGCGAGGTACGTCGCAACGGTCGTGTTGGCGAGCCCCGCGCTGCACGGTGCTACCCTACGGACAACATTGGACTCGGACGGCCGATCGGGCTTTGGTTTACTTTGGAGCTCTAGTGGTTCTTGAGTGGATTGGCCTGCGTTCATTGGGCTCGTTATATAGCGAAGCCGGTTGGTGCCGACGCAACATGGATTGGCGCGCTCGATAGCGACGGTACCGCCCACCCGTGGTGCAACCGCAGGCTGGGCGCGGGCTCGACACCGAGTACGGCACGGCACAGCATGGCGCGCCCCGGGCCGGCAACCACCCCCAACCCCGGCCTTGCGGCTTTTCCGAGCGGAGCGGTGTGTGCCGCCTGTGTCTCGCGCGTCGGCACCCACCACCAGTCCGCACCAGTCACAGTAACGGACAGCGCGCGGCCTGGTCCGAGTGCTTGCGTGACCACACGCTCTCGGGTCTCGTGCCGGAACGACGTCACCACGTGTGAACGTTGCTCTCGTCGTCGCCTCCTTCCCGTTCTATGACTAGCGCGCGGTAGATCGGTCGATCCATCTCAACAATGGCCAATTGGCCAAGTCCGTTTCTGAGAGTGACATGTTGGTACTACACTGTTCGTGTCCGGCAACGTCTCTCGTAAAGGCTACACGTCCCTCTCCTATGCAGCTATTCTTGGCCAATCAGATCTGTCGAATTCAATGCTGCTGACTTTGAGCAATGCCATATACCCAATTGCGACTCTCAACATGTTGGTAAATGGCCAACCGTCGATCCATCTCAACATACATCGGTTGCCAACGCCATATACCCAATTACCCAATCTTTTCGTCCAAATGCAGAGTACTCCCTCCATACCCAAAAAAGAACGGTTTTTTTTACCACGTGGCAAGCGTGGAGAGCAATAACCCTAAAAAAAAAAGTTTTTTTTGGATATGGAGGGAGTATCCGGCTTTCCACCACTAATTACCCAATTACCCGTTCTTTTCTTTTTCGCTAAATCTCGAGGTCTTCCCTCCTCCCCGTAGGCCGTAGCAACTTTGTACCGTGTGTTTGGTTGGTGGAATGAGTCCAACCCGGACAGAGCCAACTTGTTTTTTTGGGTGTTTGGCTACGCAGCTACAGGAGACGGAGCCAACCCGAGAGCGAATATTCGCCCCAGATGTCGGTTCGCTCCATCCGCTGAAATTGGATGGTGTGAACCCCCGTTTCTCCGTCGAGGTTCCGTTGCACGCCGTTTCTTCCTCCGCAATGACCGGCCGGCCATGGAGCTTCAATTCGGGCGGCCAAGGAGCTTGGTTCCACGGCGATTGACCGGCGCGCCCGAGCTCTCCGCGACCGTGCCCAAAGCCCGCCGCCGTGAGCCGCTCGCGAGATCCGTTGGCCAAGCGGGCAGGCGTGGCGGGTCCCTCGGCTCAGCGGTGGCGTCCCACGCGACGGCTCGTGCTGGGGCGGAGGCTTCGCGTGGTGGCGTTCGCCCGCCAGCGGCGCCACCGTGGCGATGAGATGTGCGATGTAGAAGAAGGTGGTGCAAAATTTAATTAGAAGCTCTTTTCAAGGGTCCCGATGCAAAAATGTCGAGAGAAAGATATGTTAATATAGGCTTAGCTGATTTCTAAATAGTTTAGGGGTCCGATGTAAAAATGCTAGATAGAAACAATGTTATGCTGCCATCCAACATGATTCTCAATTCCTTCAACCAAACATGTGATGGGCCGGCTCGTCCTCAAAATCAAAGTCGCAACCAAACAATAGATAGTTCGGTTCCATCCCAAAAAGAAGGTTGGATCCAACCCATCCCATTGATCCCCGAACCAAAGCAGGCGGGTACTTCCTCCGTGGCGCCCAACCGAGCCCAACCTCAAGCTCGAATCACCGGCGACCAGCATCGCTCGCTCAAGGCAACCAACATCGGTAACGTTCCTTCTCCTTCGCCTTACCAATTTTTCTTACGCTCTAAATTTGGGCGGAAAAGAACTCTTTAACCGATTGCTCGATCCGGTACTTCCCTTTCCGTTGCGCGAACGCATGATATCCATGTTCCGTGATTTGCGGTTCGAAAAAAATCGTTGGCCTTCTTGATGTTGATATTCCCGTTAACAGAGGACTACGGTGCCATGTCGCGCTGCGGCGAGCACTCGGAAGCGGGGTGATGACCATCGGCTTCGGCGTCATGCCGGTGTCTATCGCGCCGCAATGCACCCGGTATTTGGCGGCTCGGATTACTCCTCGCTTTTGAGGTATCCCCTCGTCGGCGTCAACCTCGTCTCAGCGGCGTCGCAATGGGGCGGGCCTGCGCCCATCGCTCGGCGGTCCTCGGCGATGCGCTCACGTTGCGCTCATGCGCCATAACACCGCCGTCGTTGGTCTCTTCATGGCTTCCTCCGCCTTCCGGCGGTCTCCGGCGCGGGAGGCCCCAGCTTTGCTTTGCCATGTTGGCTCTGCTCTGCTTTCGGAGTCTCCCCTAATCAACATCGGAGCTCGTGGTTAGTAAGCGGTTTTCAGTTCTTGAATGCGTTGATCCTGAAACCACACCGTTCTCTAAAGCCCTGAATTGTGACTATGATCGTAAACTAGCCATTCGCCTCCGCCACTACCGTCACCACTGCCCCTGCATCTCTCTTAAATAGTTAAACCTAGTACTATTGCTAGAGAATCTCCGTCATGTTATGTGCTTTTGTTGGAGTAATAAAGTTGTGCTACTGTAGGGTAAGCGTTATTCCAATCAATTCGGGGCCACTTCATATTGTGGTTCTAGCAACCACAAAGCGGCAAATGACCATAGCGGTTTCATGTTTCCTAACCACATATAGTATAGAGTTGTAGTGACGACGGCGCAACATGAAGTGTCGGACGAGCTACGGGGGTGACCACGCCGCACAATGGGGGCGCTACCGTTCAGCATAATAAGCGTGTTTGCGAAGTTTACGTTTTCATTCTTGTAACTCGTCTTGTGGGACCTCGTTGTCGGAATGCATGGCGCCGAGTACTTAAGCCGGTTCGTCGGGAGCGAACGGGATGGGACAAGTTTACTCGAAATTGAAATCGAAGCCAAGGCAAGGGGTTAACCCTGCCCGGCCGTCGTCGTTTCCATCCGCTCGTGCGTGGTCACGTCCGACGGTGCTCACCGGAGGCCACGGGCGTTACAAGTGGTATCGGATTCAGCGTTCCTCGGCGGCGCGCGGCGGCTCCCACAAGCTCGGCGGGCGTCGTCGGTTATCGTTTCCGCAAGCTCTCCGACGGTTCGGGTGACCTATCCACCGCCCCTCCATGTTTTTTCCCTCTGCGTCGTGGATCCGTATCGTGCTTGGTGTCCTCGCTGTGGATTCGAGATCGGTTGTTGAGGGTGCCAGTCCCGTTGTTGTCTCATACTTGTTTGATGTTTTGCCTCACCGTGTTCGCTTTACTTCACGCCCGATTCGCCCTTGAACGCTGATTCCAAACGGCTCCGTAGGGTTCACTGAGTAGGACGAGCTGCATGCGAGTAATCCGCTCGTCTAACGGCGAGGATCGTAAATCCGACCACGGAACACGTTCTCGGGGCGGGTTGTTCATCCACGACGATGTGCTCTGCTTTTTCGATTCACTAGTCGATCTCGAGGCGAGGGTTGTGGGACGAGTACCCACGTGAAATTCCGGAGGCACGACGGTGATCCTAGTGTGTCGAATCATCCAATTTGCTCTGGTGGGTGGTGATCTGGCGGCAAGGGTTGGAGAATTTTCTTCTCGCGTGGTTCGGCGTCGTAGCGTGATCCCCACAAAATTGCGTAGCGGTGGTGTCGGTGGGAGAGTGTCAGGTGTGCTTGGGTTGTGGAGTTTGTCTTGGCGTAAAATCCCTCGGCCACGCCTCACTCTCAGCGGCGGAGATCGGTGACTAGCGGATTAGTTGGGGAGGTTACCGACCAAACTTGTGCTTGTCACCGATTGGTGTTCTAAGTCTGTCGAAGTGGCTCCTCCACTCGAGCCTTCTAAATGTATAGAATTTGTGTTGGAAGCAATGTCAAGGAGTACGAGAAAATGAGCGTAAGTTCATGGATAAGGTTATGGATCAATTCGATTTCTTTGTTTACGAGTCAATGATATTGGTGTAACACAACAAACAACTCAAATCTCGGATGGACATCGGTTCGGCGGCAATGGATGATTTTACTGAGAGAACAACACCGTATATCTCAACAAGTCGATCCAATGGTGCGGCGGTTGCTCAATTGACTATGAAACAGTTTGAGATGGAAGCGGGGTTTCAGGGGATGATGCCTCCGACACTACATCCGTGGGAAGTGGCGAGCAAGGAGGGTGGAGAATGTGTTTGCTAAAAAACAAGGAACCACATAGAGATGTCGGACCCGAGGAATAGGCATCACCACTAGTTCAATCAACGGGGACAACAATGCCGATAATGTTCCATATCATGCTATGCCCAAAATGCTTTTTCCCAAATTTGATGGCACTAATCCCGGAGTGTGGAAGGATAACTGTGAGGGGTATTTTGATCTATACAAAATACCAAAGGGTATGAAGATAACTATTGCTAGAATTCACTATGAAGATAAACTACCGCTAGAATTCACTTTGAGGGAAATCTTTGCTCAATGGTATCGGGCATATAAGCGAGAACCACACATTCGAAGTTGGAATCATTTCGTGAGAAAATAGAAGAGGAGTTTGGATCGGAGAGATTTCAGGTCCGCTCTCAATGATTTCTTGGAATTGAAAGCAGAATGGTCCGTAGAGAGGAGTACTCTTGCATTCAACGCTCTTCAAGTATCAAGTGACTATGCACAATTCAAAGTATGATGACTTGTTCTTTGTTACACAATATATGAGGGGTCTCAAAGAAGAACTTAGGGAGTGGTGGAGGCTCGAGATGCCACCAACAGTTAAAGCTTCCATTATTGCCAAAATACAGGGGGGTGTCCTAGAGAGAGCTAAGGCAAAAATGGGAAAACCACAATTTCAACACAGGATCCAGCAAAGCTACAAACGACAACAAGTTGCATATCAAGCAAATGTATCTTGGAAAGATAGGCAGCTTAGGGAGTACAGGAAGGCTAATGGTTTGTGTTTAAATTTTGTGGTGAGAAATATGTGCCAGGACACATGGACACTTGCCCCAAAAAGAGCAAAGCCACAAGTCAATGCTCTAGCCATTAATGATCTAGACAGAGAACTTGATGATGAAGTGCTAGATGAGCTGGCTAAGGAGGATGCTTTCCAAGAGGATTTTGGTAAATTGTCACTCAATGCTATGCGGGGAGGATCAATTTCAATGTCTAAAGTTGAAAAACTAGAGTGAGGGATAAAACTATGTTGATCTTACTTGACGGTGGCAGTTCTCATAGTTTCATCGGTTCCCGATTTGTCAGTTTAGCTAATTTGGAGGCAGTCTCCATGCACGCAAAACAAGTGAAAATGGCCAATGGAGAATATTTAGTTCTTGATCGAATGGTAGCCAATGCAGTGGTATTGCCAAGGACATACTATGACTACTACTTTCATTGTGCTAGATATTCATCCCTATGATGCAATATTAGGTTATGATTGGATGACATCTCATAGCCCTATGACTAATGATTGGGAGAAGAGGACAATTGCTTTTCGGGAAAATGGCAGGTCGATGCAATTTGTAAGGCCTCCATAATCGCTCTACCAAGGTGGCTGCTATTTCGCCACCAAGGTCTACAAAAATCAGACAGGGGCAATGATGTATGGGCATATGCATTGGTGGACTACGAGACAAACAGCTCCACAAACCGTGGCTATGATGCATACACTCATCGGGACCCGGATTCGGTTATTATTGGGCCAATATCGGGATGTTTTCTCGACCCCAAGACACTTCCTCCATCAAGGGTATATGACCACACTATACCTTTGCTTCCCAATGCCATCCCTCGTTAACTCTAAACCTTACCATTACTCTCCTATGCACAAAAATGAGATTGAAAAGCAAGTTCGGGAGTTTGTTAGAGGCTGGATTGATTGCTCATAGTCAAAGTCCTTTTTGCCTCACTAGTCTTTGGTAGTCAAGAAGAAAGATGGATCTTGGAGATTCTCGTGATAGACTATAGGAAGCTAAATGATTTGACAATAAAGAATAGGTTCCCAATGCCAATTCCGGAGGAAATTTCGGATGAACTGGCGGGGTTCTAAGTATTTCACCAAGCTGGACCTTAGGGTTGGGTACCATCAAGTAAGAATGCATGTGGACCATGAGCACAAAACAAAGATTCAAAACCCATCGGGGTCACTATCGGTTTGAAGTCATGCCTTTTGGACTCACAAATGCACCAAAGAACGTTTCAATGTATCATGAATCATATCCTCAAGCCCTTTCTAAAAAATTTGTTTTGGTGTTTCTTGATGATATCTTGATATACAGCCCAACCATGGAAGATCATATTTGTCATTTGGAAATGTGTTTTAGCCCATTTCGGGGAAGCACCATTTTTTTCTTGAAAGAAACTAAATGTTCTTTTTGCTCGAGACTAGTTTGGAGTACTTAGGACATATTATTTCCTCTAAAGGTGTGTCAAGCGATAATACCAAGATTGAGGCAATGCTCAACCGGCCTGTTCTTACTCATCATTCTATCGAAATGCGAGGTTTCTTAGGCCTCACTAGCTATTACAGGCGTTTTGTCAAGAATTATGGGATTCTTACCAAACCTCTTACTTGTTTGTTGAGAACAAAGCAATTCAAATGGAGTCCTGAAGCTCAACAAGCATTTCAACAAGTTAAAGAGGCCATGACTAGGACACCTATCCTGGCTTTACCAAATTTTCAGAAGACCTTCTCCATTGAGACAGATGCTTGCTAGGATGGTGTGGGAGCTGTTCTAATGCAGCAAGGGCAACCAATAGCATATTTGAGCAAGGCACTTGGTGAGAAGCATAAACAATTCTCAATATATGAGAAGGAGTTCTTGGCTCTCATCATGGGCGTGGAAAGGTGGAGACATTATTTGCGTGAAGGATCGGTTCATTATTTTGATCGATCACAAGAGTCTGTCATATCTCACTGAGCAGAATTTGTAGTCTGAGATGCAAAGAAAAGCAATGACTCGACTCATGGGGCTGAACTTCAAGATCTTATACAGAAGAGGCAAAGAAAATAAGGCTGCTGATGCCTTATCTAGGGTGGCTCACTGCACACACCGCAAGCGGTGTCCTCTCTTAAGCCGATGCGGGTGCGGGAGGTGCTCAACACTTATGCCATCGATCCGGCAAGAGACTAAACTCCAACAGCTTAGCTATTGCCACACCCGATGCAACTGGTTACAACCTCGCACAAAGGCATTATCCGGTATAAGAATAAGGTATGGATTGGCCACAACTCGACCGCAAACTAAGCTTATCTCAAGTATGTCATGATAGTGCCATAGGTGGGCATTACGGTATGATCGCAACCTACCACAAGGCTAAAAGCAATACTTTACTTGGAAGGGCATGAAACAAGATGTGGAGTCTTTTTGTGAAAGCGGTGTGATGTCTGTCAATATTCTAAACATCCGCATACACATCCTCCGGGTTTCTTTGCAACCACTTCCTATCCCTGCTAGTATTTGGCAAGACTTATCTATGGATTTTATTAGTGGTTTACCCCAGTCTGATGGCTACTCAGTGATTATGGTAGTGGTTGATCGTTTCACTAAATATAGCCATTTCATCCCTGTGAAGCACCCATACAATGCAGAATCCATTGCCCAGCTATTCTTGGATAACATTGTTAAGTTGCATGGATGCCCAAAACAATTGTCACTGATCGTGATCCAGTGTTTGTGAGCAATTTTTGGACAGCTCTCTTTAAGCTTTACAAGGTTGATCTACTTTTCTCCACAGCCTATCACCCTGAGACAGATGGCCAAACAGAGAGGGTCAACCAGTGTTTGGAGATGTACCTTCGTTGTGCAGTGCATGATTCCCCTAAATCATGGAAATCTTGGCTCTCTTTAGCTGAATTTTGGTACAACTCTTCTTTTCATTCATCATTAGGGTGCTCACCATTCAAAGCACTCTATGGTTATGATTGTTATAAAACATGTTGCCAGCGGTTAGGACCTTCCCCTCTCCGTCTCTCATGATCACGTAGTAGATGAAAGAAGTAGAACAAGTAGACACAAGATAGGGAGACTATTCTTTATTCATCGAATATTAGTAATTACAACATAGAGCTCCCACATATATATAGTCTGTCAAGGCCTAAGAGTTTTAAGAAGAGCCCACATACTAACGGACTAGGATTAGGATTCCTCCTTCTCCTTTCCTTCTAGGGCCGAGTCCGTGTGTTTTACAACACTCCCCTTGGGCGATTACCACGATATGCATATGCCTCATCAAAAACTCCATCCGAAAACCCAAAGTGGGAAAAAAAAACGGTTCTTGGAGAAAAGAGTACATCGCATTCATTAATTGTATTGCACATGTTGTCTCATTAAAAACCTTGTGTGAGAAACCTTCGAGTAAAAACTCACATAGAAAAAAAAAAGAGTACAACATTTAACCTTCTTGGTCATATATTCTTCAGGATATACTATTCTTCATGAATAGATATTGATCTTCATAATCTATGCATAAACTCTAGTTTTTAGCAAATATGATCTACTTGATCTCTCGCAATTCTAGTGGTTTACCTCAAAGGTAGATTCAAGTAAAAATATGCTCCCCTTATAAAGCCAAACTTTTAAACTTGATTGTTCAAATCACACTTTTCATAAATGTGTGCGAGACTAATGGTATGCGGTACCATAATATAATATCGTTCTAAAGTTGGCTCATAATTCTTCTTTAAATTATATGGGAGCAATATGCTTCATGCATAATGACTATCAATTAGTTGTGCAAAACAAATAAATATTATCTTTCGTGAGTAATAAAACCTTTCGTGAGGATTATGGGGTTAAATAAATTAATATTCAATATCTTCTAGATAGTGTATCAAACTTATACTAGAGTTTAGATACTTATAATTAATCCTTAGTGGATTTTCAATTGTATTCTACAAATCTTTGAGATTTTGATTGTACAAATCCAGCCTTGTATTTGGCATTTAGGGGATAATTTAATTGTCAAAACCACCATTATTCTTATACCTTCTATGGTATATAGAGGATATCAATAACTTCATGCTAGCTTTTCATACACTTTTCTAAGTGTTTCATTGACACCTTCACGGTGTTTACGATTCCTCATTTTCTTTCTCTCGGTTCTATATTCACTTCAGGGGATGAATGGTGTTTATTCAAGAATTGACTGGTAAATCCTTCATGGATTAATTCCTTCAAGGATGTACATTCATTCTTAGTGAATTAATAATTCTCTTACGTGAGATATATTCTCTACTTGCATGAGAGATGAGTGATATACATAGTGACATAGTGTTATTCACTATAAAATCATTCAATGATTGTAATCCTTCTAGGACATGCTCTTCTTGAGACTTGAATTTTCATTCAGGGAAAATATATACCTTAGACTTTAATACTTAGTATGAGATTTTACGAGTTATGATTTATATTCTTTCAGAATTATATGGATTTTCATAATCCACTTTAACTCTATATTTGATTTTTATTTGTTTCATTTGCCAGAGATATAGCAGAACATTCATTTCTTCTTAATAGGAGATTCAACCTCAATTGCTTTCTTCATTGACCCGATATAATAATCGCTACAGGCGATTTTGCCATGGACTTTGTTTTTCGGATCCAGGGTTCTCATAAGAGAAACATTCACAACTAAAGAGGTAGCGCGTTGTCGACAACTATTATTTTCTCCCAATACTCACAATGTGAGAATATTCTATCTCTGTCATTTCCCAAACAAGAGATTATATATTGTTCCACATACCCAACACTAATGAGGTTGGCGCTTATTGTGTTGGATTTCATCTTCATGATGATCCTCTTCATGAGGTGTTTTACCTTCTTCGTAAGGCGTTCTCTTCATGAGAATGGAGGAGTTCCATTTCATTTCTATTTAACTAGTATACACTAAACTAGACTTCACGGGCGTCCCCGTAGATTTAGCTTGACAAGTATATATAGTTTACTACTAGTAAATACAACTTCGGTTTACAACTTCAAGTTACTCCTCTCATTTCAAAAAAAATATCGCATATGCTGCTTCGGGCTTCACAAGAGCATTAGTCAAACTCTTGTATGACTTAGTGCGTGGTACTATTCCTACTTCAAGCTTCAAGGAATATATTCTCTTAAGATCATTTTCCTTCTATGGAAATAATATTTGGCATTCAAAATATCGGCTTTCTCTCTCCCTAATGCCAATATTAGATCATTAATAGCATACTTCATAAGATATCCCCTATCATGGGCTTAATTCAAATTCATATTTCTCCAACTACAAGTGGAGGCCCATTTAAGTATGCTATGATTAAATTTTATGGGAAATATTCATGCACATATTTAAACATGGGGGTTATTATTTATTATGCAAAGTGAGCTAGAATGCTTGAAAATGCATTTAAGAATGTTCAACATTCCTATAAACTCGAGGGATGTTCTCCCCACGATTTGCACATATCATAGTTTACAAAAAACTATTTATCTAGCTTCTAAATTGTATAGCCAAAAACATTGATCCATGTACTCATACATAAACAATGGACCATATACTATGAAAATATAGAATACGCAATATACAAATTCACATGGATTTTCTTCTAGAATTTTGTAATTGCCATTAATACAAAAAATTCCTCGATGCCTTTCTTTATGAATCCCAAATCATCATAATTGTGTTATCCACTAACTTAGTTCCACAAGACAATTCATCCCATCAAATAGGTTAGTCTTCATTGAGCAAAATTTGATAAAATCACTCCCCTCGATCGTAGGTCTGCTCGACTCTAGACCAATCTATTGCTTATGCATACGATGCATCAAAAGCAAATCATTCTTTAGTTCAACGGGAACTATATAGACATAGCATGCTAGCTAGCCAATTTGATTATGAGGGAAGCATAAAAGTAGCTACTAGATACAACTATAGCTGTTATGCTAATATTCATGCAAGAGTGGAGATAGTTGTAGCTCAATGAGATACACATGCAGGTGTAATGTGGAATGTTAGTATTCAATCTAACATAATAGATAACAACAAAATGCAAAGCTACGAGCTTACATGCAATTAGTGCAATAGAGAAAGTTAACTCGGCCGTAAGAAACACGAAAGCGAGAACTTTGTCCCGATACATGCACTTAAAGATTGATTTAGGAAGGCTATGCCTATTTAAATATTACCCACATTTTCTTATGCCTTTGCCCAAAATTCCTCGCCCTTTTTTATGCCATGACTACTTCAAGTAGTGATTTGCTTCATGCATCATCTATGAATAGTCACTTCTAATGCTTCATAGAATCCAATCATACTTCTAGTATTCATTGATTATGGCACGAAATTCACCTATCCATTGTACTATTCAATGTACAACAATAGACTTAGGGTAGGATATAACTTTTTTTAATCTTAGGATAAAATATTAAATACTTAGGATTATACAATTTCTTGGCTAAATCAATCCTTCCAAGATCAATTAATATGCCAAGTATAGTCCAATTTTCCATGTGCTTTTAGAAAATTCGGTTTTCCATCTACCTACAAGGTAGTGATGCACAAAGAACTATAACCTTCACGGTTTAATTGAGGCTTCTTTGTGGATATATTAATGCAAATTTTATTTTGATAGGCAATAGACAATTGTTTATATTTGAAAACATATAAATCCAATTTATTTCATGAGAAGTTCGCACATATTACTTCAAGTAATAAAAATGCAACTAAGAACATTAATTTTTCATATTAGACTTCAAGCTAACAAATTAACCATTAACCACTTAATTCAATAGGAATTAAAACTTAATGCACCACCACCACTACTATCAATACTTCGGGACATAAATTTCAAAGATAATAAGCACATGATTAAATTCTTCTTCAAGAGAAACTTTTATATGTTCCAAACAATATACATTCTCGCATGTCTTAACTTCTATACTTGACAAGCGGTAGCTTCATGCTTTATATTCAAGAGTTATGATATACCGTCACAAGCCTTCAAGGAGTGTAACCTATATGCAAGCCACATACTCAAAATTATTGCAATCGATAAGATCCCGGTTCATAAAGTTTGTCTAAAAAATTTTAATCCAATTTTCATTTGAGTAATTTCGATGGTAAATTCAAATTCTTCAAGTATTACATTGCTCTTTAATATTCTTATACACAAGAGACACTTCTTCGAGAATATAGTTCGATAAAATCTTATTTACCATCTTGTCTTCTAGACATGTAATACAAAGCTTCAAGCTATTGTTTATAGAACAAAATTAGGCATATAAGCTTGAAAATTCGACTCTCAATGCCATATGATATTCTACAATCATAATATTAGGATTTTACTCATGCGGTGAGTCCCATAATGCATTTGTTACTTCTATCGGCCATATACTCATTTCGAGAGAGTAATTAGGAAAATTATATCTTTGAGTTTACTACACTTCGATGGTAGCAAAAATAGCCTACAAATAATTCTACTATTCGAGTAAGTCCAGGATATTGCTTCTTCTTTTAAAGGATGCATATTAACATAACTTCCGGACCATGTGCATAAGTTTACTACATGTAAACGAGTAGCAAGATGCAAAAAGATAGTGGATGGTTACTCAAAATATTCTTAGAAGCATCCTAGCATTTTCCAGGATTATAATATATGGAAATTTTCAGAATTTATACTAAACATTCATTCATCCCAAAAAAAAATGCTAGGAGAATACAAAAATAAGCCTCTCAACAATTGATAAGTCTAAAGTCTGCGAGGATTTAGAGAGAAAGCTTGTACCATGTGTTTATCATAATCATTCAAAATTTTGTTCTTTTACTACATGACTAGTGCATTTAAATGAAATAGCTTAAACACATGATGAACATAAATAGAGTACCGTAAATCTATAATTTTCAAGAATACATATTCTTCAAGAATATATATGTAATCTAGAGATTCGATCGGTGGCCCACCATAAAATTTCAAATACGGACTTTCTTTTCCCCTAGCCCAATTCTTCTTAATTAAGCCTTTTGCTATTTTTTTTTTTTTCAACAAGGCCCGTGATAGCCTACTTCGGCTCATCACATGAGGGCGTTGAATTTGAATCCTACAAAACAATCGTAAACTCCACCAATTGCAATCGTGTACGAGTATGGTGCGTATTACGGTGGGGGGCGGCGTGGCGGCCGCGGTGACTTTGAATCGGCCGCGTGCGTCTCGCACACTACGGGCGTGAGTTTTGACTACGGGGCATGTAGGCGGCGGGGAGAGCTACGTAGTTATATGGGCCACGTTGCTGCGGGGAAACTTCGGGTTGCGGCGATAGCAACTCAGGTTCACTAGAAGCGGTGGTCTTGTGGCGGCATCTTTGGCGGCTGCTAGGGTGACGGCTTTGAGGGCCGGCCGGCGTGGCTCCGTGTGTAGATGAGAATTGGCGGCCTCGGCGTGCTGGCCGAGGAGTGTTGTGTGCAACGGCGGCGACCATGTTGATTTGCATGTTGAAAAATTCGAGATCAATCGCTAGATGGACGATCAACAAGATCGAGTACATGTACATCGATCTCTATGCCATGGCGCTATGCGGGTGATGCAAAGATCATGTCGTCGCCTTTTTTGGCTTTGTTCTTGTAGATGAAACTCTACGAGCCAAATAAGCTTATACGATCTCGTGGGCCGCATGTAATGCAATTATGCAACACAAAAAGCGAATCGGTGATCAAGGTCGACACACAAGTAGATTGAAAAAATAAATCGATTTCACTACCGACGCGTACACCAATCTTGTTTTGAATCAAATCATACATCATCACTGCATGTTTGCTTGTTCAATGATCGCCACATCTACTAGTAAGGTGGAGCAGTAAACTCCATGGCGTTCAGGCCCCTTTTTTTAATCAACTCTATATGCAAATCCGATGTGAAGGATGTACTTGTTCATCTACCTATGCATGTATGTGTTCCGAGTATATGTACTTCGGTACTATTCAACATGAATAATTTAAGTATATAGACCAGCTCGATGGCGGGCGTAAGCAATCCTCAAGATATTTTTCATACCTTCGGTTCTTGAATTCGTGAAGTTTAAGGTCGCTCTGTCGGGGACCTAAATATTGGGCCCCGAGACATTCTCAAACGAGGAGAATCTGCCCGACCCATCGGGGCCCGATAAATCCCGGCCTACCGCCATCCCACAGAAGGGCGGCCCAACGGGCGACGGACCAGGCCAAAGAGCCACGGCGCACACATGAAGATGGAGTCGGCCCGCGTGCGGCCCGCTGAGTCACCTCACGACGAAGGACGAGTAGTTGCTCAGCCTTAGCTTCAAGCCGGTCCGACCCGGCTTGTCTTCATCCACGAATCTCCACGACCAAACTGCCGGCCAAGGAGCTCGCCACGCTCAAGAATGACAAGGTCAAAAACCCTTACAAGGCGGCGAACCGGGGCGCTCATCGTCATCACCAACCGACCCAAGGCTCGGACTCAATCCCAATCTCCGTCTCGCCCGAGGGAGACCAAGCTCTCCATCCTCGGGTGCACCGGCCCTTGCCTCGCGAGGAGACGCGACTCTCCATCACCGCGCATGGACTCCGCCCCTCGAGGGTGGCCTAGCTCACCACCCCGGGCGCACGATCTCGCCTCGCCCGAGGGAGACCCGACTCTCCATCCTCGGCGAGGTAGCTCATTCAACTCACCGGGGGTCGACCCTCGGGCATGGGAAGTTCCGATGCGGAGGAAGGGAAACTTTTTGCATTTAATGCGGTGTCAAGAAGACGAGGCACGGGGCCATCGATTACGCCGACGGTCAAATCGGCCCGCCAAATCTCTCCCAATCCGACCGATGGGACACAAAGTTTGGGCGGTGACGTGTTACGCCGCCTCGCATCGGAAACCGGGGCGACAATTGTTCATTCCCGAAACACCGCCAAGATGCCACGTTGGGCGGACCACTCGGGCGCATGACACGCCACGGCCGGCGTTCACGGGCCGCCCTCGCCATGCGGGATCGTGAGGGCGCCGCCTCGCCCTCGGGGCGCACCGGGCAATGGCACGTCTACCACGGATCGGGACGCGTGTCTTCATCAAGCGGCGCCCAAGCCAATCGGCCCTCGGTTGCGCACATGCAACAAGTGAGGCCTCGGGAATTAGCCACCTAGGCACCCACATATGTAAACATTACTTCCCCTTCCTACTATAAAGGTGGGAGTAATGCCCCATTAGAGGGGGATCGCGCGGGGATGACCCGATCAACCAACCGCAAATCTAGCAGGCCAACCACCACCACCACCACTACCACGATCGTGGGGCTTGGGATCGATTCTCTCCCCCACGCCGCTTGTAAACCCCTACTACAAGCTCTCTCTCTTTGAGCGTGAGGTAACACGAGCGGGGACACCACCCATTTGGGCGTAGGGCCCCGTTGGCCCTGAACCGGGGATAAACCCACCGTGTCGGTGTCCATCTTGCGCCACGCCATTGGGGGGGAGGCACCACGGCCTAGAAATTCTTTATTGCGGCACCGAGGCACCCCGGCTCTCGGAACGCCGACAGTTGGCGCGCCCGGGTAGGGGGACGCGGCGGTGCAATCCACATCTCTATCAACCCTCATGGCGTTTCCTCCTTCATTTCCACCCCGTCGCCGGAGCACGAGCTCCCGCGCGGAACACCGCATTCTTCGGGACGTTGGAGTTCGTGGACGCCCGGTCGCAACTTTGAGATGATCCTCCCGCCCCGTCGTGATGGCGGAAAGGAGGACGGCGTCCGATGCGCGTGTCCGCCATCCACGCCGCCGCGCAAGGCGGGCAAGGCGGACCACCGGCAGCGCAAAGGCGTATTCACGCGGCACATTCGAATCCGACGGCGTACCCCGGTCTTGCCGAGGCTCGCGGGGAGGGTCCCGAACCCTAGGCACGGAAGATCCTTCCCCGGCGATCGCTCGCGTGGCAGGATGCCCATGAATCCTAATCATCGGGGAGAATGCATCCACCGGCAGCCGCACGGGAAGGAGTCCCCGAAATCCGCCGGCCGGAGACTTCAGTCGAGCCGCCGCAAGAAGAGCGCGGGCCAGGCCCCCCCGTCGTCTCCATCGAACGCTATCCCACAGGCGATCACTGAAGAACGCATCCGCCAAAGGATCTTTGCAAGACCCCGTCCCCCTCCTCGTCGTCGAGGGCACGATTGGGGCCTGGTCCCGAGACTTTGGCGGAATCGCTCTACCGTCGAAGAATGGGAACTTCCTCCGCGCCGTTCGGGCGCTCCCGGATCCAACGGCGGGGCGACTACTATGACCTTACGCGGGAGTGCTTCAACATAGAGATCCGGCGGCAAAGACGGCCACCTCACCGACGTCTCCGACGAGGATGGGGCGGACATACCGCCACGACGGCGGGCGGCGGCGGCACGGGCTGCTTCCGCCCCGTTCGGCCAGCCAAGCGGCGCCGCGCCGCGGCCGAACCGCGATAGAGTCCGCCGCGACCGGCGGATCGGAGCGTAACATCCAACGGAGCAAGCTCGGCGTGGGTAGGCCCCGAGGGCGCCCTATGCTCGTAGCAACGATGGGACGCGGCGAAGCCAATCTGAGTGCCTCCACTTCCAGGGCGTAGCGGCCCGCTCGACGAGCCGCCTCAATGTGGCGGCGGCCGCCATGTTGGTACGCGAAATGCCCGAACCCTCCACCACCGAGGAAGGCGCGTCGAGGAAGGCTCGACACCTCCTCGACGAGCGGCGAGCAAAGGCGCGGAGAGCTCCGCTTCGAGACCGAGCCGCGACGTCGCGACCGATGGGAGGAATCCGGGCAAAGTCGGGGGCTCCGTCCGCCTCGAGCAGAGCCGGCCTCGGGCAAGGCCGGTCCACGAACGCTGGTCGACAACCGCAACAACCGCCCGTTGCGGGGAGCGCATAGATGACCCCGCCGAGACCGAAATCCGAGGCGCCCCGACTAGGGAAGAGATCGAAGGCAGCGGGCTCGCCACGAGGGTGGTTCACCTCGGGGACGGCGGCGGGCAGACAGCGCAAGTGCGCGCGGGGGACCGGAAGGTACTCCCCATATCCGCCTGGGCGACGGGCTTTCACAAGGGAAATCGGAGGGCACCACTCCGCGACGCTTCGGGCCACCCGGCCACATTGAGAAGTACTCGGGAGACTCGCCCGAGGTATGGTTGGCCGACTATCGGGCTGGCATGCCGATTCGCAGGGGCACATGATGATAAGGTCATAATGTGAAATTTGCCCTGTACCTTTCCGACCACCAGCCTGGGCCGAACACCTTCCGCCGGACCTCATATCAAAGCGGGCGAACTTGGAAAGGACCTTCCGAGGGAACTTTCGGGGCACGTACTGCGTCCGGGTAACTCATGGGACCTCAAACTACCGCCGGAAGTCCGACGAGTCCTTGCGGCGACTACATCCGGGCTTCTCCAAGCAACGGACCGAGCTCCTAACGTGGACGGGATTCGACGTCATAGGGGCCCCTTCTTAGCCGGCACCACATGCCGTGACCTCGTGAAGAAGCCGGGGCGCCGGACTCCAACCGGGCGAACGAGCTAATGGACATCGCCACCAAGTTCGCTAGCGGAGAAGATTTTGTCGGGGCTGTTCGATCCCGGGGCTCGGGCCGAGGGAAGCGCAAGGAAGAAGAGCAGGAGGGGTCCCGGCCTCGGGAGGGCAAGAAGAAGAAAAGAATAAGAGCCGCAAAGGCAAGGCCCAAGACCGACGCTTAACGACGGAGATATGGTGGCCGCGGTCAATGAGGGGTCCTACCCCCGCCACCAGCTACCTTCGGCGACATGCTCAAGAAGCCGTGCGCAACCACGGGTTCCGGTCAAGCATACCTTCGAGGAGTGCAAAGCGGTGCGCAAATAATCGCCAAACTCGAGCCCATACCGGGAGGAGGAGGAGGAAGGGGCACCCGAGGGCGTCTTAGGGGGAACAAGGGCTTCCCGAAGGTGAACAATCGCTTCATGATCTTCGGTGGCAACACCAAAGAACATGTCGGTGCGGCAACGCAAGAAGGAGCGGCGGGAGGTGTATGCGATCAGCCGGCGATCCCGAAAGGCTGCGAAGGGAAGTGGTCGGATCGGCCATCACCTTCGACGGTCGGATCACCCTCGGCACATCCCGAACCCGGGGGCTTATCCACTGGTGGTGGACCCAATCATTGCCAACACACGGCTCACCAAGGTCCTCATGGACGGAGGAAGCAGCCTCAACCTCATCTACGAGGAAACACTTGACCTCCTCGGGGTGGACAAGTCCAAGATCCGCCCGGGAGGGCCAACATTCAATGGCGCCGCCCCCGGCAAGCAACCGAAGCCCCTCGGGCAGATCGACCTACCGGGTGCGTTTTGGGGACCCCTCGAACTTCAGACAAGAGACTCTCACCTTTGAGATCCTCGGGGTCCGGGGTACGTACCATGCACTCCTCGGGCGGCCTTGCTACGCCAAGTTCATGGCTGTCCCAAACTACACTTACCTCAAGCTCAAGATGCCGGGGGCGAAGGGTGTCATCACGATCGACCCCTCGCACCATCATGCATACGAGTGCGACGTGGAGCGTGGAGTATGCCGAGGCGCCGCCATTCCGAGGCACTCATCGCCAACGCAAAGAAGAGCTTCGGACGAGATCGCGATCGAGCACGCGCCAAGCGCCGCGTCGGGAGCTTTGAGCCCTCCTCGGGCACCAAGAAGATCCCCGCCGATCCCGAGCATCCGGAGGGAGAAGCCGCCGACCATCGGCCGTAGCTGGATCCAAAATAGGAAGCGTGCTCATCGACTTCCTCCGTCGAACGCCGCCAAGGCGTTTGCGTGGGGACCCTCGGACATGCGGGCATACCGAGGGATGTCGCCAGCACTCCCCTAGACATCCGGCCGGGCTTGAAGCCAGTCATGCGGCGCTTTGCGCCTGCTTCGATGACGCCAAGCGGAAGATCATTGGCGAGGAGATCCACAAGCTACGAGGAGGCCGGATTCATAAGGGAAGTATTCCACCCGAGTGGTTAGCTAATCCTCGTGATTAGTAGAGAAAAAAGAATGGGAAATGGAGGATGTGTGTGGACTACACTAGTCTCAACAAAGCATGTCCGAAAAGTTCCCTTTCCTTTGCCTCGGATCGACCAAATTGTCGACTCCACCGCGGGATGCGAAACTTTAACCTTTCTCGATGCATATTCCGGTTATCACGGATCAAAATGAAAGAATCCGACCAGCTCGCGACTTCTTTCATAACACCCTTCGAGGATGTATTGCTACCTCACAATGCCCTTCGGCTGAGGAACGCTGGGCAACGTACCGGCGGTGCATGCAAATCGTCTTCGGAGAACTCATCGGGAGGATCGTGGAGGCCTATGTCGACGACATAGTAGTCAAGTCCAAGAAGCTGGCCGACCTCGTGGGGAGACCTCCAGGGAAACCTTCGAAAGTGTCTAAACAAGAAGGGAGTCAAGCTCAACCCCCGAAAAATGCGTGTTTGGGGTCCCCGAGGGATGCGGGCTTTGGGTTTCATCGTCTCGCAACGAGGCATTGAAGCAAACCCGACCAAGGTTGACGCAATCACGAAGATGGGGCCAATCCGAGACCTTAAAGGAATTCGGAAGGTTATGGGCTGCTTGGCTTCACCAAGCAGGTTCATTTCCGCCTCGGGGAAAGGGGCCTCCCCCTCTATCGGCTCCTTCGCAAGTCCAGGCGCTTTGCTGGACCCCGAGGCCGAGGAAGCCCTCGGTGACCTCAGAAGCTCCCCCCGACTAGTCCGCCCAGTCCTGGTGGCACCAAACCTGGGAGAGACTTTGCTCCTCTACGTCACAGCCACTACTCAGGTAGTCAGCGCAGTGGTCATAGTAGAGCGTCGGGAAGAGGGGCACACGTTGCCAGTTCAATGCCCCGTTTACTTCATCAGTGAGGTGCTTTCCGACACCAAGACTCGGTACTCGCAAATGCAAAAACTTCTGTACGCCATCGTACTGATGCGAAGAAAACTTCGCCACTACTTCCTCGCGCACCCAGTCGCCGTGGTATCCTCATTCCCCCTCGGGGAAATCATCCAGAACCGAGAGGCCACGGGAAGAGTGGCGAAGTGGGCGGTGGAGCTCATGGGTGAAACAATATCATTCCTGCCTCGCAAGGCAATAAAGTCTCAAGTCCTGGCCGACTTTGTGGCCGAATGGACCGATACGCAACTACCCCCGGCACCAATCCAGGCCGAGTGCTGGACCATGTACTTTGACGGGTCCATGATGAAGACAGGTGCGGGGGCCGGCTTGCTCTTCATCTCACCCCTCGGGGTTCACATGAGGTACGCCATCCGGTTGCATTTCCCAGCCTCCAACAACGTCGCGAGAATACGAGGCGCCGGTTAACGGGTCTCGGGGATCGCGGCCGGACCTCGGGATCCCGACGGTTGGAAACCGAGGGGATTCTCGGTGGTCATTGACCAAGTCATGAAGGCCTCGGCGTGTCATGACCCCAAGATGGAAGCATATTGCCGAGAAGTGCGCAAATTGGAGGAAAAGTTCCACGGGCTTGAGCACAGGCACACCCCAAGACATTACAATGAAGGCTGCGCAGGCCGAACTCGCCAAGGTAGCGCGCAACCGAGGTCTTGTTCCCTGAACGTACTCACCTGAGATCTCAGTGAGCCCTCGGTTAAGTACACTCCCTTGGATATACCCTCGGGGGCTCATGGAGACAACTCAGAGCTCACCGCTCCCGAAGCCATGGCGATCGACCAAGTCCCTGATTGGAGAGAACCCCTATGGGAGTACCTCTCCCGGGGAGAATTACCCGAGGATAAGACCGAGGCTCGCTGGATTTGGCCGGCGGGCAAAATCCTTTGCGCTAATTGGAGACAAAAAAGAACTCTACAAGAAAGGCGCCTCGGGAATATACATGCGATGCATACCCTCGGCGGAGGGCAAAGAACTGCTTAAAGACACCCACCAAGGGGAATGTGGCCATCATGCCGCCCCGAGGACTCTCGTCGGTAATGTCTTGAGACAAGGCTTTCTATCGCCCTCGGCGGTCCAAGACGCCAATGAAGTCGCGGCGCACTGCAAGGGGTGCCTATTCTACGCACGAAAGACGCATCTTCCGGCACAAGCCCCTCGCAAACCATACCTCCGACATGGCCATTTGCGGTATGGGGGCTCGACATGATCGGTCCCCGAAAAGGGCGCTTTGGAGGACACACTCATGTCTTAATCGCCATCGACAAGTTCTCCAAGTGGATCGAAGCCCGAGCTGTGGTGAACCCTCGGACGGAGGAAATGGTGAAGTTCTTCACGAACATCATTTCCCGTTTTGGAGTCCCGAACTCCATCATCACAGACAACGGAACCAACTTCGTGGGAAAGAAGTTCCTCGACTTTTGTGATGACTACGGCATCCGGGTTGACACCTCGGCTGTAGCCCACCCGAAGACCAATGGTCAAGTAGAGCGTGCCAATGGCATGATCCTACAAGGCCTCAAGCCGAGGATCTTCAATCAGCTGAACCAGTACGGGAAGAGGTGGTACCAGGAGCTACCATCGGTCCTATGGAGTCTTCGAACGACGAAGAGCCGGGCCATGGGTTTCACCCCATTCTTTCTGGTCTATGGGGCCGAGGCAATCTTGCGCACAGACATTGAATATGGGTCCCCGAGGCTCCAAGCCTACACCGAGCAAGGCAACGAGCGTGCAAGGCAAGACTCCATTGACCAAGTCGATGAGGCCCGAGACGTCACGCTTTTGCATTCGGCAAGGTACCAACAAGCCCTTCGAAGTATCACGCCAAGTTTAACTGAAGTCTCGGGAGTTCCAAGTCAATGACCCCGCATCGGTGAAGCAAGACAACAAGGGACACCACAAGTTTACACCACCTTGGGAAGGGCCATATTTCATCGCCGAAATACTAAGGCCCGGAACCTACAAGTTGAAGGACGAGAAGGGCGAAGTCTACTCCAACGCCTGGAACATAGAACAACTACGTCGCTTCTACCCTTAACCTCGCCCCTAAAGTTGTACACTTATGTTTTTCGCTCAATAAAAGATCTACATCTTTTATGAAGAAAAACTTCCTGTGCATAACTCAAGGGAGTCTTAACCTCGTCCAGCACAAGGCTAAAACTCCCTGGGGGGGCTACGGGGACCCTCCTCATCTCCTTTTTTTTTTGAAACTTTTTCAAAAAAAAAAAAAGTTCTCTTTGGCGCACACTCGGATCGATCGTTTAAGGCTGCGAAGGTCGCACATGCACAAATCCTAAGTGAGATAGCCGAAGCCAAACGGACCGCCCCGGTGGCATCCGCAGACCGCCCCCAGTGGCATCCATGCTCACTATCTTGCGAGCGGAGAAAGCAAGCGACCCGCCACACAATAAGCGAGAAATTCGAGAAACGCAACACAAACCATAAACGCACCTGCCTAGGTCACAGGCCTCGGGCAGCACGCAGTGTTTATGTACACATTTTCTTACAAGTTAACTTCTTCATATACAAGGGGGAGTTCAAGGCGCATCACGGGCCTCATCCACCGGCGCCCGTGACCGGCCGCCAAGGCGGCATCCTCGGCAAAGCGGCATCCCCCGGGCGGGCGTTGGACCCGTCGGCATATCCTCGGAGGCAACGTCCGGCATCTCCGTGTCCGCCTCATAGGTTGACCCTATGGGGAACACGGGAGGACACACCTCATCTTCAAAACGGGAAGCCGGTGGTCGCGGCGTCATCCACGAAGTCGTACAATTCCTTGGTCGGCGGCGGTCGGCAGCGGCCTTCGCCAGGTCGGTCACGTCCCTCGTCATCGGGCCGAGGAAGAAACTAGCAGCGGCGGCGTTCAACACCACGGGCTCCACCGAGAAGTGCGAACAGAACACTGCCATGCACATCCGCACGCCAGTTCGGAAGGCGTTCCGAAGCTCCGACCTAAGGAAGCCGCCCAAGGAGCTCAGCGACTACGCGCCGAGGGCCCGACCTCAGTCGTCCGCCCGGCGGCGGGTGAAGTCCGACGGGGCCTCTTCCGGCTCTGAGTGTGCGACTTACGCTCCTGCTCGAGGCCACGGGCAAGCATAGCCGCGTTCTCCACGGCCTCGGTGCGGACCTTCTCCGCCTCGACGAAAAGCACCGAGGCGATGTCGGCAATAAGAAGGGATCAAAAGGCGGCGGAACTTACCGAGGGAGAAGACGCACCTTGGCACTTCAGCTGCCAACCCAGTATCACGACATGCCTCGGTCGCAGCGACCTTTGGAGCTGGTCCTTCTCCCTTTACGAGGGTTTCCCCCTCGGGACACCCGCCCCCGATGCGGGTGTTCAAGGCGCCACACATCTCCGCTGCTTCTTCGCCTCCTCCCGGGATTTGTCCCGCTCGTCATTGGCCTCCCAGGGGGCACGGAGGGCTGCTTCCGGCGTCCTCGAAGTCTTGGCTCATCCGAGCCATTTCGACCGCCGACTGTCGGCCTCGGACCTGGCCTTGACGAGCTCTGCCGCCGGGGGCCCGTTGAACTCCCTCTCCTCGGTGAGAGCGATAAGCGGGTCGTCTCACTGCGGGCCTGGATCAGCTTCACCCGCGTCTGCCCAAGGGCGTTCCAGTTCAGAACATTCCGGCGAAGGAGCTCGGACCTCTCCATGGCAAATCACGGAGGCTCGCCGCGGGGGGACACCACGGATTACGACGCATACACAAAGAAGATGCAAGCAAGAAACAACAGCCAAGACACTCACCGTGTCGGCCTCGACAAACGCCGGGTGATTGCGTCGCCGATCTTCGCAAGGCCGTCTCATGCCCACCGGGGCGGATCTCGCTCGTGAGTCCTCCACGCCAGGACTTTCGTACGGTCATCGATCACTACGGCGGCCGGGACCCGGGCACATCACCAAGGTCAAGGGAGGACCGCCCCGGCCGAAGTTGGCTCCTCGGGGAAAGTCGCCTCCAGCGGGCAGCTCAGCTCGGGAACCCAAACCAATAGAAGTCAGGGGGCCCTTCACAGCTAACCATAGGCACTGCCTCACCATCGCCGAAGACGACGCCGCTAAGGACTGGCCCGCCGGGCGCGCACGGCAACGGAAGTCGGGGATCATACTCCTCGTGAGCCCCCTGGACCAGGGGAGGGGGGCGGGCGGGGGGCGCTCGCGTCTCCGCCGCCTCGAAGAGCTCCTCCCCGTGAAAACTCCCTGACAAAGGAGCTTGGCTCCTCGGGAGGCGGCCTCATCACGAAGTCCTCTCAAACGGCCCTCGGAGGGCTTCGGGCGCGGGCTGGCGTCGCGCGCCCCGCCGCCCCTCCAAGTCGATCGCCATCGGCCGGGTGGCCAACCCGCCATCACCTCCATGGGCCTGCCCCACCTCGGGAGGAAGTCTCGGCCGCCGTGCTCGGACCCGATCCCACGAGGCTCGGGGCTAGTGCCCCGGGGGAGGCAACATCATAGAGGGCCCGACGCGAGATGAGATGACTTCTTATGGGGACAACCCCCGACTTTGGGCCTCGGCCGAGGCCTACGCGACCGCCTTCGGGGCCTTCTTAGGGTGCAAGGTCGAGTGGGCCCCCCGCTTCCGAAGCCAAAACACATCGAGAAGAGAAGCCAAAAGATACAAGAAGAGAAGCAAGCTGGCGAGAGCACAAAGGGACTCACGAGGCCGAGGACGCTTTGGGCGTGGCCGAGGCACGGGAAGGCTGCGACACTGGGCGCCGCACTCGGCCAACGGGCCGTCTCCTCCCGCGGCTTCCGTGCGCCGCGGGAGCCGGTTCGGAGGCAGGGTGTCACCCGGCTCGTCACTCCGGCCCGCGGCTTTGCGGCGCGAAGTACCCACATCGGGAAGCGTCGGCTCTTCCCTCCGAGCCGCACTTTGCGGCGCCGAGGTACCACGTCGGGTAAAACCTCGGGGCGCCGGTGGTTTCGAGGCCTTGGCTGGAAGGACCTGGGGGGCGCTAGGCCCAGCTTCATCCGACGCCTCGGGCTCATAGCGAAGCCCCGAGTAGGTCGGCAACCCCAGGGCTCGGTCCTGACGAGCCCCTTGATCATCATCTGACGAGTTCACGACGAACTCGTCCTCCACCTCGTCCTCGTCCTCCTCGGTGGGACGAGGTATCGGCGGCGCGGCCCCGCCTCTGTTTGCTCGGCCCGGCGGTTGGCGCGAGCCACATTCTTCTTCTTCTCCTCCTCCTTCTTCAATGCCCGTGCTCTCTCCCGTCGTTCGAGCGCGATTCGACGCTTCGGCGCGGTATCAGATCAGGCACGGGAGGAGGGGAGTCGTGGTAGTTCAAACGACCCTGCAAGAAGATGGAATAAGAACCACCACGGCGGGAGCATGGCGGCAACAAGGCAATACAAGAACGCCGAAACCAAAGGACACTTACCAAGGAGATGTACCCACGGGAGGGGCGCATAGGGATCTCCGGGATCTCGCTCGGGGCATTGGACCCCAATGCCTCCTTCACCCTCTTGGCCAGGACATCGGTGGAAAGCGGAAGGGACGACATCCGAGACTCCTCAAGACCGGCAGCCGAGGAGGTCATCTGGTACATACGCAAAGGGCGAGCCATCAATGGCAACACCCGACGCCGATGAAAAGCAGCAACCACGGCCGCCGCGTTCACACCCTCTTCTTGGAGCCGCATCACCGCCTGCCTTAGGCCCTCCAGCCAGGGCTGAACAGCCGAGGGGGGACCCCAGAACCACTTCTCCGGACGCTGCTTGAGGACGCCGCCGGTATGCGCGGGGAAGTTCGTTCCGTCATTGCGGAGGTAGAACCAACGGTCCCGCCACCCTTTGTTGGAGGAGGTGAGCTTCGAAAGGATGTACCCATCAGCTCGGCTCGGCTTAAAATGCGCTCCGTCGGACTTGGAGCGCGCAACCACCAAGCGCAACACCCTCCGGTGGCGCACACCCTCGCCACGAAGCAGCGGGGTGATGTCGCTGAAAAGAACCACAACCAAAGGTCCCAATGCGGCTCGATCCCCAGGAATCCCTCTCAAAGGGCGGCGAAGATGGCGGCTGGGAGATCGAAGTTCGGGCAGGTGGTGAAGCTCAATGCCGTAGTAATGGAGGATCGCGCGGATAAACCGGCCCGCCGGCATCCCGAACCCGCGCCGGTGAAGATCGATCGAGGCTCACCACGTAGCCATCGGGGAGGGTTAGGCTCCTCCTCGGCCCAATCGCGGGGGCTCTCCACTCCGGCCGCTTGGCGTCGGTGCGGGACGAAGAAGCCCTTCCTCAACCAGGCGCTGAAGCATTTCCTCCGTCGCCCGTCGTTCTCGCCACGCGGCTTCGGCATCGAGCACCTCCCGCACGTTGTCGCCGCCACGAGTGCGCCATGGATGAACAGGGAGAACGAGGAACGCCGGCCGCCCGACAACACCACTCGCACGAGCACAAGGCAAGTGGATCTCTCCCTCAATCTCTCCTTATCTTTCTCTCTATTTCCTAATTGCTCAAAGAAGAAGGCAAGAAGACGATAGCAAGAACAAAGGAGCAACCGTCGCCGCCGCCGGCGACTCGAACTTATAGGGAAGGGAAGGCGAACCGCTTTGCTGGGCAAACGAACGGCGCTGGAATGGACGGCCCACGATGGAGCGGGGAACCGCTCATCCGGCTCGGCCGTGGGCCGCAAAAGCCGTCAATCAAGAGCATTAATGCACCTCGGCGGTGCTCGACATTAGACCCCGACAAGTGCCCCGGGGGCCGTTCCATCGGATTGGAACCGCCACGCCGCCTCGGGCGCGGGAGACGCTTCGTCTTCCATTGAGGGCAAAAAATCGTCCGGCCGATCCATATCCGGAGGGCGCCCGACCCTAAGGGGCAAAAAGTTAGTCCGATGGTGGTTCTCGCCCCGGGGAACCGGGCCGAGCTCGGCCGGCGCCGTCAACGTGCACCTTACGTTCAGAGAGGTTACCAGGCTGGGCCCGCACGCGGGGGGTTTCTACAGTCGCCTCAGGATAACCCGAACCAGGGACAGGATGGAAATGCACAACCGGCTATACCCGAGCCCTCCGGGGCTCGGGATTTCCTGATCGTGTTTAAGACCCGCGGGTGCTGTTTATAGAGATGTCCCATCCGTGGGAGGCCTACAGGCCCTCGGGAGTTGACCTGTCAAACCCCGGGATCCGCTAAACGGTCCGTAGGTTCTCATGGGGTGAATCCTAGATCACACAGCCGACCCTTGCTCGGCGAGGGCATGGGCACCCCACTTAAACTGACCCGTTACAACGTTCAAACGGAGCACACCATGGTCGGCTTTCAAGGCACCAAGGTGCGTCTCCCCTCCTCCTCCCTCTCAGGAGGGCTACAGAGGAGCGTATGATCAAAGTCGAGGAAGCCCGGGACGACCTTGCGCACATAAGCGCGGGCCTCGGGCCGCCCACAAAAAAGCGAACAGGACTCGCACAAACAAGCGCCAAAATAGAGCTGTTCAGGCCTTGCCGGCGCGCGGGGGTTTAAAAGACCTCGAAGGAATCCGCCATTCCTCCGAGGCCTCGGGGCTACACCAATGGGTGCGCTCGCGCGCACCCATTGTAGACAATTTCCCCCGAGAAAATACTCAAGGCGGCGGAGCGGCACAACCCCGGCGAGTCCTTACTCGCTCGGGGGCTTGGGGGCTACCGTCGGGGACCTAAATATTGGGCCCCGAGACATTCTCCAAACGAGGAGAATCTGCCGGCCCATCGGGGCCTAGTAAATCCCGCCTACCACCATCCCACTCCGAAGGACGGCCCAAGGGGCGACGGACCAGGGCCAAAGAGCCACGGCGCACACATGAAGATGGAGTCGGCCCATGAGCGGCCCGGGGAGTCACCACGACGAAGGACACCGGTAGTTGCTTTCGGCGACAGCTTCAAGCCCGGTCTTGACCGGCTTGTCTTCATCCACGAATCTCCACGACCAAACTCGCCGACAAGGGCTCGCCACGCTCAAGAATGACAAGGTCAAGAACCCTTACAAAGGCGAACGGGGACGCTCCACGTCATCACCAACCGACCCAAGGCTCGGACTCAATCCCAATCTCCGTCGCCCGGGGAGACCAAGCTCTCCATCCTCGGGTGCTCGGACCTGCCTCGCCGAGGGGAGACACAGCTCTCCATCCTCGGGCACATGGACTCCGCCTCGCTGGGGGTGGCCTAGCTCACCACCCTCGGGCGCCGCGATCCCGCCTCGCCCGGGGGACCCAGCTCTCCATCCTCGGGCGAGGTAGCCCACCAACTCACCGGGGTCGGCCGACCCTCGGGCATGGGAAGTTCCGTGCGGAGGAAGGGGAACTGCATTTAATGCGGCTGCGCAGCGAAGCGAGCACCAGGGGCCATCGATTACGCGCCGCGATCAAATCGGCCCGCCAAATCTCTCCCAATCCGGTGATGGGACACAAAGCTGGGCGGTGGCGTATTACGCCGCCCCGCCACAGAAACCGGGACGACCTTTGTTCATTCCCCAGAAACACCGCCAAGATGCCACGTTGGGCCAGACCCTCGGGCGCATGACACGCCACAGCCGGCGTTCCTGGGGCCGCCCCTCGCCATGCGGACTGTGAGGGACGCCTCACAGACCCTCGGGGCCGCACCAGGCAATGGCACGTCTGCCACCAGATCAGGACGCGTGTCTTCATCAAGCGACGTCCAAGCCAACTGGCCCTCGGCTGCGCACATGCAACAAGTGAGGCCTCGGGAATTAGCCACCTAGGCACCCACATATGTAAACATTACTTCCCCCTTCCTACTATAAAAGGGGGAGTAATGCCCCATTAGAGGGGGATCGCGCGGGGGATGACCCGATCAACCAACCGCAAATCTAGCCAGTCAACCACCACCACCACCACTACCACGATCGTGGGGCTTGGGATCAGATTCTCTCCCCCACGCCGCTTGTAAACCCCTACTACAAGCTCTCTCTTTGAGCGCGAGGTAACACGAGCAGGACACCACCCGCTGGACGTAGGGCCCGTTGGCTGAACCAGGATAAACCCACCGTGTCCGTGTCCATCTTGCGCCACGCCATTGGGGGGAGGAGGCACACGGCCTAGAAATTCTTTATTGCCGGCACCCGAGGCACCCCCGGCTCTCGGAAACGCCCGACACCGTCACAAAGGACAGTTCGGCTAGGCCGTGGGGACCTGCCGGCGTGACGATGAGTCGATGCAGTGCAGATTAGTAGCGAGATAGAGGTAGCAGATCCGTTCCGCTAACAACGTCGGTGATGTCGACGTCGCCGTAGTAGTTGCGGCGGGGGGACGCCGCACGAGCGTCGGTGCGAAGATCGGGGCGGCTTCAACGGCGATGTCGACGAAGAGCTTGTCGTGCCGATAACGTGTTATAAAACATGTTGCCGGCCGGTTAGGACCTTCCCTCTCCGTCTCTCATGATCACGCAGTAGATGAAAGAAGTAGAACAAGTAGACACAAGATAGGGAGACTATTCTTTATTCATCTGAATATTAGTAATTACAACATAGAGCTCCCACATATATATAGTCCTGTCAAGGCCTAAGAGTTTCGGTAAGAGCCCACATACGAACGGACTAGGATTAGGATTCCTCCTTCTCCTTTCCTTCTTGGACAGAGTCCGTGTGTTTTACAACAATGATCCTGATATCAGTGGTCTATCAGCTATCCCAGCTACAACACCAGCTTCTGTCACTGACGTGGTTACTGATAGGTAGTTACACTTGGAGGCACTGAAACAGAGCTTGGCTCGGGCTCAAAACAAGATGAAGCTGACTGCCAATCGTACAAGATCAGATGTCACGTATGCGGTGGGGGATCAAGTACTTCTGAAGCTCCAACCATATACGCAGTCCTCTGTGGCTAGCAGGCCATATCCTAAGCTTGCATACAAGTACTATGGACCGTATAAGGTGCTCGAGCGGATTGGCAATGTGGCCTACCGACTGGAACTTCCTCTAGATGCATCCATCCACCCGGTCTTCCATGTCTCTCAACTCAAGCCATATGTTTCTGATTACTCACCTGTTTTTGATGTTCTGCCTAAGCTCAAGGATCTGGATGCGGTTGACACGCAGCCGACATCGATTACTGCTCGTCGTCTGATAAAGAAGGGCAACACTGCTATTCCTCAGGTGCAGGTGACCTGGACGATGTTTCCGGAGACCGTGAAGACCTGGGAAGACTACCACGTGCTACGCCGCCGTTTTCCTCAAGCACCAGCTTGGGGGCAAGCTGCTCCTGAAGCGAGGGAAGGTGTAGCGACTGACGGCGCAACATGAAGTGCCGGACGAGCTACAGGGGTCACCGCGCCGCAAGACAATGGGAGGCGCTACCGTTCAACATAAGCGTATTTGCGAGTTTACGTTTTCATTCTTGTAGCTCTGTCTTGTGGGACCTCGTTGTTGGAGTCTGTAAGCGTCGAGTACTTAAGCCGGTTCGTCAGGAGCGAACGGGATGGGACAAGTTTACTCTGAAATTGAAATCTCGAAGCCAAGGCAAGGGGGTTAACCCTGCCCGCTTCGGCGTCGTTTCCATCTGCTCGTGCGTGCTCACGTCGACAGTGCTCACCGGCGGCCACGGGGCGTTACAAGAGTAAATACAGTTGTTTTTGCCAATCACTAGTTACTCATGGCGTGCAGCGTACGTGCAGCTCAAACCAAACACACAAAGCGCTCTGACGAACTGAACCTTCGTTTCAGATAATAGGCTCAAGTATGAAATACTCCAAAAAGTAAGCAAACATGGCACGGTCCATACACCAGAAGCCCAGAACCCAGTGGATTGGTGGTGTGTATATGCTTAAGCATGTAACCACTTTTAAGCTAGAGAATAACAATGAAGGAGCGAGGAGCCAAGAAAACGACCTCGACCAGGAACGAAGAAAATAGCAGTCTGCAGTATATGCACGCTGAAGATTCTGAATCCTTTTTATCCGTCTCTGAATAATTTCCCAAACCTCTTCGGACAGAAGTACAGGTCTCATCTGCCAAATGCGTTCATACACCAGTTACTGCTAAGCAGCCTAAATTGACCCTTTTTCTTTATCCAATCCAGTTAATGCATGATCTTGCATAAAAAATTAAATAAACAGACAGTAACACAACGACATAATAAGAGAAAGACCATAACCTTTGCTGGCCGGTAGAATTTTTACGTGACAAATTCAAGCAAACCTGACGCCTGACACACTAAACAAGCTGAGCAGAGCAAGCAACGATTCCAGATCCAGAACCCCTATGCCCACATACATGCCCCCATCAAATCTAAGCGCAGCTCGTAATAGATCATTGCACTTCATCAAAGACCACACACGGAGCACGTACAGTAGAAACAGAAACAGGCCGCTCAAAAGCAGCAAGAACAGGATAGAGTTTAGATAAGTTCAGAGAAGACATAGGTATATTCAGAGTCTAGTTTCTGTTATTCATTCCATGCCCGTTGAGTTACAACTCTACCGCCCTTTATACTAGCTTGCCGGCTACCGACGTACAGCTGGCAACGGCACATAACAGCCCCTAACGTCGCACCCACCTTACAGCCAGACACTGAAGCTAACAGACTACAACTTTATGACTGAAACGGCCTGACGGCCAACAGGCCAGAGTCGCCGTCGCTCTTCAGGCTTTTACCCCATCTTCAGTGCCTTTTTTGTTTTGTTTTTTCTGATGACGAAAGTAGGAAGCAGAGACCACTGATTTTTTTTCTCGCACTGATGCGCGAGAATTATATTTTTTTTCATTCTATTAATCCGTAATAGCCTGGAGACTATAGTGAAAAAGAGTCATCACCAAAGATAAGCAAAATACTGCTAAAAGTAGGAAATTTGAGTTGATAGATAGATGTGCAGTACGTGGATGAAACGGTGCAGTTGATGAAAGCAGGTGATGTTCACCGACACAGCGATCAGACAGCAAGACCACGTACGTGCTTCGAAATTTAACTGGTCCTATACGTGCTTTTTGGAATTAAACGGGTGAGCTCGTACGTGCTTTTTCCTTGCGTGTACGCGTTTTTATTAAAAAAAAAATAAAACGGCGACGTGGCACCTGATCGAGCGCGGTATGTGCTTCCGTTTATAGAGCTCGCACGTGCTGTTTCGTTGCGCCATGTGTACCATATTAGTGCCCGTGCGTTGCTTAAACCGATCTCTACTATAATTCAAGACGGTTGGAGGCTCACGAAATCAACGGGCCACAAAACAAGAATATCCGATTGGAGGACTGAGATTAAAAAGTTTGATGCAGGTCGTACACCCTCACCTCCCCGCCCGCGCTTCTCACCGCGCTCTCCCCCGGCGAAGGTTCGATTCTCATCTGCGGCATGTAGGTTATACCATGGTGTATTCTTTTTTTTTTTTTTTTTCCACTTAGCACACAACACGTCCATCCGTCTCCGGCCTTTCACGTGCTCATCTCGATCACCGAGGCCCGCTCAATCCTCGCGGCCCTCACCCAACGCGTGGCTCCTCCTCTGTCCATGGCGAGATCCAATGCGCGCGGCTCCTCTTCTCCACCAATCCTCTCCCCCACGTGCGGGCTCGAAACCCTTGCTCCGTGCGCCAGCGACGATGGCGGCTGCATCATCACCATGGCATGTGGCGGCGGCTGCGGGATTCCAGCGTGCGGGTGGTGGCGGATGGATCTGGGCGCGCGGGCCGCGATGGCGCTGGGATTCCGCACGGCGGCAGCGGCGGCTGGTTCTTTACCCTCTTCGTATCCCGCAGGTGGTGGTCCTGGGTGGAGTTCTCTGGCCAAGAGATGGCAAGTCATGTCCGTGGATCCAAGCGTCACGGTGCAAGCAGATGCCATGGCGCGCCGGAGCGGGGCGCCGGCGGATGCCTACTCCAGCGCAGCGCCACCGCTGCTCGACCGCAGTCTCCGCATTCGTGGCCTTCCACCCGACGGCAAGTGATCCCGATCCCTCGCTTCACTCCCTCTCTGCTCTCATGTCTGTCCGGCGCCAGGTTAGGTGAAAGGAAAATCAGATTTCTGACAAGCTGCTCCTGTCCCCCGATCGTATGCTGCAGGGAGTGGCGGATTGGTGTGCATCACATCCAGCGGTACCACGCCACTGACGATACTGAATGCCGATGCACAGCAACGCCAGAACCACGACGATACCGACACCTCCTCCACCTGTGACTGCCACTAGCATTGATCGACCCAGGTGCCCTCTCTGTTTTCCCATGGTGAAACACTAAATCCCTAGATGCTGGTGTTTTTTATTCAATTTTGCTGCATCTGACAATGGTAAAGCATGCGTGTTTGGACATTGGACAATATGCAGGTTCTTCATCTGGACATGGCGACAGTAGAGTGTGCTAATGAATAGCAAGGAGCAATTTTGGTCCTAATGGCTTCCTCAGGTATTCCTATGTGCTAATTTGTGGGATTGATAGGAGAGTCTCCTTGAGAAGAGGCAAGTGTGTTAAGCATTGTGTATTTGTGTGTGGATTTTTTGTTTCATTTTTCCATGCATGATCTTAAAGTTTCCAGTTGGGTACAAATATTTGATCATTACTTCTATCATGCTGTTTATCACAATGGCTTAAAGGAATTGCTCTGAATTTGTACAGGTACACATGGCCCAGATGCCGACATTGACACCCAATGTGTTGGGCAATACATGCAACTCGAAAATGTAAGAGTGGCTTCTTTTGAAATCCCGGAGTTAGTGTATCACTATACTTCCTAAAAGTTGTTTTTGATTTTTAGGATTAGATAGGGTATCTACATGGTGGCTTAAGTATTTTTTCTTAATTTGTGGCCGTTTGATGTGTTACAGAATTACATATAGGCTGCAGGTGCTGATGGAATTGCAGCAAGGGCGATAGATGAGTTGCCCACTGTATCAGAGAATGAACCTGTTTATCACGATGCATGTATCTGAGGTGCACAAAGCTTTTTTCTTTTCTTAACTATATATGTTTTCTCCTTAATAATTCTAATTGATGATTTTGCAATGAAGTGTTTCATGAATGATTTAGCGCATAAATTTATGATATGGAAGAATTTGGAGTGTTGAAGGAAACCGAAATTCAGGTACTATTGTTTGGAGCAATTCATCTGTTGCATGCCATATAGCACTTATTTAGCTTACTGTGTTCTTTTGCTACGAAGAGTTAGCTCGAGTACACATGCAAATGGATTCCCCTTACTCTCTTGTTTCTTCCAGGTCGTCAAATGCATTGTTCTTTAGTCCAGTTACTGTGGTGCTAAGAGTAGCTAATTATAAACTGAATATACCACCTGTATCATAGGAAGAAGGAAGACGTCAGAAGGATGAGGAGTAAGCAGTAGCAAATCACCACTGATAGAGCATTGCTGAGCCTGATGCACACCTGATGGATAGACGAGGTCTATGCTCAGCTACCATCCTTGAAAAGATGTGATTGAATAAATGTTATTCTACTCATCAATAAATGGCTAGCTAGCTACTTTTTCAGCCGAGTGGTGCTTGCGTGGCATTGCATATGTGGACAATGGAGAGGGCCAAGCATAAGCAGAACAAGAGGGGGATTTTCAGTATAGTACCTCGAGCACAGTAATAAGAGTTAACTCATTATCTGTACGGAGGATAAAATTCTTGGTCAATATTTTTTAAGAGTTGTGCAAATGAAAGTTTTGACAGCTTCCCTACAAATCTCGAAGCTCTACTTAATTAGGGTCATAGGCAGATTGTAAATTAGATGGTTAAGCAAGATGTAACTATATTAGGCCTTGGCCTTGGTATGTATAAGTGTTTTTTCGAATTATATAAACTATGTAAAGATATCGTCGTTTGGTTGTTTCTAAGTGCATCTCTGAAATTAAAGCCGTAGCGTTAGCACGGGCACTATACTAGTGTTAGCAAAAGTAACAAAAGCACCAGAGCTTTATATGTTCTACGTACATATCTTGGCATACAGAACGGCAGCTCCACCGATGAAAATTTTCTGGCCATGCATATATATCACTAGAGTGTATAAATTGTCCTATATATATTAAAATAGATTGAGATAATCTTCTCCATTCAAAAAAGTGGTGGGAGCTGCTTTGCGTGAATGCTTTATAGTCAATTATACATCGGTGAGTGCTAGGGTAGTACACTCCAAGTTGCATTGTTGTCATGCACCGCCTGGGGCTCTCTCCTCAAGCTGATACATCGGTGAGTGCTAGGGTAGTACACTCCAAGTTGCATTGTTGTCATGCACCGCCTGGGGCTCTCTCCTCAAGCTGCTTTGGACTACTCAGTGTCAGTGGTAAGAGCCGCCGCACTACAGCCAATTAAAATCACATAAGTTTAGTTTTTTTTTTTCATCGCTGCACTGCTCGCTAGCTAGGTTCACTGCTCTCGTTCTGCCGCTCTTGCTAGCTGCTGCTTAATTTGGCCAGTACACGCCACGAGCAAGAAAGCGAGAAATCTAGTACTACTACATGCATATATAGTAAGTATGTCGATATATAAATACTATATATGTAATGTATGCATGCATGTTAGGGGTGGCCATGGCCCCCACCGGCCCCTCCCCAGTTCCGCCAGTGTTCGCAGGACATGTGGCGTGAATTAACTGGTGGTGCACACCCACGTGACTGTGTGCACGGTGCACACTTCAGTTTTTTCCTATCCTCCAACATTATTACTCCCTCCATTACCAAATGTAAGGCGCTCAATAGTTTTGGTGTTTTGATTTTTTGTTAGGCGTAGCATTCTAATCGAGGTGGAGATAAATATGTGGCCAACATTTAATACAATATGCATTCACCGATATTGCTTGAATCCACGATAGCTGGCCACATGCATGCGTTTGCATTCGCTCAAACATCGGTTTGCATGCCGGCATGCAAATATTGGTTTGTATTTACTGGAGCATGGTCCTCTTTCCTCCTTGTTATCTGCAGTTCCCGGTAGACGGGATATTGGCCTAGACGCCTTAAAAAAATGATAGAGGGAGTAGTACCCAAGAGTTCGCGAGGCAGGCCAGAGGCTCCTGAGGCTGGTGCACACACACATGATATGGAGCCCGTCACTGTCGGAACTGAAACCGGGTCTCATCACCACGACGGCCTAGCGCGTCACAGTAAATTAGATTAGCGCTTAATATTGCTGAGTAAATCATCAACGAGAAATGTTGAGAGCGTCACTAGGAAGACTTCATCCGTCGTCGGTTGAATTCATTCAGAAATATGGCTTCCTCATTCTGATAAGGATTTGATCATGTACGTACTAGTGTGCGTGCTTCATGTACGTACTAGTGTGCGTGCTTTCTGACCCGCGATGCGTTCAGCCGTTCACACTGGTAACCAACAGCGACACGGTTCGTGCGTGAACCTGGTTTACCAACAGCGGGGCAGCGGGTAGACCGAACAGGTATAAGAAAGCCGTGAACCTGGTTTAGCAACAGCAGGGCCGGTTGGCGACTTGGCGTAGTGACGGAAACGGAACATGTGGCGAGAGACGCGAGGGGATGCAAACAGGGCCCCACGCCCCACCCGAGCCTCGTCACCAGCGAACGCTATATAAACCAGACCCTCTCCTTCAATTGGCATTCGCACCACCACCGTTCAGATCCAGCCGCAGTGTCCCCTTCTTCCTCGGCGGCACACAACCGAGTCCGACGTCAAGTTTCTGCTGGTGACCGGAGGCCCTGCGAGCGGAGCAGCCCAGGATACGGGGAACCGCGAAGCTCCTCAAGCTCCTAATCATCAGCAACCAGCAACGCGCTAGCTTCGCTCGCCGCCGGAGGCTCGCGCGTCTTCGTCGTCGCCGCCGCCGAGAACAGTAACTTTCCTTTCTCCTCAGCTTCGCCAATTTTTGGTGGAAAAGAAATCTGAGCTTCTACCGTGTGAAGTGAACACGTCAAGTTTAATTTTGTTTGCGTCTTTCTTTAAATATAATTCTGTTTGCCTCTTTGATGTGCCGGTTTACGGTGTCACGCTAGCAACGATGAGCACTCCGGGAAGCAGGGCGATGGCCGCCGGCCACGCCGTCATGCTGCTTTCGTCGGCGCGGGCATGCACTTTGGTGGCTTCGGTTTACTCCTCTGCTTTGTGGGGGTCCTCGTCGGCGCCAACCTCGTCGCCACCGGCGTCCTCATGGCCGACGGACCTGCGCCCAATCCCATCGTCTATGGTGCACGAGCTCTCGCAGCGTTCATGCACCGCAACATCGCTGCCTTGGGGCTTGTCACGGCTTCTTGTGCCTCCACGGCGGTCTCCGGCGAGGAAGACCCGACACTCTGTTTCGGCACGTTTGCTTTGCTCCTACTTGGACTCACCCTTATCAACATCGGAGCTCGTGGTTAACAAACGGTTTTCAGTTCTTGAAAACATTGATTCTCCATTGGTTTCTGATCCGACTCTACAGTATTATCCTGAAGCCCCTGAATTGCCACTTCTGACCGGCAATCAGTCACTGCCGCCGCCGCCTCCTCTGCCCTGCCTCTGCCCCTGTACCTGAATTAGTACTGCTACTCTGTGTGCTTGCTGCAGAATCTCTGTTATGTCGTGTCGTGTGCAATTGTTGGTGTAATAAAATTGTGCTATTGTTGTGAATGAGTGTTCTTGTTTCCTATATATACAAATGGAACGATCGTTGTGACGTGCATGAGCCGGCGCAGTGCAGGCACAGGCAGCCACCGTATAGCTAGGCCCACCCACCGGTGGCGCAACCCCCGGGTCTTAAGAGAGACGGAGACTGGTGGATAATAACGTCCATGGATCGATCTCACTTGACGACGCGGTGGCGGCGAGCACCGCGTTTGGGTAGTGGCGTCGCGTCAGGAGACAAATAACTATACTATGTACTCTTCTTGGTAAAAAAAAAAAAAAGTACTGCTGTACTCCGTTCTGAATCCTCGATCCAGACGGACAAGTGGATAGCATAAGACCAAGTGGAGTTCTGGGGTATTATGTTAGATGGAACTATATCTATAAAAAAAGAGGGTCAATAATTATAACACTAAATTCGCATTCCACAAAAATATATTACTTGATAAATCTCGACATACTATTGTTCAGTTTATGAATATTGTTTTTTTTTTTTTTTTACCTAATGCTCCTCTCTAAGGCCCTGTGCCTCGCTATGTAAACTGAGCCTTTAATAAAATTCAGGTGGGGCAGTGACCCCTCGTTGTTCCTTTCCAAAAAAAATATTAATTTTTTTTTATAAAAAAATGTTAGGGAAAAATTGTGTTCATTAGATCAGTTTTCACACACATCTGCCCCCAAGTTTAGTGAATTGCAAGGAGGGTAGCAGTGGAAAAAAAACTTCAATAGCTACAATGTCTAGTACCCCTCTATTCTAAATTGTAGTTTATTTTGACTTTTCTAAATACATTGATTTTACTATACATCTAGTTATACACTATCTATATACATAATAAAAGAAGGGTGCGTTCAAAATAGATCTAGCTTAGAAAAGCCAAAGTAAATTAGAATTTAGAACGGAGGGAGCACAATGTATGATTACACCCGTGGGCGGTGCCTGTCGGTCTGCACGCACGGTGACGCTGACGCACCCCACCCACAGGCCACAAGTCCACGACGCGACTACGCGAGAGGAGAGGAGGAAGGAAAGGAAGGAAGCAGCCAGAAAATAACGCCGCGCGGCACAACCACAACGGCTGCGACGACTGCACCACAATGGCTGCGACGACTGCACTGCGACGACTGTCCGAAAGCTGTATGTTCGAGTTGAGCCAGGCGCATCGGAGGCTTCGTGTCCACGGTGCACAGCACCCTTCTGTTCTGCCGGTATGGGCGCAGCAAAATCAAGTTCCACGGTTTGATATTTACGGTGTTTAAAGGCAGGAGTGCTTTTTTTCAATTTTGCATAAAACAATTCCAATTGAACAGAGCCAGTTGAATTTTGTGCGAGGAGCCCAGGAGAGTTGAGGGTACTAACAAGAATCACACTATACCTTGATCAGACACCATGATTTTTGTAGTATATCTCGATTAAGATTCAGGAAAGCATGCCACTGCCTAGGTTTAATTAGACATCTCGACATGACGAAATGCCGAGGTTTCATTATACATTTTAATTACACTGAAATAAATGTTAGCGTCCTGTGCAAGTTAGTACAAACCTTCCCGCCCAGGCTGCCGCCCAAATAGATTAAGGTCCCTGTTTGGTTTCCATAAGTCAGTGACTTATTAAGTCAGGTGACTAAAATTAGTGACTTATAAGTCATGCCTGCTTGGTTGCAACTGACTTATAAGTCAAGGAAAAAAAAAAAAAAAATGGGTGACTTATAAGTCAGGGTGAAAAAAAAGAAAAGAAAATGGTTGCAAGTGACTTATAAGTCACATGACTTATAAGTCACTATTGTTTGGCAAAATAAGTCACTTATTTTGAATTTTTGACTTATAAGTCACCCGACTTATGAAACCCAAACAGGCCCTAACCCCACCAAGTCCCAATCACAAGCATTCAATTCACCACCAAGGCGGCCTCCATTCCAAACGGTGGAGCCGGCATAAACTCTGGCCTCGTCGGCAAATTGATACGTACTTCTCCGCTATTTAACGACGCCCCTGCCCCCAGAGCTCCAAGTAACCATAGCCCATCTTACTATTACTAATTGGAGGCTCAAGGGAGACTCCATATTAATTCTCACTAGACGCGCTAGAAAAAAAAATAAAATGCTAGAAATTCTCACAATAATTAGAAACATCTAACCATCAATCCAGTTGACTCTAACAACGATATCCATTGGATCTATTTTGTTTCTCTAAAAAATTACCCACAACTGCCATTATAAAATTATCATTAAAAGACACCTTATATACACCCCCACCTATGTGCGGTTAAAAAACATAAATTAAATTGCCAACCCATCCAATCTCATCGGTATTATTACGCCGCCGCAGCCGCCGCCCAGTATGTGCCGCGCGCCAATTTTGCCCCAGGACCATGCGCGATGGCGAGCCAGGCTAGGGAGTGTTGCAGTGGGTAGCCGAGCAGAGGGAGCGATGGAGGCGATGGCGGACGGCATGCTGTGAAGGGATGGAAGCGACGACGACGTGCATGGTGGCAGTCACACAACGGGGATGCCGCCATCAAGGAAGCTGCTACTTCCGTGTAACTACGTTCTCCCACAAACCACAATGCCCTATATATATCCTGCAAAGTGCTAATGCCTTGCTTTTCTTGGCAAATCAGTGTTGGCGTATCTTGGGAGGCCCTGTGATAGTAGTTGTTCTTTTGTTTGCCTATCTCACGTGGTACACAACCACCAGCCATACAACGGAACTTCATCAATCAGGAAACTAAAATTGACTTTTCAATCCTGCAGTGTAAATTGACTTTTCAATTCTGCAGTGTGCTAACGACTTGCCGTTTCTTGGCAGATCTGTTTCTTGGCCGCCCTGTGATGATAGCCTAATTAGGTGAGCTTCTTTGTAGTAGTTCTTTAGTTTGCCTAATCGATCTCCTACGTATTTCAATTCAGTTTGCCCATACAAGTTCTATATATAAACCACCAATCGATCTCCTATGAGATCTAAAAGACATCCTGCATCAAACCTGGCGTCCTTTCTCAACGCACTAATGGAGCTACAGGTACGCTGCTCTTCCTACAGACGCGACCTTTGGCGGATGGCGAGATCTTTGATTACAGTGTTTGCATAGAAAGGTGGCATGTCACCTGTAAGCTATAGGTATGGTACTCTCACTTGCTCATATACGATGCACCCCGCCAATCTCTACTTCATAGTTTTAGCCACATCTTCAAAATAAAGTAAATAACACATATATCCCATGCTTATAATAGGATTGAAGGAGGGAGAGACGACCTATCTAAAAAAAAAGGTGCACCGAAGGAAGAGCTAAGAATGTTCATCTCCATTTATATTCATATATATTTTCTTAGCACGAAGTTTATTGCATTAAATTAATTTCCCATACGCTATTTAGTGATGCATATATAATCTAGAAATATTTTACTAAGTGTTTTATAAGTGGAGGAACATAAGTAAATCAAGTAAAATTTGCAAATATATGTATATATAACAACATAAAATATTTCAATTGACTAAAAAAAAAAATAGCAGAACCTCTCCATGTTAATTTTAAGCAGGTAGATTAGAAAAAATAAATTTTAGAAATTTTAAAATTAATAGAAACACATCTGTTATTTCATTTGGTTGATCCAATCATCATCGCCAACAATAGGCATTGGATCTATTTGTTTTATAAAAGAATATTTACATCTACCATTTATATCAAAAGTGCATACAGTAACCCTCCAATCTGCAACTAAACATATAACACGTTATAAAACATAATAAAAAGTAATCCACTAATTTTGACTCTCCACTACATTACCCACTTCTTCCATTTTGGAACACTTCAAAATAACTTCCTATCCTTCCTTGTAACTTACAAACATTTGACGCTGGAAAAAGATATTTACAATAACCACCTAATACTTTTTGTGAACAACTTCTGGTGTATTAGGAAAGATAATGCAAAGTAGCCCATACGTTTGCATTCAAATTACCCATATATGCAATGGTGAAGTAAAATATAAATTCACACACTTAATTTGTATCTAAATTAGTTACCAAAGCCTTCCTAAAACTAAACAAAATACGAAAAAGTCTTGAATCTATATATAGATACTAAAATAAGTTATCAAGAAGAATAAGGTAATATCCATAAATTATACTGTGTATATTGTAAACTACATAATTATACAACGGTTAAACTAAAAGTAAAGATAAGTATATATTTTCCAATCGCCCAGACCATGTAAACTAGCAAGATAAATATTTACTTCAATAATTTATCAAGTATGTAAAAATGTTCCCTAGACAAACCATATATTAAGATAGTGATAACTAAGTTTAATATTTCAATATAAAAACTCCATGATATATATAATATGTTTCATAAGGTGTTATTCTAAAAACTTTATAAATTTGGCTAAAATATAGTGTGTTATTAGTATTGATAATTCAATTTTAAGGATGCCATATTTTTTATAAAACAATTCTATTACAAATACAATTATGTGATATTGTCATGGTGTAAGTGAAACATCTATTTATACAATTTTAAGAACCAAGAGACTAACCTAGGACCTATATTTCAAAAAAAATAAAATAAAATGAAATTATCAAACAAATATATAATAACCACCAGCACTCAACTTAAAAAAGCAAAAGAAAAAAGAATTGCAATATATATATATATATATATATATATATATATATAGGGCTGCACTAATTAGTCCCCGGGGACTGATTTTTATTCGATCACCGAGCCACCTCTCGCCTCGAACCAGGTCCGGCAGCTAGCCAGGAGCCAGTCTCCCGCGTGCGCCCCGTGACTCCCAGAACTAACCGAGCTTTTATATTTTTTTGGGGCCGATTTTTTTTTTCCTATTTTTGCCTGTTTCGGTCTCGTGGAGTCGTGGTTGACTCCGTTTTTTTTTGACCAGATTTCTTTGCGGCCGTGGTTGATTCCGACATTTTTTCCTTGCGACATATTTTTTTCTTTGCCTATTGTTCTTTATTTTTTTGGCAACGTGGAGTCCCTGACCCATCGGTTTTTGGGTCCGATATGATGTTTTCGGACGTGTGAACGTCCAAGAATTGGCTATTGCTGCTGATTTTGTTTCTTTGATTTTTCTTTTAGCCTGCTAGCTTTCAGGATGAGTGAACGTCCAAGAAACCTTTATAATCCCACGACTCATATATTATAAATATTTTTTTCACTTGGAAACATTTCTTTAAGAAAATGAATCATGAAACATCATGATACACTTTGGTTTGAATACACACATAGTTTTGTAGCTCAGTATAAGTTATTCCACAAAATCACAGTATAATTTATGGCAGCTAAATAGCCAACATTGGAATCATTCCAACAACTCACGCCAAATTATATTACTTTATTCTCAGGAAAAAAAAAATACATCCCTGTTCTCTCGCCCCTCTAATGTCAACCACCATTTGCTTCACTGTCAAAAGAAGGGGAACTTGAATGATTTAAAAACAGAGTGCCATGCATACATATTGGAATATCACATAAAAGGAAACTATAGGTGGTTTCAAAATGAATGTTTTGGGCTACATATAACTTTGGGCATAAGAAATTATGGATCAAAAACTAGAAAATAATTATTGTTGTAAAAATGAAGCTTTCTTGTTCACCGAAAGTGATCTCATGATGCATCTTGAAGCAACACACCATCCCTGCGGATGTTGAGGTCTCTTTCACTTTTCTTGACTTATAATGCATTGCCGAATACATAGAACATAGTACACGAAGGGCACAATATCCCCTAATCATTAGAATATGATGCGACTATTGGACCTTCAAGCGGTGACATAATTGGGAAATAAGTATGCAATAAACTAAGGATATACTACGGATGCTCCATAAATGACGATTATTGCCCACCTGCTCCTCCCTCGCTTATCCCCGATTTAGTAATCCCTCATAAGAAGGCTGGAAACAAAGATACATAGCATAGTAGACTAAGCATTCCTCTTAGATTGTAGCCAACGACATCAATTTTACGATAGACATGAACAATATGTTATGGTTTCAAGGATAAATAGTCAGGGATTGATAACTGTTTGTACATGAGACCAAAAGAATTTATTGAACCAATAGGCAGGCATGATAAATGCAAGAACTAGTGGCAGTTCTATGGTATGAACAGCAGTCAAATTTTTCTCGCTACTTAAGACCAAAAGAGCCATTCTAAAACTTGTCATCTACTGCATAGATCAACCATAATCAACTAAGAACTAGAAACAAAAAAAAAAATCTTGTTGCTAATCTTTCGAATATGTACATATATTTTAATTCCGGTCGCCTTCAATCTGTTAAGCATTGTTTCTTCCCAAAGACAAACGAAAATAAATGATTTTTCTTTCATATTGTACCTAGCTGCACGACCAACTCTTTAAATGTAATTATCAATGGTTTCTTAACACATGGAATGAGATAAAAAGGATACATCACGAGAAAAAGTAGTGCTTAACAGAATGGCATACCTGTGTACCCAATGACCCAATCCACATTCTTTATATCCGAACCTCAGCGTATACACAACCTCTTATTTTCTACATCTACATAATAAATTTAAATAGTAATTGCATAGTGATCAGAAGACTTACCAACCAGCTATAGCTGTAAGAAGTAAAAATGATTCATAACAAACAAACTACCTAGCGAGATATTATAGAAAATAATATCTCTAAATCATGAAAGCGCCCTAATCTCAGCAAGGATTTTTTGAACAAGTGTGTTCTAAAATAACAAGAATCTCTCGGAGACAAAGATCAACATCCTAAAACATTAAATAGGAACTAGAGATATAATTTAAAATAAGATTGATAGCAGCCAACAGAAGATGGAATCCGTAATTATTCAGCAAATCTAAATTAAAACCCACTCAGAAAAAAAAAATAATAATAAAGATGTCATTCTCGCCCAATTCTGGCAAGCGCGTATGAATGAAACACACAAATTAAAAGCAATTGGATCTTTCTTTGCAAGATTATACATCCCACAAATATGGACAAATGTAAATATGTAAGGCAAAGTCCAGCGTGAGGAGCAATGTTTATGCACTGACGGAAGGTGGCACAACACAAAATGCTATGGCCAACTCCCAAGCTCATATTGATGTCATGAAAAATCAATAGATGAACAACAGATGGTTTAGGGAGTAATGAATGAGACAATTCTGAAATTAGAGTGGAAGAATTAATTAATTTTCAGGGCTAAAATATTTCTATTATGTAATTGGTGGTAAAAGAGAAACCAATAAAATATCGATGTATCAAGAAAAGAATTTAGTCTGCAGCATGTAGTGCCATGCACCGCAATGGCCCAAAATAGATGATTACATACATGGAAATAATCTAAAGTGCAATGATCAAACCTAAATTGGCAAGCTGTTGTGGTACAGCAGCTCACGATAGAGGAACTACAGGCATAGCGCTGCAACAACAAGCTTTCAATTTTTTTTTTTCATCCAAACAAGACTTGTAGAGAGCTCTCGTGTCTTGGAACCTAAAATAAAATCTCAAGAGGTGATCCCAACTTTTAAGACTGCACATTATTGTCGTACTTCAGTCTTTTTATTATTCAATATGAATTGATGTACAAGGTAGCTTCTTTTGTGTTTTCTTTGTTGACCTATATCTTCCTCAGTCTGTAAAGACGTTATATAAATTAGCCACCTGTTGTGCTATGTCTATATCGGAAATGAACTATCTTGAATTTCTAATATAATTTTAGGAAAGAAAAGATGATTTAATTGCTCTTCAATTAAAGTTTATCATGTGTCTCCCAAGCTCAATTTAGCATCGATATTTGAAGTGGCATTAAAATTAAGAGAGCAATTCAACAACATTTGCAAAGCCTAAATACCATGTCTAATTGATGTCTATACAGTTATAAGCACCTCGCAACCTGAAATTCTAATGGATTTGTGACTTTCGGTATACATTTTGTGCTATGTCCGCTAGTTGTGTCTTATAACACTTTATTATTTAGTGACTTTCACAACAACATGGTGATCACTAAAAAGTTTACTGATGACGAAAGTACATATTCAAAAAGGAAAGCACGGTCATTACAAGTCGAGCTGCAGTAAATTAATATCTACCGATCTAGATTGTAAACGATATTAGCTAAAAAAACTAGGTCACATGAACAAAATTAGCAAGTGAAGAAAAAGAGTTCATATATGACCAGAAGTAGAACATCCACACATGCAAAGACTTAACTAAAAGCGACACACAAGCATCAATGCATGATAATCAAAACCATTTACAGAATAAATTATGATAAAAATAAAGATAATAGAAGACAAAAGACCAATCAATGACAATGCCAATCTGATTAGTAGCCGGCCTATTACTAATTAAACAAATGTAAAGTCGGATGAGATTAGATTTGAGTTTCTCTTGAAGTTGCAACATCCCACCCCCTTTGCATCGGCAAAGGCAACAACAGAATTACCGCCACAAATCATGTCTACGGGCGCAAAGGCACAACTAGCGGCATCTCATCAAGGAGGTGAAGGATGCGGCGAGAGAAGTTACCGGGTGATGGGGGTGAGTGAGGAGCAGCAGTTCATTTGTTTGATATATTCTTTCCATGGCAGCTCCTTTTTACTTGGACAGTGCCATATTACACAAATAGATATTTAATTGAAAAAATTGTCCAATGACTACTATTTTGATTGGATCTGTTTCAAAACAACATATATTATTATTTTTGGATTGTTTTCCAAACCACGAGATTTTATAATTTGATCTTTCCCAAACCGACAAATAATGTTTTAATTGGATCCTTTTGGGGGTGCAAGAACGCAATCAACCTCCAAATATGTAATAGACAAATTAACTAATCTATTGCAAAGAGAGTGCAGTTGTTCAAAGCATGCCACAATGAGTAATAATCAAAAACCTTAATCAATGCCGAATTTTATGCCGGTGGAGTGGAGACAAAGTGATAGAGGACCGAAAGGGCACCCAAGAAACAGAGAGGAATCCAAGAAATGAGAGAGGAATCCGGCAAAAATTCAGTAGTTGTAGGAGATAATCTCATGCTCGCTTCGGTTTTAGGATGAAAACAACCCGATCGTAAGTTGGACATTACGTAATATTATTCAAAGATAGTCAACAACACTTAGGAGTTGGACATTACCGTAATAGAATATCGGAGGAGAAGAAATATATTATTCTTCATAATTTAAACTTACTAGTCAAGTAGCCATCCAATAAAAGACCGGACATGTTCACAAACCAATATATATATTCAGTTTTGCTAGTTGTCCGAACTTTATTGGAAAAACATTTATATTACACTGAGCATATCAAGCAGATTTTGCAACCGGGACCTTTCTGTTCTTACCATTTGCTTGTAACTTGATTTGCTTCACATTAATCTCCAAGGTTGACGCATCAACAACCTTTATGAAGCTTTTGAATGGACCGCGGCGTTGAATCATGCTTGAACATAAAAGCCTGAAATGAGGGAAAATGCCATGAGGTTGATCATAGCTTATATAAGTCATTTTTTGTGATCATGTATATATAAGATTAAATTCCATGAATCAAAAAGGAAAATCAATATACTGAGGTAGGTCAATTAACATTAAGAAAAGTTTTCTAATAATTGTTTTGGTAGTCATTCCTAATGGATAAATACAAACTCAACATTGTAGAAAGCAAGATACACTTCAAACAAGTAATGAAAATAATTCCATGTTACATCTGCGTTCAAGATTAAAGTGGTACAACTTCAAGATAAATGAAAAAATCATTTAGATTTCGACCGTGCCGCAATAAGCAAGAATCCTGAATTCTCTTTACGTGGGACAGGGTCTAACCCCACCATATAGTCTAATCGTGAATAATGTCCTCGTGGAACACAAATAATTAATTACTATTGTATTGTTGTCATAATTCCAATACTAATCCACAACCATAAAAAGATCGTTTTTGAAATAACAAATGTTTGTCATCAATTCAAACTCTAAATCCTCATAGTTTTGGAGTTTGGATTGCTTGGCATAAAAGTTAATGGTAGCACAATATAAGTTGAGGCAGGCGAGCATACATTCTTCAAGACAAGTTGCAAACTAACTTAAGCAATTAAATTAAGATGCTCGACCACATCCATCGGGGCCGGTGATGGACATCGGTCGGTCACAACATGACAAATGCATGGACATGATGCATACCACAATCCCATTAGCTCCCTCTGATTTGCCAAGTGGCGGTGAAAAACATAATAGAGAGCAGAGAGTCGAAAGTATACCGTGAGCCCCAAAAAAGTATTGAACACATGAAACAAAGCATGATGGAGTTTTATATTTGTGCTACGTTTATCTTTCTTTGACCGATGGGATCGGGGGACCCATGAGAGAGACGAGGCAAGGTGCCAAACTAGAGCGTAGAGCCGAGTATACCATGAGCCCCCAAAAAGTATTGAACGCATGTAATAAAGCATGATGGAGTTTTATATTTGTGCTACGTTTATCTTTCTTGTTCGATGGGATCGGGGGACCCGTGAGAGAGACGAGGCAAGGTGCCAAACTATATGCGGCGAGGCCATCGGTGCCAAACCAAGCAACAACCGTCAAGACCGCCTATAATCAAATTACAGATCAATTTGATAGTAAATAATTATTAGCAACTACTTAGTGGTTAGCTATGGAATTGGGCGCACGAGATCATACAACATTGTCGAAGTAAGTCTGTGAGAACAAGAGTAGGGGTGATCATCAAGTATATCAAAGTATATAAAATATCAAATCTCCGTTACCCAAAGCCACAAGTATGAGAGAAAAAAAATGGTTGCTACTTATAAGAATAACTAATCCAAATGGCAATTGTTGGCTGCATAAGAATTTGTTTGGTCTACCATATAGAATAAACAAATTATTTGACCTTTGTTTTGCCCTATCACATAAAATAGCTACATGCTTAGTGAATTCATGAAACAAAAATAAGGTAGGTGTAGTATTTAATCAAGATTGCTCTTGATTTTCCTAAATTATAAACACAAATAATTTCTTTTTTGCGATACTCCTATTTAATATTCTTGAGAACACCGTGCATCCACAATTCGCATTCACAATTACTATTGGTCACAGTTTTTTTGAAAGATCCTAAGAGGCGGCGTTATATTAATAAGCTAGGAATTAGAGTTGCAATCTTACATGGGCGAGAGGTGCTATCTCATATTGCGAGCGCCATATGAGATATGAGACATCTATGCTAATTACTCACATTATTTAGAACAAACCTATTAGTCACAAGCATTCAGACCAAATCCGAGGTCCCCATGAGTAAAAAAACTCACCTTGCTGCAATTGAATAAGAGCTCATATAGCCACAACTCGCGCTAATAATCCCGCACTCGGATCATCAAACCGAATCAAGGGGGAAGGTTGAGGAGCAAGCACACTAACCGATATATGCCCTTTGTTCCAAATCTGTAGAAGAAAAAAATACGTGCACCGATCCGAGTGTAGTGCGGCTGGACATGCATTGATTTGAATAAAAAGGAATGTAAAATGAGAAAGCTCGGGAGCGTTGGATCGCCGCATACCAATCCGTGAGCCGCGAGCGTGAGGAGCACCGAAGACAAGGCTACGTTGAGGGGAGTGGATGGCCGCGTAGGGCACTTGATGTCGCGATTTCGGTGGCGCGGCGTATGGCGTCGTGTAGATCGACGCGACGTGAGGTCGCCGGACCAGTACCACGGCCGCTTCAGATCTCACCGCGGGCCGACCGCAGGAAGATGAGCGGTTTCTAGGCGCGCTTCACCATCTACATCACGTGAGGTCGGCCGGCGTCCTCCGGGTACCACGCCGCTCGGATCCCACCGCTGTCGACCGCGCGGAAGATGAGCGGGCGAAGAAGGGCGACGGTGGGGAGGTGGAGAGTGAGCCGCCGCTGGCCGGGAGGCGGGATCACACACCGGTGGGGTTAGGTCGGCGCCGATGGGGCCAGGGGTGGTGCGGCGGCGCCGCCCACCGAGGGTAGGGCGAGAGACCGGCGGTGCGAAATAGGAACCGCAAAAAAAAAAAAAAAATGGATGGGTGGGGGAGCGAAGCCGCATATCGGCTCGGGTCGTGGCGTGGGCGAACCGCCGGCCCTGGTGTGTGGCTCGGACGGCGCGGAGCGCGATGCTCGAGGCTCGGTGATTTGGGCTCGGTGACCGATTATTAATCGGTCCCCGTGGGAATATATATCATACCTATATATATATATATATATATATATATATATATATATATATATATATATATATATATATATATATATATATATATATATATACACGGCAGCCTAAAATGTACCCGGTGCATTCTCTGTACAAAATGCACCCACCTCGTTCCCCCAGCCCGGCCAAGCGCATCCAACTCGGCTAGCTAACAAATCCTTCCCGCATTTGGTCATCGGGGAGCAAATTGCGTGATAGTGTATTCGGGTTTACAACTCTATCTCGTGTTTTAGTTGCAACATCGCTTGACACTGCCCACCCACCTCTCTCTCCACCTGCCCTTCCCGCATGCGGGGAATCTTTTTGTTTCAAATCAAAAAAATGCGATATCTCCTTAACCATAGCTCGATTTCGATCCGCTTGCACCACGTTGTTGAAAAAATGTGCTTAACAAAACGAGATCCAACATGATTATATTTGACAAACTTTTTTTTTCGATGCGTAATTACAACTTCACTATACTATGAGTTGCGACCGTGACTACAACACAATTGCAACTTGGTCGTAGCATAGTTAGCTCTTGTTGTAACCACTTACAACGTAATTTTTACAACCTAGTGGCAACCTAGTTACATGCAATGCAGCGCTTGTTGCTCTTGCATGCAACTAGTTACAACCTAGTTGCAAGCCTAGCTAGTGAACTACGTGTATTTTATACACACTATATGTGTACTCTACCAATTGCAACTACGAGACTCGACCAATCACAACTATAACACCATACCGATTGCAACTTGATGGAACTAGCTAATTCCAACAAATTTGATCCAGTGCAACTATACTAGATGTAAATATAACCTAATACGGTCCAATTACGACTAGAGTCGGGGCCGGTTGCAACTAGATAAGAACCATTTACAACCCGACGCAATCCAATTACAACAAGAGTCAGGCCACTAGCAACTAGGTAAGAACCGGTTGCAACCTAACACGAGCCGGGTAGGAAAGCATTTGCAATGATGAACTTCAACAAGTTGCAACAACCAAAGCAAAAAGAATTGTAACATATGTAATGAGAATCTTGGCAAAACTTTGGACAAATGTTACAAACCAAATTGCAACACCTAAGATGGCAGAGTTGCAACACAAACTTTGACAAACACAAAGGGGTGCGTTAAGGAATGACTATATTTGACAAAAATTTTGAGTACGTAATTGCAACTTCACTGTACTATGAGTTGCCATCGTGACTACAACACAATTACAACTTGTCAGCGCTTTGTTGTAAACACTTAGAACATATTTTTACAACTTAGTTGCAACCAATTGCAATTGCTAATGATCTCCGATTGCAACTTCATCTCGATACTTGATTACAACAATTTTTTCTATGGAATAACATTAGACAAGGCAGGGAACCGTCACGGAACAACAAACAACTCACAATAGACAATTCTTTTCTATGGAAAACAGAGACAAGATAGGGAGCTGTCACGGGACAGCAAACAAAGGAATAATAGACAATTTTTCTATAGAATAACAATAGACAAAGACGAGGGTCTGTCCTAGCACAAGAAACAACTGACAATAGACAATTCTTTTCTATGGAAAAACAGAGACAAGATAAGGAGATGTCTGGAGCGACAAACAAAGGAATAATAGACAATTTTTTCCTATGGAATAACAATAGACCGACAAGGTCTGTCCTAGCACAAGAAACAAGCCCGACAATAGACAATTCTTTTCTATGAAAAAAACGAGAGATAAAATAGGGGCTGTCACGCCCCGACAGCAAACAAGAAAAAAATAGACAATTTTTTTTTTTATGGAGTAACAATAGACAAAGAGGGTCTTTGTCCCTAACAAAGCAAACAATGGACAACAGTTGCAACAACCCACGGCGCTAAGTTACCATTTGCAACAATGGATTTGTCTCGGTTGTAACACTTGCAAAGTGACACAATTGCACCATGTTGATGACCACTATTGCGAGACACACAAAAGGGCGATAAATTATCATAACACCAAACATGGCCTCTTCTAAAAGTGGAGATCATTGTAAATATGCATCACAAAACATTAGCAATACAAGACAAAATAATAAAGGCAATTGTAGCACGGGATGTAAGGCAATTGCAACCTGATTTACCCCATCCGCTTCAAATACACTTTCGTCACACATTGTATATGAGTGTGTAGGTTGAGCTCAATAAAAAAAGTCAAAAGTGCTGCAATGGGCTAACTATGCTACGGTCAAGTTGCAATTGTATTGTAGTCACGATGGCAACTCATAGTCGGTGAAGTTGCAATTACGTACTTTAAAAAAAAGTTTGTGAAATATAGTCATGTTGGATCTCATTTTGTTAAGCACATTTTTTTTGAACAACTTTGGTGCAAAGCGGATCTGAAATTGGAGCTACGGTTTAGGAGATATTGTATTTTTCGATCCGAAACAAAAGATTCCCCTGCATGTGGATCTGAAATTGGTTACAACAAGTGCTAACTACGCTTTCTGACCAAGTTGCAATTGTGTTGTAGTCACGATGGCAACTCATAGTACACTGAAGTTGCAATTACGTACTCGAAAAAAAGTTTGTGAAATATAGTCATATTGGATCTCATTTTGTTCAGCACATTTTTTTGAACAACCGGTGCAAACGGATGCGAAATTGAGCTACGGCTTAGGAGATATTGCATTTTTCGATCCAAAACAAAAAGATTCCCGCATGCGGGATTCGGGAAGGTTTCGTGGGCGCGGACGGGACAACGGATGCACCCCAGCGCGTCGGTTGGCTTCCCGGGTGCATCATGCAGCCAATGCACCCGGGTGCACAATATACATACGGTATATATATATATATGCTATACTAGAATCGTAGGTGTAGAATATATTCTACACCCTACCACCCAAATCAGCCCACCCATCCATCCCCTCACGCCCGCTCCCGTTTATTGCGCGCCTGACCCGCTAACCGATGCCGAACCATTCATTTACACACATTATCGGCGTCTCGGGCGGGGCGTGTCGGTCGCGGGGCGTCGGGAACGCGTCGTCGGGCCAGGGTTTCCGGCGGTACCGTGGATGGGAGGCGGAGGGAATGGTGGGTGCCGGTGGAGCTCCCCCTCCCGCCCGTCCACCACCCGGGTGGCCGCCGGGAGTGTACGGCGGTGGCCTCGTGTGGCCGGCCTCGTGTGGCGGGCGAGGAGGCTAGGTCCGCTAAAGACGCATGCGGCCCGCCCCTCCATGGCCCGACGGTGCGCGGCCCGCCCTCCCCTCGGCCGGCGGCGGCGTGTCCGGCCCCTCCCGATCTCTGCCGGTGCGGCCTTCCTGCAGCCCGCCTACCTGCTGTCTCGCGCTCCGTCCGCTGGAGGTCGCGGGAGGCTGCTCCTCGCTCGGTCTGCGACACACGGCGGCAGCGCGCCCGACAACTAGGGCGCACCCAAGCCAACTACTCCCGCGGCGGCCAAGTAGCGCGCCCGATCTGGCGGTGTAGTGCCGACCGCAGGTGCTCCCTACATCGTCAGCGGTGGCGAGCCCTCGCCGCTTCTGACCCACGGCAGCTGCACCGCATGCATCTGGATCTGGGCGTGGAGGTCTCTTCGGGGTCGGTCCTTCCAAAGCTGGTTGGCGGGCTAGGCAAGAGCTGCAAGGTGAGTTGTGTGGTTGCCGGCCTGTTGCCCCCTGCTACCGGCCATGGAGACTTGGCCAACTGCTGCATCTCCATCGCTGAGCGAGACAGCAGGACGACGACAGGGGACTGGGGTGGCCTGGCAGCCTGCACTGCGCCTGAACCTGACGAACTAGGAAAATAACCATGAAATTTAGATGCTTCCATCGACAATCTTCAGTTCATAATTCAATTCAGGTACCTCCTATCCTGCCTCTCGATACTACGAGTAATTCCTCAGCCAACGTCAGTAGCAAGTGTATAGTCAGTAGTAGTTGTCTCCGCTGATTTAGTACTAAATATTATTGAGTAATTTGGTCTTCAGTAATTATCGAGTAAATATTTGAGTAATTGAGTACATTACCTCACTTGATTATATTATTGAGTAATTTGGTCTTCAGTAATTATTGAGTAAATATTTGTGTAATTGAGTACATAACTCACTTGATCTTCAGTAACTTGGTCTTTACAACCATACTGCCGGCCCCTACTGCTGGCCGTCGAGGTTGGGCTGGCTCCTACCGGCCAAGGCAGCCGCCACATGGATCGCTGCCAAACATGGTGGCCTCTGCTGCCGGATGTGGTCGTTGGGCCGACTGCTGCCGTCCAAGGCAGCCGCTGCCGATGCTGGGGCCTGCCAGAGAGGCCATGCCGTGATAATTAGGTGCGATGTCACGATTAGCCCAGGAGTAGTGAATAAAATAGATACGATCATACATGCAGATGTCGGATGCATGCATGGCTAATGTCAGGGGCTTTGAGAATTCTTTATTATACTTCAACAGTTTAGTAGTTCAGTAATTCTTTATTATACTTCAATAGGCCATCTTCGTCTTTTTCTGAAATTGACTACAATTCCTGGCTTAAGGTCCTCAACTACTGATGTTGCACATTTAGTACATTACCTTTCTCAGTAATTATGTTCAGTAATCCATCATATTTGATTCAGTAGTTGATCCATTGTGTTCAGTAATTAATGTTGTTTAGTAATCCAGGTCATCTAATTCTGAAATAATTGGTGAACCAATACAACTTAGTTGTTCCAAGCAAGTGCAAACATTACGCTCTATAGTAGTTCGAGCTAATTATGTTCCTGGCTTCAGCTCTTGAACTACTAATGTTTCGGTTTTTTCCTCAAGTATTGTAAAAAATTTCTAATATTAATCTTGTTTAGTAATCCATGTCATGTAATTCTAAAATAATTATGCTTTCTTCTCAAGTAGTCTAATAATATAGCTTGTTTAGTCAAATTTGTTCAGTAATCTTTTACATTCAGTAATTGTAATATACATGTGCTGCTCGGGCCTCCAACACCTTTGCATCTTGAATCCCATTACAGGCACAGTTTGTTTACCACAAGCGCAACGGGAAAAGGCTCGTTCAACTGTGATTGAAGAAACCCACTCTAGTCGACACAGCTACAACCCTGCCATCTGTGGACATGGCACCCCTTGCTAATTCTTTGCCTCATGCACATGACGTTGAAAGTACATAGCTTCAAGAGATGGCTCCAACAAGTGAATAACAAGGCACAGACAACGTGTACAAACCATGCCTACTTTTTTGTGGACGAGAGTTTTTTGTGTCTCTTTTTTATTGTGTAATTGAAATATGTATATACTACATCGTTTGCTGAGATTAGGCTTTGGAGCGTCTGCTGAGAGTAGCGTTCAGTCATTTAACATGATGTAGCAGTGAGGATATATTTCTAAGAATGTGAGGATATATTTCATTACTCAGCAAAACAATATCACATGATTTTTAGTTACTAGCAATGTGTGGGTGGCTGTTTCTTTTGTTGCTTCATGTGAAACGTGACATCTTTTCTGTCTTTTAGTTAGTGTGCAACAACTTTCTTAGCTCAGCAACACTTATATGTGCACATGTTCAGTATTCTGTTCGGTAATATATATGGTCTATATTTGCTCTTTGTTTAGTAATATATGTTTAGTATATATATGTTCTGCATGTTCTCATGTTCAATAAAAAATCTTCAGTAATATATGGTCTATTTGGTCAGTGACACCTATATATGCTCAGTAACTGTTTGTTTTTTTTAGCTTAGCAACACCTATATGTGCTCATGTCCAGTAATATATGTTTAGTATTTTTTATGGTTTATATGCCTAGTAACTGTCAGTTTATAGTCAGTTTAGGGTTTGTTTATTTTCATTAGTTATTTGTAATTGTTAAATTTAGGGTTTTGGAGCAAGCGTCCTTTTAAATGTATACCCCCTATCAGGCAATGGGTTTTGGGGCCAATGTCTTTTCAAAAACATGCCCCCTACTAGGCAATGAGTTTTGGGGCAAGTGTCTTTTGTAAAAATTCCCCTCTACCAATAATTATATGTGTGTGCTCAGTAGTACATCAATTTATGCTCACATACCTACGAATACATGCTTAGTAATGCATCTCAATAGATTCAGTAATCAATATTGAGTAATCAATCTATGTTTAGTAATTCATGATGTGCTCAGTAATACATGTATGTGCTCAGTAATATACGCTCAACAATTATAGTATATAGGTGGCACCTCACGTGCATATAGGTGGCAGGAGCGTGCATGCAGCTAGCAGGAGCCTTGGCGTCACGGGGCACGGGGCCTGGACTGTTTGGGCCCATGTCAGACTGGGAGGGAAGCGTGACAGACAGCGCACAGCGCGTGGGTGGGATCGGTCGCGCGCTGACCTTGGGTTGCGTACGCTGGTTGGGTTGAGCCGGTACCGGGTGTGCTGGTTGGCTCATGGGTGTACACCTGAGGTGTAGAATAGCGCCGCCCTATATATATATATATATATATATATATATATATATATATATATATATATATTAGAAGCCTAGGGCTCCCAATAAAAATGGAAAGCCCAAGTGCGAAGTGGAGCTATACGGTCCCGTCGAACCCAAACGGCCCGACCCGCCTCGCCCCCGGCGGGCATGGGCCGTGTGGCCATGGCGTGGGCGTGGGCCCTTAGAGCAACTCAATGGGAGCCCTTACTTGGCCCCTACTCTAAATTTGAGGGTTTTGACAAAAAATGAACTCCAATGGAGCCATACTTAACCTCCTATTTTTTCATGCCACCCAAATTATAATCTGAAGCCCCTAGATGCGGAACCCCTATTCGGTGGGCCCACACACTTTTCCCCTCCCTCCTCCTTCCCGTTGCGTGGAGGAGGAGCATCTTGCATTGCGTGCGTCTTCCCCGTCGGGTAGAGACCACCGCATTGCCGCCCTGTTTTACTTTGCACCCCGTCGGAGGCCTTTGACCATCAAACCGCCCGGCCATTTGCCTAGGGGCATTTGGAGTGGGCCCCATTTCTTTGCCATGGTTCTTTGTAGGTGTCTGTGCGGCGTGATTGCGTGATCAGGCGTGAGCTTGGCCATGGATGTGGAGGGCCATCGTGGGTGCTTGCCCATGCGCGGGCATGCATAGGCCAAATCACGCACCTCGCGCGGGCGTTTGCTTCCCACCAGCCCACGCAAGTCAAAGCTCTGCGCCAGGGGCGGCTGCAGCGGGTGAGCGGGCTTCTTGGCGCCCCTTCTTGGGCGACTATGTTACGGAGCGTTCGAGCTTGGCGTGAGGCGGAACTGGCGCCGCCGAGGCCTCGTCACTGGAGATCGAGGTGGCAGAAAGTACTAGTCCATCTACGCCGCTATGAAGCTAGCCGGGCACATTGGGTGGATGGCGAGATGGCTTAGGCCGGGCCGCGGATGCTACCGCCGCCTGACGCGTGATGTGAAAAGCGAAGAAGCCATCACGGCAAGACGCGTCGGGGTGGAGGACATCCTGGGAGCGTGGACGGCAGGTGGTCGGCCGTCTACCTCCTGCCCCTCCCACCTCATTTGTCCGCGAGGCTGCCCTCCTCACTTGTGTGCTCCTCCAGAGGCCAAGAATCGCCCGGGTGAAGCCCGGTCGCCTGAGGCTCTCCTGCGCCCTATCTTTGCCCGGTGGCTCGCTCGGCGACCAGCGGCGCCGTGGTTGCGACCACTTTCAGCGCAACCTCGACGGCCATGCTATTTCGCCAGCCCGAGGTTCCCGTAGCGGCCCGTCGTGACTTCGGCCGGTGCACGGGATCTCGCCATGGTCCGACGCGCACCGCGGCGCGTACGAAGTCCTGAGTGCGTGATCGGTCGACCTCGGCAGCGCTCCTCAGTTGAGCTGCGTTGCCAAAGAACTGCGTCGCCCGAGCGCGTGCCGAGAGAACGCCGGGGCGGAACGATCCGATGGCCACCTCCAAGCGAGCCTCGCCTCCACGGCGTCGACCAGGCTGGCCGCACCTCCATCGGAGGAAGCCCAGGCCATTTGTGGCCCCTGCGCCCGCCCGCGTCCCGCGGCCAGCGCACCATTTGGCTGGCGCCCTCTGCTTGGGCGGTCGGACTGCTGGCACAGGCGTCGCCGGCGCCGCGGTGGCTTTCGGGCTCGGGCTCGTGCGGTTGGCCCCAGCAGCGCGGACAATCCTGTGGCCGGCGCTGGTGGTTAGCGTCGTCAAACTTCGAGCAGGCGGGGGATGAAGCGGAGATAGGGTCTTTAGTTGCTCTGTCCACTAAGAGTTGAGAGTGATTTTGAGACCCTATTTTTCTCACCTCGGCACCGCAAATGGAAATTTACGGGCTCAATTTCTGCCACGGTTGGAGATGCTCTTAGACCCCACCCAACAGGTCCTCCACGGTTTCAAAATTATTTGAATCCGCACCCATCCGGTCGAATCCCCACCCCGTTCTCCGCGCCGCCGCCTCGGTCCACGGCGCATCCTACCCCACGCAAGCGCCCCCAGATCGTGTGGTTCCCCGGCGTATCCCATCGCCGGCGGCGCCTTCTCCATCGCCACCGCTGACCCCTGGTGCCGGGACGCCAGGCCCGCGCGCGACGCACACCGCGGCCCCCAGCAACGGTGGTAGCAGCCCTCCCGCTCCGCCCGCAGAGGCGGCCCCGCTCCTGTCCCGTCCGCGCTAGTTGCCGTCGGCGACGCTCGATGGCGTAGAGGGCCGTGGGATCCGGTCCCCAAGCGACAGGGTTGGGCCTCCATTCGTTGCTCGACCACACGGGCACCTCCTCATCCTCCGTTCGACAGCAAGCAGGAAGCCCGAGCCCCTCAGATCTCGGCGCCTCCTCCCCTCGCTTGGTGGTGCACCCTCGCCGGTGGTACTATCCCCAAGGTGGCGCCCCTTTCCCAGTGGTCAGCCCCAAGTGTTGTGGGTGTGGATGGACTCCTGTTCGTCGCTGACGACAACCCCGCCGGCTTTGGCTCCCTCGCCGGTGGACTGGTTGGGCGAAAAGGCCCTTCTACGGCCGTCCATGACCCGACGGCAGACCAGGGCATCCTACACGAGGTAGTAGTAAGCTGGATAGGCAGAGAACAGTGGCATTGACCCAGGCGGATCTCACCGGGTTCGTAAATGAATTTTCTATTTAGTTCATTAGATTGAATTTTCTATTCTAGTTCATTAGTTTTTTTTGTGCGCGATATTCCCATTCTATTCATGCTCATCAAAGTTCCATGAACACTTAATTATATTTTAATGCTTATTAGTTACGATCGCCGGCCGTGATTGCAGGAGCTCAAGAACTTGCGGCTCCAGCTCTACTCGGCCTTGGAGCCAGAAGGTGAGATGAGATTCCTCTTCTCTCGAGAACCCAGCTGGGGCTGGGTTGGTCAGCTGAGCTGGGGCTCAGGCTGCCCGCCCGCGTTCGAGCGCAGCCTCACCTTCTTCTTAAGAGTATCCGGAAACTCCCCGTGCATTCAAAAAAAAAAAAAAAAGATTCCTCTTCTCTCTGCACCTTTTCTCCCTGGAATTCCTACGTCCGTGTGATTTTCTAAACTAAGAAAAAAGAGTTTCTTTCGGTCACTAACAATTCAAGCTCGTGGCAAGTATAAAGATTTGGCAAACGTTTGTGCATAAAATGCTTTTTACTTGGACACCGGGCAGCATGCAAACCTTGTGTGTTAAATTTTTTATGCTTATTATGGCCATATGTCTATGCATGACTAAACTGTAATATTGCTATGCATTCTAATGTAGTTTTTGATTTGAGCCTTTTATGCTTTTCTACTGGCTCCAGGAGGTGCTGTCGTAGGAACAGCCAGCGCCACTGATGTTGTGGCTTGACGGCAAGCCGGGGTGCTCGTCAGTGGCGTACAACGCGTTCTGCATCCGGCCTGATGGCGCGATGCTGTTCCTCAACGGAGACCGCTGGAACACGGGTGCGCGGCTGCATGACCTTGCTTTAATTATGTACTGTTGTTGTTCCTGTACGCTGTTGATCGAGATCGAATTTTGTGCATGTATGTATAGATGTGCGTTGCTGCTGCAACAACAAACATCTTGTTCCTGCACTCTCCAGCCTGTATGTATATATTTGTGTCATGGCTGATGCCCCTACATTGTTTCATGCAGGTTTAGAGAGTTGCCGATCTTTTTTTCCTCTAACCACCGGTGACATTGGTGGTGATTACTCGAGCAGGCAGGTGAAGACTGAAGTAGATATGCTAGCCCGGGTTAGTGCATCTATGCTATTGTGGGAATGTTAATAGAAACCTTTGTTGATTGTGTTGCTATCTGCTGTTGAAACTAATTTTGGATTCACAACAACCTGGGTTATTTTGGATGCTACCGTGGTCATGAAAACTGGGTTATTGTGTTGCCATATGCATTTTCGCAGGCACCTAGTTGTGGCCAATCTTCTCTGTTCCTCCCTTATTGAAAAAAATATGCTTCACTTGCTAAATTTATATGCATAATATTTGGATTCATGTGCTCAGCGGGGCTGACTTTTTTTAGGGCCTACAGCATGCAGGACCTTGTGTTAATTTTTATATGCTTCTTTGTGACCATGTGTCTGTGATTTGAATACAAAATTGAAAATTTAGATCATTTGCAAGCATATCGGCCACTAGTTCTAGGAAATTTTGTGCTTGTGCTTGTATTTTTATGCTTATTGTGATTTGCTTGCCCCAACCCCAATCTCATCTCATATGAACCGTCGATTTGCGGTCCTTGATCAAATGCAGGGGGGCTAGCTAGGTGCGTCGTCGCGTCAGTGGAGGGCCAGCGAGCAGCTCCCTGTGCGCCCTTAGCTCCGGCGAGATGGCAGCATCTGGCCACCTCAGATCCTGTTGCAAGAAGGTCGGAGGTAGCCCGTGCAGAACCCCTAGCAGCTTCTCCGCCTTCTCCCAGCACGCTGCTCTACTCTCTAGCACGGTGAACAGCAAATTGGATTTTTTTGTGCTTCTCGTGATATTAGTAGTACTATGGCTGCATGTGTTTTGTTTGTGCTCCATTACTTTGTTTTTCATCCATCGTGAACTTATGATGAAATTGTCTATGGATCTTGCTAGATTTTTCTATGCACACATAATGTGTTTACGCATGGTGATATGTTTTGACACCTCATTAAGAATTTTCTATGCAAGATTGATGCAAGAGCAGTACCCACAGGAATGGCCATTAATTTCACGGACCTAGTGCTCATGGATTTTTTTGTCCAAGATGTTGATTAATAAGCATGATAATGACATGATTTTTATGCAATGTCTCTCGTCCTCCTTGTAGCTAGATTTTGTATTTTCTTGATTTTCTTTAATGTACGCAAGCTGCTATAGGATGATAAGCCACCGAGAATGAGATACTATCAGGCATCCTGAAATTGATTTAGATGGAGATAATAGCTCGGTGATCTCACATGTTATTTTTCTATGCACAATTGGGACATGGCCACCCACACATATCCTGCTGCATCTCCTTGATTTTGTTTCTTCTATCGCTTGATTTTGATTTTTTTATGCATCACCATGATATGATTTGCAAGCAAATCTTTTATGTAGTTTTGATTTATAATTTTTCTTGCTTCTCTTATATAATGTGCAATGAATGTGTGAATAGCTTCTATACTCCTTGTGACATGACATTAGCTTGTTCAAATTATTTATTTTGTGAGCTCTAGTAGTATAGTTTTCATGCATGCCCTTTTTCGATATCATGATGCTGATGAACCATCTGACATCCCAAGCGAAGGGGTCGTTTGGCAAGAAGCATTTTAGGCGGCGATAATTTGGTGGCTACAAGCAATGTAATTTAAAAAATGATTGTGCTTTTAGTCATGAATCACAATGGCAAATTGTCCTTTTCGATGATGTTTAAAACAAATTTACCCATTTATAGTATTAATCGCATGGGACTCATTTAATTTTCTAATGTTGATAATGTCACTTGTTTTATGCACTACTTGTACAATGTTTATGCAGTCTGGAATTTGTATGGGGGTTTTATGCACCTTTTGCACATGACGAATGATTTTGATTAAACTACAAGCTATAACATCTATTGGGGGAGGTGGATTGGTGTAAACACATACGACTAGGTTCATAATATGGATGGGCAATGTACATATTGTTTAATAGAATAGATTTCAACTTATTTTTCATTTAATTACAGGGTCCTAAATCATGTTGTATTGGGCATGCTTCGGGCGTTAATGTGTGAAACTTTCTTTAACTAATTTTTCCTATGCTTTTCTTGCATCTATAAATTTTCTATGCCTACTAAAACATGTTTCTATGTCTTTCTTGCAGTCTGAGTTGAAGTAGATAACATCTAGGCACAAGGTGAGCATTTTTAGATCATTAGATGCATAGGAGTTGATGTGTACGGACAAAGTCATTGGACCATTGCTTGCTAGCTTCTACTTGCTGTTATTATTCTCCTCGGCGTCTTCCTTGCCTTCTAGATTTTTTATCGTGATTTTTACTTCATGAAGCTATTTCTACAGCAACTAAAATATGTTTATATGCCTTTGTTAGTGTGACCATTCTCAGTCAATTTGTTCCTATGCGTGCATACATCAGTTTATATGCATAGACAATTATAATTCTATGCATCAATTTATATGTCTATTGAAATATAATATAATGGGAATGCTATTGAAATATTTTTTTTTTTTGAATGGATGGAAATCAAAATCTTATTTGTTTGGATGCATAGTAATCTTTTGGCTCCGTAGAAATTATACCAAACAATACTTCTACAAATTATACCTTGTGATCCAATCTTGATTACTGAGCTACAATAGTCTATTTTGCTTTGATTAATATGCATAAAAAATTATGGGGCTTCAATAGTCATGTTCATGTTCATGTTGATGCTCATGCTGCAGGTCCTCATTGTATGCCATCTCTCATGTTATTGTCTAGTTGTTGGTGTTGTAGCTTGATGTATCTACGGCGTCATGTGTTTCTTGAATTTATATGCCTTTGTTTAACTACTTTTTATGCAATAATTATGCTGGATCCATGTGCATCTCGGCGAGATATTTTTGTATGATAATGTTTTTTGATGATGTTTTTTATCTGACTTGGTTGTATATTTTGTATTTCAGAAATGAATAGCTACGTGCTTTCGGAGACAATGACAACCACAAGGATGGCTTATTGCATTTGGTTGGGGTGGTGACTATAAGCATAGGGTTTAGCACGGTGAAGCTGTGATTATGCTTAGTTGCATAGGTTTCCAACCCAATTAAATTTAAATTTTAAATTTCAAGTTTGTATATTGTTGGAGCACAATCTTATGCAATGTTAGAACACTTTTGACATTCATTGATGGGACAATTATTTATGCGCTTCTATACGGAGTTCTATACACTATTGGATATGCGCTTCTACATTGCTCTAACAAAATTCTAGTTGAAGCACATTTTATTGAATCTTGGAACACATTTGTATGCATTGTTGGAATAATTATTAGGGCCATTTGTTGTGGTGCTTACGTATATTTCTATGCATTGTTTCTCTATTAGTTAAACATCCACTTAGATTGTTCAACATGTGCTATCCCCAATCTCTAGGTTTTACACGTGAGGTGCGCTTGTTGTATCTCTTGTTCTCATGTTGATTATACATTCCTATATTGGATTTCATGCTATTGGTGGTGGCAATCATGGTTTGTTACGTGGAATGTCGTCTCGTGGAGAGGTTTTTATGCAACAAATATGAAACGTTTATTCATCCAACCGCAAATTTTTACATAATGTTGGTGTCAAAAACTATTCTATGCATCTTGATAGGTGATTCTATGCATCCAATCAGTCTTTAAATGCTATGAGTCAAGTATTGTGATTCAAATTTCATATTTTAGGAGGATACGGGAGTGTCTATTATATTTTCATGCACTCACTCACAAGATTGTATGCGCAGATGCTAGAATCTCGACGGCGATTCTATGCCTCAATCGTCCATCAAGTGTTTTTTTTTTAGGAGAAGACAATCGTCTCCATGTTTTAAGCTTTTGGTCCTCATCGTTGTGCATTGTCCCAATGTTAATTATACATCACCTTATTTGAAAGTATGATTGTCGACAATTATGGTTGTTTCAAGTGGAGTGTATTGTGGAGAGGTTGTGACAGCGGTCACAAAGTTAACTTTACTCATTCAATCACTAATTTCTATGCAATGTCATCGGTTGCAATGTCAATGGAAAAACTTTTTTAGAGAGGATTTTTATGCGGTAAAATATATAACTTTTATTAATCCGACCACAAATTTCTACATAACGTCGGTTTTAAAACTATTTTATGCATCTTGACAAGTGATTATATGCATCCAATCGACCTTCGATTTGCTATGATTCAAACGTGGTAATTCAAATAATTTTGGAGGATAAGAGAGCACCTACCATGTTGCTATGCACTCGCTCATAAGATTCTATGCGCAGACAGTTGCATAAAACTCTTTATCCTCATGCATAAATTTTGAATTTTAAAAAATTTCAAAAAAATATTCATAATGGGTCTTGAATCGTGCATAAAAATGTCAAGTTCAATGGTGAAAACGGTTTGTGAATCGGATGGTTCATTGAAAAATTATAGCGAAAAACGAAAGAGAATAGATGGGTTGCATGTCTGCATGCACGCAGCATGTGTCATGGTGGGTTTTCTGGTGGAACATCCAGCCACCAAGAGGTTTTTATGCGGTGGCGAATTGATTTTTATTCACTCAACCATTACTTTTTATGCATTGTCACCAAAAAAATGTTTCTACGCAGTGTCGAGGTGGAATTTTATACGTCCTGGCGGGTGGGTCTTGAGGGGTCCTCCCCACCTGAGACGTGCATCAGCGCTGTGGACCTGAATGGTTGGGCTGGCTAGGGCTCTCCATAGGTATTGGAAGCCCTGGGCTCCCCAATAGAATGACCCTATATATATATATATATATATATATATATATATATATATATATATATATATATATATATATATATATATATATATATATATATATATATATATATATATATATATATATAGGTATGTTATATGGAGCCTTGGGCTTCCAATAGTTAGGGAAGCCTTAACCAAACCGGTGACTATCTGTTTGCACCAAACCAACTCCCCGAAACTCTTAGGCCCACCGGCCCAGACCCCACCGGCCCCACTTGGGCCAGCCATATATATATATATATATATATATATATATATATATATATATATATATATATATATATATATATATATATATATATAACCCCTAGTTCGACCCATCCATTCACGCCTCCACCACACCAACGCCGGTCCGGGCTCATTTCAAAAAAAAAAAAAAACCGGATCGGTTCCCACCACCGGCAATGGCGTGCTCGGCCTCCGTCGATGTCGTGACCGGCCCTCTCCCTACCGGCGATGGCGGCTGCCATACCCCTCCTCAACCCGTGGTGGCAACGCGATGCCCCTCGTGGCTGTGACGGGGCCTCGCGGGGCGGGTCGCGAAAGACTCGCCTGCGGCGGCGGCGTCCGTGCGTGGGGGCGGCGGCGTCGTGCGTGGGGCAGCGGCGGAACTGCGGGGGCGTGTTCCGCTGACGCGGTGGCGGGATCTAGCGGCTGCGGCTTCGCCATTTGCTCGTCTTCCCAGTAGCGGTGGATCCTCGTCGGCGGATCCGTGAGGGAAGATGTGGATCCCCATGTTACAAACGGCCTCGTGCGGATGGCGACCCCAAAGCGGCGGCGTCTCACGGCCTCTTACGGTGGTCGGTCGTGGTGCAGGTACTACGGTCGGCGGCGCTCGATGGTGCATTAATGAGGGCCCCCGGTCCCCACCCCAATCCTCATGTGAGTGTGACATCCGCATCCGCTCATTTTACGTGCGGATGTTTTTGGTCTTTTATGCATCTCGACATGATGATTTTGATTTGCGTTATGCTAGCGGCCGGGCGCTCGTGATTCTTGCGGTTCAAACATCGATGTGAGTAAAAAAACACTTTTCCTATTCCTACTAGTACTTTTCAGATGGTGGCATATGCGCGCTATGCGAGAGATGATCAAATTTGCGATCGCGTACATCCGGTCTATGCCGCATCCCATCCAATCGGCATGGTCATGGTGTGCGCACATCTGCAAGCTGATGTGAGTAATTTTTATTTTTATGCTTCTTGCCATGGATTTATATATTTTGATTCGAGACTCTGTCCCCTGGGTTCTCCGTTGAGCAATATATGCACTAGTTTATTTTTTATTTTTGTATGCATCTTATGACACAGTTTCTATGCACAAATTCATGGATTTGTATGCTTTGATTTGATTCGATTTCGGGCTTCCCCATCGACGACGGCGAACTTCCCCCCACGAGCAGCGGCAGCGGCGACCTGACCCGTCGTTCCCCACCACGAGCAGCGCAGCGGCGCGACCCGACCTTCCCCACCCGGTGGTGGCGGCCCATCCCGATCTGCTGGCGGGCTGTGCGCCCTCATCATTCCATAGGTTTGTATGCACCATGTTCTTGCGATCTTCAAGGAGGATGAGCTGAGCAGGTCGAAAAAGGTCTGTATGCATGTTTCTATACCGATGCATAGGTTTGTGATGCATAAAAAACCTTCAAATGTTTATCCATATTTTGCTTTCTAATCAACAGATTTCTTTTATGCTTCTCGATTTGGGGTTAGAGTCACTTGAAGATTGAAACTTTAATATTTATGCATCGAATTATCGTCGTTGTATGCATAGGAACTGGATCCTTTTATGCTTCGATTTAATTTTTTTAGACTTGTATGCACCTACACCGTAATTTTTATGCTTCATGGATGCTCCATATTAGTTTATCCATATTCTGTTTTCTAATCAACAGATTCCTTTTATGCTTCTGATTTGGGGTTAGAGGCACTTGAAGATTGAAACCTTAATATTTATGCATCGAATTATTGTCTTTGTATACATAGCAATTGGATACTTTTATGCTTCGAATTAATTTTTTTAGACTTGTATGCACCTACACCGTAATTTTATGCTTCATGGATGCTCCATATTAGTTTATCCATATTCTGTTTTCTAATCAACAGATTCCTTTTATGCTTCTGGTATGGGGTTAGAGGCACTTGAATATTGAAACCTTAATAATTATGCATCGAATTATTGTCGTTGTATGCATAGGAATTGTATCCTTTATGCTTGAATTAATTTTTTTAGACTTGTATGCACCTACATCATAATTTTTATGCTTCATGGATGATGGATCGTAATGTTTGACACATCCTCTATTCTTTTTCTGATTCATATGCATGCGGTGCGGGCGTGAAGGGGAGGCGACGACGAAGCATGGTGGGCGTTGGGCGCCAACCACGGGCGTGTAGTAGGGCTCTCCACGATCGAGCTGGAGACCACGTCCCCATTTGCTCAAGTCAACAACAATGCTATCTTCATTTTTTATGTTTTTAGTGTTTTGTATACTTTATGTACATGTGTTTGTATGCATGGCTAAAATGTAACTTTGATAACCACACCCCAAGTTTGTATGCATGGCTGTAAACCGTGATATGCATTTTACGCGGGCTGTTTATTTGATTTTTGGTTCGGTTGATTTTTTTGGTCTTATCCTTGTATACTCGAGTTGCTGATTTGTGACCAGTGCTATAAACATTCTAGAGAAGATATGTCTTTATGTTTTATATGCACCGGACGATCGAATATATGCATCCCTACCACTAACTTTCTATGCAACATCGATGCTAAAATGTTTATATGCACCGGACTATTGAACATATGCATTCAATCAGCTCTTATATGACATGATTCAAATCTGAAATTTAAAATTTTGGAGAGGACGAGAGCACCTCTTAACGAGTGCAATAATGAGACATGATCCAAAATTCAAATTCCGGAGAAGATGATATGTCTCCATGTGTTATATGCATCCAGACGAGTGTATATATGCATCTCAACCGCTAATTTCTATGCAACATGGACGCCGAAACTTCTATATGCATTTGGACTAGTGAATATATGCATCCAATTAGCACCTATCATGTTACTATGCACTCGCACACAAGTTTGTATGCAGAGACCGGTAACGTAAACTCTTTATGCTCGTGCACAAAATTTTGAATTTCAAAATTTTTTGGAAAAAATATTCACAATGGTGCTTGAATCGTGCACAAAACTATCAGGAGTTCAATGGTGAAAACCGTTTTTGAATCGGATGCTTCGTTGAGGAATTATCGTGAAAAAACGGAGGAAATTCGAGTGGATGCTTGGATGTCAGCATGTGTCAGCCTGTGTCAGCCTGCGTCAGCCTTTGTCAGGTGGAACAGCCAGCTCGCGGAGAGATTTTTATGCATCGCAGAACTGGTTTTGATTATCTCGTCCATTGATTTTTATGCATCGTCGCAACAAAAAACGTTTGTATGCATTCTGACCTGAGATTTGAAATTTTAAAAAATGGTCCCCCACCCGCGCGTGTCAGCACGTGCGTTGTGATTGGCTGACTGGTTGGGCTGAGTGGATGGGTGGCTAGTTGGCTGGGGCTTCAATAACTATTAAAAGCGCAGGCGCCGATAAGCGCTTGTTATATGGGCCTTGGGCTTCCGATAGTTAAAGAAAGCCTGAACCAAAACCCCAGCCATGGTTGAACCAGACCAGGAGTCAGCACCAGCCAGCTGGCCCACAGTCGGCCCAGTACCGGCCCAAACACCATGGGTCCTATATATCTACAGATCAAAACCCTAATCCCCAACCACCGGCCGCCAGCCCCAAACGCTCCCACCCGTAAAAAAAAAATTGCGCTCGATGCGTCGCTCCCATCCGGCCCCGAACAGCGGCGGCACTGCCTGTCGGCCTCCGAGCAGCGACGGGCGCGGCCTGCTGCCCTTGAGCGCCGGGATCCACGACACTCTCTCCACGGCGACGGCGTGCGGGGCTCCCCGCTCGTACAACGATGGCGGCCCCTGGATGGCGACGGCGGTCCTGACCCGCACCTGGAGCTCGTCGTGAGCGCCTGGAGGGTCGCCCGTGGGCGGATCACGGCCTGCCGCCGTGTAATGCGTCAGCTGCGGGCACCTGGACCGGTGGCCTGACTCCAGACGGCGGCTCTGCCACCCCGCGATGCACTCCTCCGTCTCGTGACCAGTGGCGACCCTGGCCCCTCCACGACGCGACTGACGACGGCCCTGCTTCCCCAAGATGCTTCGTGCGCGTAGAAGGCACACGACGCAGCAGGCAGCAGCGATCCTGCCTGCAGCAGCGGCCTAGGGCCCAGATGGCGGCAGGTGTCCTGCCTGAATCAAGTTGCTGAACGCGGACTGCATACAGGTGAGATCCAAAAACAAGATTTTTTTTTTCTTTTGTTGACTTATTCCTAATCCGTATTCCCGTAAGCCTCCTCTGCATATTTATAATCCCAATTTAATCTGGTATTATTAGCAGATTGATCCACTTGCCCGTCGAAGAAGTGCCTTCCCTGCCCAGGCGTCCTTCCTCAACGATCTGGTGTTCTGCTGTGCTCCAGCAACGTAGAGGCAATTATTATTTTTTATTTCTATGCTTCTTTGAGCCAACCATATATGCAAGCAAGAAATTGGTTTTGCTCCAGACTTGGTATGTAGGCAAGCCGTGGCGTCCTTGTGAGCTTTGAGCAGGATGAGGAGTGGAGCTGCTGCCCTACTCTGTAGCACGGTGAGCAGCAATTTGGTATTTTTGTGCTTCTCGTGATAGTAGTACTACTAAATGGCTAGAGTTGATTTTTTTTTATGCTGCATTACTCTTGTTTTCTATGCATAGAGCTTGTGTTTTTTCGCCTAGAAATTAGTAGATCGTTGGATGTATCGAAATTGAAGCTTTTAACTTTTAGTCTATATGCACCGTTCTTTTATTAATTTTTTTAGGCTTATGCACCTACACCTTATTTTTGTATGCTTCATGAATTGTATTTGTATGCACGTAGGTTATAAAAATTCTTGAACCTAGGATGTTTTTCTATGCACACATGATCCAAAATGCATGTGCGATGCAATCTTAAAGAGAGGGGAAAAACATTTGATTTTTCTACACTTGCTTTCTTGAGTTTCTATGCATAGGAATTGTTTTGCATTTTGGAACCTAAATTTTTAAATGTATGGAAACTGAAACTAATTTTTTGGATGCATAGAAAATGGAGATACTTTTTATGCTTTGGAATCGTGGTTTGGCAATTTTTTAACGCATGATCTTGGTGGATTTTTTATGCTTCATTACCCTTTTTGTTTTCTATGCATAGAAATCGTGGTTTTCTCCCAGAAATTAGTAGGTCATTAGATGCATCAGAATTGGAGATGAATTCGGTGATGCATAAGTCAGAATTATATGCTTTGCATGTACAAGCTTATATGCACCGTGCCCCCATGATTTTGTCGAAATGAAGGTGGTGTAGTTAGATGTATCTATATTTATTTATGTGTTTCTAAAATTATTATGCCTCTGTGCAACTTATTTTTATGCAATAGTGACAGTTTAGTGATCTAGCTGCTCCTGTTTTGGTGAGCATATCGGCGCCGTTGAATAAAATGGTGTGGTGTCACTGATCTTCTATTATTTTTCTATGTTTGTATGCACACCGCCACAGCGGCGGCGACCGGCACCCGGCGGCGGGCGTGCGAGGCGAATGGGATGACGATGAGCGAGGCGACCACGAATGGGATGACCATCTCCAATAGTCCATTTTGCTTTGATTAATATACATAAAAAATTACAGAGCTTCAATAGTCAGGCTCAGGCTGCCATGTCTCATTTTTTTGTGTAGCCGGTGGTGTTGTAGCTCAATGTATCTATGCATCATGTATTTCTTAAATTTATATGCCTTTGTTAAACTATTTTTTATGCAATACTCATGTTGGATCCATGTACATCTTGTTCTATGATTCTATGGATCTAGCTGGCCTTTACGTGCCATGATTCAATTTTTTATTAATTCAAACACAAATACCTATGCAACGTTGGTGCTAAAAATTTTTATACGCGTCTTGACGAGAGCTCTATGCATCCAATCTAGAGGGCGGAATTTTTTTCACGTGCCATGATTCAAATTTATATGCATCTTCGACCCGTGCTATATGCATCCATTTGTGCAATAATGAGTCATGATTCAAAATTCAAAATCTAGAGAAGATGTCTCCATGTTTTTATATGCATTTTGACGAGTGAACTTATGCATCTCAACCTCAAATTTCTATGCAACCTGAACGCCAAAACGTTTGTATGCTCCCTATAGCAACACCAATGCTATATGCATGACTAAGTTGTGGCATTAAATATATGTGCTAGTGTTAGAGCTTTTATGCTGGCATTAGAATTTCTTAGCATTAGAATGTTTCCTATCTTGGCGATTTTAATTTATATGTACACGCCTTCAGGATTATATGCTTGTCATCGGTCAATAATGGTTCGTATGCTTGCTGTAGGTGTGATGTGGAGCGGCGGCCTGACCCCAGGCTTGGCGTTCCCCAAGCGTTTGTAACTTCCCATGGCCTGTGGTGGGTCGCCTAGTAGTGTTTTTATGCTTTGTATTCATGCGTTTGTATGCATGGCTAAAATGTAACCTGTACTGCAGCTACTAACCCGTGCCCAACGGTTTGTATGCATGTTGGAACTGCAGTTTCATAGATGTTGCAAGCATAGGATTTGTATGCATATCTGTAAACATTGATACACATTTACTCGAGTTGCTGATTTGTGACTAGTGTTATAAACTTTTATATGCATCTCTTGACTAGTGCTATATGCATCCAGTTGTTCAATAATGAGTCATGATTTCAAAATTCAAATTCTGGAGAAGATGTCTTTATGTTTTATATGCATCTGGACGAGCGAATATATGCATTCCAACCACTAACTTCTATGCAACGTTGGCGCTAAAATGTTTATATGCACCTGGACTATTGAATATATCCATTCAATCAACTCTTATGTGGCATGATTCAAATCTGAGATTTAAAATTTTGGAGAAGACAAGAGCCCCTCTTAACCAGTGCAATAATGCGACATGATCCAAAATTCAAATTCCGAAGAAGATGATATATCTCCATATGTTATATGCATCCGGACGAGTGAAGATATGCAGCGCCAACGCGGTCCCAAACACAGACAATATCGTGTTAATCTTTTTATGCACCCAATTGTGTAATAATGAGTCATGATTCAAAATTCAAATTCTGGAAAAGATTATATGCATCCGGACGAGTGAATATATACATCTCAACCGCTAATTTCTATGAAATGTCGATGTCAAAATAGTTATATGCACCCAGATGAGTGAACATATGCATCCAATTAGCCCTTATGTGCTATGATTCAAATTTTAGAAGATGAGAGCACATATCGTGTTATTATACACTCGCACACAAGTTTATATGCACAGGCTGGAAGCATAAACTTTTTATTCCTCATGCACAAAATTTTGAATTTCAAAATTTTTGGAAAATATTCACAATGGTGCTTGAATCGTGCACAAAAATATCAGGAGTTCAATGGTGAAAACCGTTTTTGAATCGGATGCTTCGTTGAGGAATTATCGTGAAAAAACGGAGGAAATTCGAGTGCATGCGTGCATGTCAGCATGTGTCAGCCTATGTCAGCCTGCGTCAGCCTTTGTCAGGTGGAACAGCCAGCTCGCGGAGAGATTTTTATGCATCGCAGAACTGGTTTTGATTATCTCGTCCATTGATTTTTATGCATCGTCGCAACAAAAACGTTTATATGCATTCTGACCTGAGATTTGAAATTTGAAAAAAATGATCCCCCACCTGCGCGTGTCAGCACGTGCGTGTGTGGTTGGATGGCTGGTTGGGCTGAGTGGATGGGTGGCTAGTTGTTTTGGGGCTTCCAATAACTATTAGAAGCCCTAGGCTTCCAATAAAATTGCGCCCTATATATATATATATATATATATATATATATATATATATATATATATATATATATATATATATATATATATATATATATAGGTATTCTATATATTACGCGGGTAGTGATTAATAATCACTCCCCCGAGCCCAAATCACCGAACAGCAACGTCGTTCGACCGAGCCAACCCACGGGCGCGCCGGCGCGGATTCACTGCGCCGCGCCCACGCCCGCCCACACCCACCCACGTGACCCACCCCATCATATCCCGTTTCTTTTTTTAATAACCGGTCTAATATCCGGATCTTGGGTAGGAGGCGGTTTGCCCGGCTTCGCCGCCCTCGCGGTTTCTCTCGTTGTACCCCGGCGCACCGGCCCTAGCTCCTTTGCCCCATCCATTTGCCGCGAGACACCTTTCGCCCCATCCCCCTCGCCTCCGCGGCCCGGGGCGGTTCAGCGGCCGCGGGCGTCTTCGCGACAACCGAGCCTTTGGATCACGCAAGCCCGGCGGCCTCGTTGGCGGCGTGGGTCATGATATTCGGCGTCTGGCGCCTCGGCGGTGTGCAAGATGCGGCGACCGTTCTCCTCACGAGAGGTGCGGATGGCTCGGCGGCCTCCCTAGAGTGCATCACGGCGGTGGCGGGTTTTTCCTCGCTGCGCACCTTGGTGGATCTCAGGTGTCGGCGTCGCTTATTCGTTTTAACTAGTCGGGTGTTGCTCCTCTTCCTCGCTCTCCCCCGACCGACCGCCATCCTCAATTACCGAGCCCCTCACGAGCGCACCTCGCTCTTCTTGCTCTTCAAGGCCTCAACCTCCCCCGTATCCAAATGGTTTGTTCTATTTTTTTTTTTCTTAAACGTCTTGGCTAGATCTGTGGAGGGAGACTTATGATTTTCTCACATATTATATATAACCTGATGACATGAATATTGTGTGGTGTGTGCAGAATCCACGGAGGGAGGTGATAGACATCAAGATTCAAGACATGCAATTCATTGTTTCGATGCATAATTGTGTGCATGCTGCGTGGCAGATCAGCCCTCTCATCCCTAATCTTGTATTGCATCACATGTTTGTTTCGAAGGTTTGTTGATACATGGAGCTTGCCATCTCACACGCATGGAGATTTATTTTGATTTTTGGTAAACCATCTCACACGCATGCAGCTTGCCATTGTTAGGACCCATGGAGGCGAGGACTGCATAGGAGAATCGAGATGCATTCCATGAACATGTACAACTGATCTGAAGGTTTTGTAGGTTAATTAGTCCACACATGCAACAGCCAAACCAAATGCATCAAGTAAGAGGTTTGCTCCTTGTTCTTTCTTCGTTATCATGATTCAGCCATGTTGGTAGGGATTCTATTTGTAAACTGATCATTGAGTCTTTAGAGTTAAAGTTTAGCAGGGTCCAAATGTTATTTGGATGGTTCATGCAAGGCCTAAATGTTAATTCTGTAATTTTGATCATTGTATCCGATGTGAAAATGGAATCATTGCTCTGTCAGGCTTTTAAAAATTGCGAGCAGCACTGCAAGAATAGGAAATGTTATAAGTAAATCTGTGCTTAGCTTTGTCATGCAAATATAATATAGTACTAATAGTTAGGCTTTAATAATTCAGCACAACTTTTCATTTCCAATTTCTCCAATTTTGATTTATCTTGTTCTATCTTGCTTTAGAGTTTGGACTATGGCTCATTTTTTTTTTCTCTCTATGCAGTGCTGAATTTCTAGAAGCCGTTTCTGTGTAGGGCTGTGGTGTTAGGGCCTTTATTTGGCAGCAAGTTTCTGAAACAAAGGTGTGTAATCTATATGCAATTTGTGGTACCCTAATGCTACTCATAACAGATTTTAATCTACCCTTTATTTTTACATTTTATGCTCTGTTTTTGGATGCGAGTTGCCTGTTTGTGGGACTACACTACGGTGCCTTATCATATCTGGAACTATGATCCAAGATAGGTGCCTTCTTTCCAACAATTCAGCATTGTGTGTATATGTATTCCGTACAGTGCACGTCTCGTTTTTTTTTTCTAATAAATCTAGCCAGCTTGGTGGTCATCTTAAGCCACAGTTAGCCTAATTAGCCTAATCCTGAGACCTGAGCTCAAGTTGTGTCACTGTAAGAAAGTTCAGAGTCGTAGCAAACTTTGTAAGATGTGACAGACTAAGGGCTTGTTCGTTTGTATAGGATCCAATCCAGGAGCTGAATGGTTCCGGGCCAGGAATGAGTGGATCCATGTCTGTCACTCATTCCGTGTCTGAGTCCATTCATTCCTAGCCAGTATCCATTTCATGCCTACCGTTTGGTTAGCCCTGTGTCCATTCCCTGCTGATCCGGGACTGACCTGGTGCATATGATACAATAATAGCTGTGGTGTATATAATAGTCGTGGTGTATACAACAATAGCCCTGTGTCCATTCAGCTGGGCGGTGTCAACCAACATAGACAAGTAAATAGCCGTGGTGTATATAATACAATAATATCACATGAAAGCAAATTTGTCATCTTCAATAGACTCCAACGAGGGCAATGGCAGAATGAGGAGCATGTTAGCCCGTAGAATAGGGCACAAAATTGACAAAGCATCTAGAAGACAACTCTTGTGACCATATTTTGCAACTTCTGCAACAACCGAACAGATATGAATAAGATAACTAAACACCAGAAGATATAGTAGCCAAACCAATTCTGAGCAATACATGTATAAACTAGCATAACTATGTCTCAAGAGGACAACGAGACAGCAAGGCATATTTCATAAATAGTAGCATAAAATAAGTGGTGGCTTAACACAAGCTCCTGTTTCATCAAATTGCGACACCAAAATTTCACCGGCCCTTTACTACCTGCAATAGTAAAAACAGGAAAACTCGATATCAGGAAACAGTAATAGAACAAAGAAAGCACGACAGGAAGACTCAATATCAGGACACAATAGTAGAACAAAGAAAGCAAGATGGTCAATATCAGGACACAATAGTAAAGCAAAAGAAAGCCAACACAGAAGATTGATTGCAAAAATAACCAACCACATATGAAGATAAGCAAACTTCAGCTAAGAGGCATGCTACTATTGGGCATCCTATCAGCAAACTTGGAAGTGTGATTCTTCTATTTGTATCGAAGTACATATGAAGATATAAGCCATAAAACTGTCATGGCCACAATATGTTCACCAATTTAAATGTAGGTCTTAGAAAAAAAATATACAATAGCTAATTAATTACTACTATCCCCCACTTGTAATTACCACAAGTAAGCAGATGTCAGCCTTAAGCAACAAACTTAACACTTCCTAACTTAAATCGAATTTTCTGGCTTCATCCCAGGAGTTTTTTAATGAACTGTTGATCTCACATTAGATCAGTACACGCACTGCAGCAGAAGCTGCTGGGGATGTTTATGGGGCCGTCTGGCTGTGTGGCTGTGCATGCTGACAAACCAAATCAATTGTTAAGCTAGACAATGATAAGCTAGACACTTCAAATTGTCAAAAATTTACAGCAACCCAATTTGATATAGGCATATAGCACAGAGATAGTAACTAGCCTTACTGAAATAATGTACAAATATATATCAAAACAATCCAATATCTTTTATTGAGAGAAAAAAAACTGATTTTGACAAAATCCATTTTATTTCAAGCCATAATAGCACTGCAGATTCACATTCCAGGTCATGGAAAGATCAAAATGGACATCACAAAGACTCAGATAAGCTCGCAGCTGTCATTTCCCTTTAAACACCTGAGCAAGTTTCTATCTAACGCGTAACAAGGAATCAAAAGCAGATAACTATCATACACATGCTGATCTAGTTGATTCAGCAATACCAAAGCTAGGCATATATACCAAAGCACAGAGATGGCTACTGACCATTAGTCGCAAGGCCAGATACCAAATCACAGAGATGCTAACTTTTTTTTTATCATGAAGAAAATTTTAGTTGATTCATGGCTGGTGAGCACACCAATTTGGTTGAGAACATAAAATTATATTCTGTAAAAAAAGAGGCAAGTATAAAAATGACACTTGCCGTACAGCTAGATATCAAACCACAGACGTGCTATGTTTTCACCACGAAGAAGAAAATTCTGATCCATTCATGGCTGGCGAGCATCAATTGGTTACGAACATAACTACTATGATGGTTTAGTATATTTCTAACCAAAAAAGCAAGAGTCAGGTATAAACTCAATTCAATCAGCAATACCATTCATGGCCAATTAAAATGATGGCGCAAACAGATCCACTGAACCATCCATTAACGGAATGCATGAATACATACGCTGGCAATTCGAACTGCAGGCCAAGGCATAAGTCAACATCCAATCAATCCAGCAGAATGCAACTCACGCACCTACCAGATTGGAAGGTATCGAACAAATTGGATCCAATTCCGTATGCCTGAACCCTAAACCAAACCCACCAAAGCGCATACAAATGGAATAGACATCGATCTAGTCGGGTGGGGAAGGAGGGCCGATGAAAGGGGAAGAGAGGAGGAGAGATATGGTGGTCGCTCTGCTGCTCCAAGAACCAAGAACCCTAGACCTAGAGGAGAGGGAAGGACGCGACGCTTACCAGAGAGAAGGCGGCAGGGAGTGTGGCCGTCAAAGAGAAGCCTTCACCATCGCCGTTCCCGTCGCGGTGGCCGCAAAGCGCCGCCTTGTGTGACAGCCGTGCGGTCGCCTCGCCTCCCTCCGTGCGGTCGCCTCGCCTCTCGTCCGTCTTCGTTCCGGGGATGAGTGGCCAGACTCCGTTCCGGGCCGTCTACCACGGGGCGAATCAAACCAGGCCTGTTTTGGTTCCAGGCCAGGCCCAACCGAACGCACTTTTTTCTACCATGTCCGGATTGAAATCGGGCCTCATCAATCCACCTGGATTGGGCTGCATTCCAGGCCGATCCGATGGAACCGAACGGGCCCCTAATGCTTTAACTGGAATATAATCAAGCTTTTCTAATTTTATATCATATGATATGATAAGTCTCGTGTTAGTTTCTTTTTTGTAAAACAGAATTAGTGTATTGTAGGTATAACTACATCTTTACAGTCTCTTACTTTTCTCTTACCATTTTAATACTTGTATTGTCCTTAAAGGGTAGTGGTTGAACTTTTTAGTGTTGCTAAACAGTAAGAATTGTTTCTGTCCAAAATTAACAAGCATTAAACTTTAGTGACATTAACCTTGAAGAGCAGCTTGAATAAGACAGCATCAGCACTGCTGTACCTGATGCTTCTTATGTCATTTATCACCCAAAGACTTCCTGTGCATTATGGTCACCTTCCTTTTTTTAAAAAATGCTAATGCAGATGGAGCATGGCCGTTGCTACCGTCCATGTCTGCTAGGATGGATCACCAACCATTGCAGTAATACATTTTTTCTCTCAACTAGATAAATTAGGTCCTTTGACATGGTTGCTTATTTTTACTTACATTCTGCAATTAGTATTTGTGCACAATATTATAAGTGGCCAGGATCTGCACTCACACTGTTCTGATGCAATTTTGGCGACCTTAAAATGTATGTATGTATGTGCTACCTGTTTTCCTATTCCAACAAACTACAATGTTTCACCAGCTTTTGGTATGAACTGATGTTTTGTCAAAGGACAGAGATCACCATCCTATTTTTAAAATACTTAACTCTGAATATTATTGGTTATGCTTCCTTTGGTTAGAGCTAATATTTCCAACATTATTACTAGATACGAATATTCACCAGCTTTTTGATATGAATATTATTGGTTATGCTTCCACTCGAGTTTTGGCTTGTAAGCTAGCATCCCCAACGCAAGGTTTAAACTCACATTTCTTTTCAATATAAGCAAAATATTTCCAAAATATGAAATAGTTCTTGGTTCAATTTTCCTGGATACCTCCGGAAATGGCAATTGTGAGCCTCGGATTGTGATATTCATGTATGCAAAACCTTCTCACACAGTCAAGCTCATGTAGTTTTTTTTACTGATGGAACTTTTTTTTGTCTCTTTTCTTAGCTATGCATTTATTTTGGCAGTCTCAAGAATATTACTCCTGATTCAGTTCAAATCTTACTAGATACGAGTAGAAGTGGATATTGTGGATATTCTGCTCTCAACTAGCTTTTTGCAATTGCTGCAAGCTACATGCTCTGTTTTGTAGAGTGTCATGGATTTCTTCAGTGAACACAACCATGAGGAAGAAATTGTGAACTTAACATAAGCCTTTATGCATGCTCCACTCATTCTAGATTGTTCCATCTGACATTGCACATGGTGCAGGTAACCTTTGGGCAGAGGCCGCATCATTCATCAATATGAAATTCATGTATATAGTGCTCGTTAGGTCATCTCAATTCATCTATATATTGTCTGCTGCATCAACTTAATATCATCAGACATTCATAGCACGCTCCAAATATATGAAAATAGTTGGTACCACTGCTTATTAGTAAAGATCCTTTTAGACAAATTATTGTACCATTAGTTAGTAATCGGCGTTTCAGCATTAGGTGTAATTATAATATATAATATTCTTTAGTAGTGGCTCTTATTCGTCAGTGACAGTATATGTAAGTATATAATTTGTTTTGCTAATTCTCTCGGAGTTTCTAATAATGCTCACCTCCATCCTTGCATTCTGTTTTTTTTCTTTAAAGAAATCACTTATGGTTGGCATACTCTGTTTTTAATAATCATTAAAGTCCCTCTTTTGACAGGTGAAGCAATTGGTGGTCTGGCCATTAGAGGGGCGACAGAAGAGGGATGCATTAGTTGTTTTCAAGCTAGAATTGAGAATTCGTGCTTTAATATTTTCTATCTGTCCAGGTACACTCAATGATCTTGACCATCATCAAGTTGCTTCCCTTGCTAGCTGTTTTGTACCCTGTGATAAGTCAAGTGAGCAGATACGCCTAAGAAATGAAAGTAAATCAAGTGTTCTCTGTACAGTAAGTCCCTTTTTCCCTCTTAATAAAATCTCTCTACACTCAATGATCTTCCCCCTTAATAAAGTTACTTTGTGATTGTTTGGTCCCTTTTCTGTAGCGACAGACCTGATGGCCATGAAGATTCAAATTCTGAATGAGAAGTGGTGATCGTCAGTTGAGACCACAATTTAGTATTTGTGGTCGCATTCCATGATCATGAAATGGATTGAGAATAAATTAGAATTATATATCTTACCAACGATGTTTGTAATTGGGTGCATTCAAAATATTGCTGAGTAATGAAAAAGAATTTTGTTCTGTTCGTGGTGCAAAACAATTGTTCTCAATATATTTTTGATTTCAAATTCCAGATTATGACAAGTTTGTGCCAATCAAATGGGCATTAGAAGTCGATTTCCATGCTAAGAGAATCTAAGACGTATAGATTACTCTGAACAATAATAAATCCGGCCTGTCAATTCTAATATGATAACGTGGTAACTTTTCAAAAAAAAAAAAAAAAAGAAAGAAAGCTTCAGAAACCTGCCATGCGTGTGTCACGGGCGGCAAGGACGGCTTGGAAAGGTTCCAGGCGAATCTCACTAGCTAAAAAAATCATTTGACATAAAAACAAAATCGAGACCGTTTCCAGTCTTGCGTGGCCGTCGGCAGTAGTGGGGCAGGGAGGGGCCCACGTCACACGATTTGCTGGTTCGGACGAACGGGCCTGCGCGATCTGCGACTAGCGCGGGATGCGGGCTGGCGCGCGGGGGCTCGGGTAGTGATTAATAATCACTACCCCGGGGAGTACTTAAGCGCGGCCCTATATATATATATATATATATATATATATATATATATATATTAAAAGTTAAATTTAAGGTATTCATGATGGCACACAAAGGTATGGAATAATAGCATATATAACATAATATTATGTTTCCAGTATATGTGTATTCCACTATGGAAAAACTAGATCATATAAATATCTAAATAGAAGTCCCAAATGGAATCTCCATGTTATTCCTTATGAGTTCGACTAGAAAAAAAAAATTCTAAAAAATTTGACAAAAGTCGAGAAGCATCCATCAATATTGTTAATGATAACCATAGGATTTATGCTATTTTCTAAATAATTAGGCACCTCTGCGAATGTGGAAATCAGCATAAGGCAGCCCATGAATCTTTATTGGATACAAAACATATTGAACCGCTTAGATTTACATCTAAAATATCACTTCTAACATTAATAAAACTAAAATAACTTTATAATTCTACATCAAAACTATTATAAAAATCGAATAACCATAGGCATACGTATATGTTTCTACGTTATCCACTTCCACTAATGACAATAAGTTCGGATGTAGCAATTGATAAGGCTAAAAATTGAAAAGCAAAGTTTAGATTCCCATGCTATCATAAGATATAATTAGATCGAAGGCGGTAAGCTTATCAACAATAAAGACAATAATACAAAGTATCTACTATGCATATTGTATTAGAAAATGAACAAAGGGAAAATATATAATTTAATGTCTAAGACATTAAATATAATTAATGCTTAGCGGTCGCGAGAGCGGGTTGATGGACTAGTTCGGTAAACCACCACCCGGGCCACCACTCGGTCCGGCGTTCACGCATTGCCGGAGACGGAGCCGGGGAACATGGACCCGGAGGCGGGCGGGTCGTAACGTAACCTCTTAATTACGGGCCCACACTTTTGTCATTGTCCCAAGGACCTCGACGGCGGTCAATCGTAAACGCCCGATAACTTAAGAAGCCCTCGTTGATAACTCATACCGGGATCAACAAAGGAGTAGCTACAACATTACACATTTGTTTCAAAGATATAGATCGAGTGCGGAAGAATAATAACATTAATTTTACAAAATGTGAGTAAGTTACATTTGAGTAAACTTAACTTAATTAATTTTGCGGAAGCCGAGTAGACTAGAAGACAATCGGATCATGTCGTGCCCACCCGACATAACCTTGGTTAACAACACGAGTCAAGACACGCAGCAAAGGGTTAACAAACCCCGAGTGCGGGAGTACTCAACAAGACTTACCCGACTAAAGAAAATAGGAGAAGACTCGGGAATGCGGGTTTTAGGGAACCAAGGTAAGGCTTAGCAAGAATCAAGAATTCTTTTGCGAGAAAAGCTACGAAAAGTGAATCCTTACTTTCAATATTTTTTTAAATCATATTAGTAGCTCATATACTCTAAGTTATCCTACTCTAAAGCTAACATTTCTTTCATAAGCCAACTTTCTTTTCTCAAAACCATATTCCATCAATTACTACGAAGGCGGTGCGAGGATCAAGTCTCCTTTTCTCGTGGAGCAAACGCCGATTCGAACCGCTTAAAACCCAAATGGGGATACCTCACCACCACGACATATGTAGAACTTAAACTTGCATATGTCAACCCTCACTCGAACCGTCCAAAACGGGACCGCGTCCTACGCCACCGAGAGTACCGTACACCTCCAATCAGGGACTTTAACCCACGAGGGTAACATGTACTCCCGCCATCTCTCCACTCCCAGTGCGCGGTTGTACGTTCCCGATTTGGCTCACCTTCGAGATCTCGGGCTTACTCGTATATGTGGCTAGTATATCAAATTCTTGATCCAAGGGCCAATCAACGAAAGGTCCTTAACCGACCACGTACGAGAACAAGCACGATCGAGGCAACCCTGTCGGCTTAACCACCAAAGACACAACTGCGTGTCCCCGTGCGGTCTTAAGTTAAACTCTACACCTCATTATTCTTCCAAAAAAAGGTACCATATTCATAGATAAAACATTTTGATGAAAAAGCTTAACTAATTAAGCGAGGGCTAAGCATCACTAAGCATTTTGAATAAAAACAGGTTAACAAGGATGATATTGCAATAAACAAGGATGGTAATGCGGCAATTAGGTTATCTCTCAACTCCTAATTACTTAATGCAACATATCATAAACATAAGTTTAAAAGCTTTGTAAAATACAAGGAAGGGTTTAGATGTATCCAGGGGCTTGCCTGTGTTGCAGGGAAAAGTTAGATTCCGTAAAAGGATCACCGAAGTCACACTTGGCACCAACACCAGCGGTGGATAAATCTTCTTCGAAGCTCGACCATTGTGAACCACATCACTCACTCGTTTACTACACGTAAATAATGATGCATGTTTTAGCATGATGAAGTATAAATATGATGCTTGATGGATGCATGAAATGATAAACATCTTGAGTATAACTTTTCTTCACGATAAAGTTGCAACCCAACAAAACCAACTTGTTAAACTACTCTACAAGATATCATCACCATTGCCTAAGGAGTTCTCAAGGACCATTTGATTGTGGTATGATCCAAGATTCACAAAACAACCCAAAAGTCACATAAAAACCTAAATTACTTGACACTAAACAATTTATAAACCACATGAAATAATAGAGCTTAAGATCGAAAATAATTTAAACATGTCAAAATGACTCCAAACTTTTTACACAAGTAGGTCACATCATCAAAAAACAGCACCAAATAAATTTTTATGAATTTTGGAAATATATTTTATTTTCTAAAAATCATGGAAAATGCATTTTTTAATTAAAATTTGTATTTTTAAATCATGCAAGAACTATTCAAAATCAAAGTTTCATAATTTTCATAAATACTAGACACCATGAAGAGGCTATAAAAAAATTTTCAGAATTTTAGAAGCACTATTTAAATTTATATGAAAATCACAAAATCAGCCACTATTCAAACATAACTAAATTAACAAAACATTTCTTAAAAAGAAAAGGGCCATCGGGCCTAATCGGCCCAGACACTATGCGCGGCCTGGTCCAACAATGGGGCAGGCTGGCCCGGAGGAATAGTGACACGCCAGCCCAGGACTCGGCTTGGTAACCTTGCAATTAAACCCCTGTAATATTATAAAATTATCAAACTACCCTTATGACTATTTGACACTATTCAAGCGAGTCATGGACCTTGCATAAAGACCCCCTGTACTTTCTTCTATTTATGTTTTCTCGAGTCCCTGGTCACTCCCGGCGTTGACCCGGCGCTCGCCACGGCGATTGACCGGCGCTTGCTCGTTGGACGGACGAGCTCTCCAAATGACGTGGTCTTCACCACTCTACTCCCTCGACCTTGCGCGACACGCCGGCACCCAAAACCCCGCACCCGAGGAGCACGGCGGCACACTCGCCGCGGCCATGGCGGTAACGGGCGGTGCGGCGACGGCGGCAAGACTTCTTACCGAGCCATCCCCGGCGAGGACAGCGCGCAAAAGAACCAAGACCCTCGGGCGACCCTTTCCCCCTAACTTAATCGAACTCGAGCGGGCTCCCGCCGAGCAGAGCCACGGCCGACGGGCGGCGGAATGTAACAAAGCTCGTCGCCCGCTGCTGCCCGCGATTTAGCGCAAAGAACGGTAAAACCAAGGGCATGGGCGTGACCAGAGCTCACCGCGACGACGAGGCTCGCGTTGGTTTCGACGGGATGCAAAGGGAACTTGGTCGACGGTGGCGATGGTAATGGCGGCGCCGATCGGCGGCCGGGTAACGACGCTCCCGGCGTCGAAACTTTGATCGCGAAAACGGGTGAGCCGAACATGATTACCGTGATCAAGGTGAAGCTAGTACAAAGGTAGTTCGTCGCAAAGGCTCACCAGACGAGCTCACGACGGCGAGGACGCCGCGCGGCGCTGGCCGCCTCCGCGAAGATGGCGGCGTTCGCGCGCACAGCCAGGCGAAGGCTGCGAGCGGGCTCAAATGGAGCGCAAGGGCGAGGCGAAACCGTTCGCAAGATGGAATGGCGAGAGGCGGAGCGACGGCGGCGTGCTAGCTCGGGCGGATGGAGGGCTCGGCAGCGAAAAACAGAGGAAGAACGGCGACAACGACGGTGCTAGGCTTTTAAAGGCTTAACGGATTGCGGATGGTCGACACCACGGGGCGCCACGACGATCTTAAAGCAAAGACTGGCGGCCAAGGCGCGCCCTAGAAGGCCGGCGAAGACCACGGCGACCCGGCGGCGGCGGTCTTGCCGGCATGGGCACCCATGTACGCGTAATCGTAGCACCCACAACCCTAACTTTTTTTTTTTTTTTTTGCAAATTACTTCCAAAAAATTGAACTGAACTCGAAAAACTCAAAAAGCAACTTGGCCTAATTTTTCAAGATCTACAATTTTCACAATTGGAAGATTTTCAAATTCGGCCTCTAAATATGACTTTTTGAAATGGGGTCAAAAAGGGAAAATTTTGAATTCAAAATTACTTTCAAATTTATTTAAAAACTTCAAAAACTTTGTACATATCTTTTGTACATCAAAACAAGATCTACAACTTAGCTTTTTGAAATTATTGCAAATTTTGCCTAGATTTTGAATTATGGAAAAGGGGGTAAATAGGGTTTTGTCGAATTCAAAATTACTCTAAATTTTTTGAATTAAACTTTGAAAACTCAAAATACCCAAAAATGTTCAACTTTGAAAACTCTACCATTTTGCTTTAATAACCATACCCAAATTCTTGGTAAATTTTGAATAAAAGGAAAGGGGACAAACTAGGGTTTCAAATCGGGGTTTCCGAGCAAGGGGGTAACTTCCGGATTCGATTCTTTCCGCGTCTTTTTTCGTCCGACAACGTTACCAACTATAACTAAACTTATTTTTCCTCAAATCTATAGCTTAAGCGGTAATTAACACGGGGTGTTCAAATGGGCGAGGCCGACGACGGTGGAGTCCCACCGACTTCAAGATGCCAGCGCGTAGTCCACATGAGCACCGTAGAGGTTTCACGGCCGGCTTCGGCGCCGCCGCCGCGGCGCCACACCGGCATCGACGGCTTCCAACCTAGCCCGGTGGCGCACCGCGACTCCGCCGTGTTCGCGCGGCAAGTCCGCTTTCGGTGCTTGTCGCCCCGTGTTCCACCGCGGAACCCGGACCCGGTGTGGCGTACACCAATATCGGGGCGTGTTCGGCGGCAGCCAGGTCCGGGCCAGGTGGCGCTCGTCGTTAGCCTCTGGCTCCCGGCGGAGTCATGCGATTACGGCGGCAACTACACGACTTATCGGGCGCGCAGCCCCGATGGGGTCTTTGGACACGGCGAGGTGCTTGGCGACATGTTCCCCGTCCCCGACGGTGCCGGACATGGCGAGGTGTTTCTTGGACTGCTCGGCACTAGTACATAAAACTTTTTGCGTAGCGGTCATTTTAGGTTTTGCGTGGCCGGGCATTGTAGCCCGTCGGGCATGAAAGGTCACGGTTAATCAATGAAATTTGCGTGGCGGTCCACAAGTGCCCGCCACGGTTAAACAATTAACCGCGGACGGGCAGATTATAATGCCCGTCACAGCCCGGTAAAAACAATAAAAAGAATAAACCCTAGATAGGCCCGCCGAGCCATCCACGGGCCCGCCGAGCCCATCTAGGGCCGCCGCCGCCGCCGGGCCGGAAGCTACTCGGTGCCGATCCGCCGCCACGTACCTCCTCCTCACGACCGCCCGGGCAGGCCACGCCGTCGTGGCGGGAGGCGCCTCCGCGCGGCGGTGGATCCGCGCCCCCACGCCGTCGTGGAGGTAGGGAGGGCGCGAGATCCGCCCGCCGCCCTTGCTCGCCGCCCGTTGGTGGGGCTGCCCTTGCGCCGCCGCCGCTTTGCCTCGGGGGGAGGCGCGAGGGTGAAGGAGCCGAGGGTGGAGGGCTGCGTTGGCCGCCCGCCCTTTTTGCCGTCGTGGGAGGGCGCGGGAGGGTGAAGGAGCCGAGGGTGGAGGGCTGCGTCGTCGCCGCCGCTGCTGCCGGGGGGTGAAGCGGGGAGCCGGGCGCCACGCCGCCGTCGCGTTCCGTGGTCCGCCGCCGCCCGCCGGAAAAATCGACCCGGAGTGGCCGCGCCGGGGCCGATCGACCGTGCGGCGCCGTGGAAGGAGCCGTGGTTGAGAGGTGCGCCGTGGTTGAGAGGAGAGGGCCGAGGTGGGGGATGTTGCTGCATGTGCATGGCTGAGTGAGTGGTGGAGAGGAGAGGAGGATGTGCGGATGGAGATGTGCGGATAGAGGAGAAGCGGATGGTGGAGAGGAGTGGGGAAGAATGACTACGCGCGAGGGAAGCCGAGAGAGTGGAGCTAGGGTTTCAATGTGTTGTCCAAACTAACTTTTGTATATATACAAAGACAGATATCGGGCCTGGCTTCCTGGGCCGATGGGCCTCAATCTTTTTAGTGGCGGGTTTTTAAGATGCCCGCCACGGGAAAGATTTTTGCGTGGGCGGGCACCTTAACACGCCAGCAGGGCCGCCACGCAAAATATTGCGTGGCGGGCGTGTTAGTGGGCGTGTTAAGGTGCCCGCACGCAAAAAATCTTTCCCGTGGCGGGCAAAAACACGTCCGCCACGCAAAATAAAAACAGATGTGGCGGAGTATTTTCCGTGACGGGCAAAAAAAGTGCTCGCCCACGGAAAAGATTGTGCCAGTGCTCGCAAAAATCAAATCAGTACTAGTGCGGGCGTTGTCGACGCGGTGTACGAAAAACTACGGCTACTACCCGTGGCTGTGGCAGCCCGCCCCGGCGCCGGACGCCGCGGCGAGGTGCTTGTTGGCCCGCTCCCGACGGCGCCGGCATGGTGTTCTATGGCTTAGGCAACTTCGCACAGCAGACTCTCCCGGCCAACCTCGGCGCCCGTGGCTACGGCCGACGACCTCGGCGTTGTGTATGCGACAACCGCGGCATGGCGGCCGACCTGCGTCGTCTGTTTGCGTTCGTCGGAATTGGTGCCTCCTCCGTGGTAGTCAATAGGCTTGCCACCGGTCCGGGATCGCTGGCCGTTGCGTTTTACTACTTCGCTCTGCTTTTGGGCGGCCTGGTTCTGGTTATCCTGCACGTGCTCCGTGTGTAGCCTTGTCCGATGATGAGTGGACTGAACCGGCCAAAGATCTGATTATCAATTATCATGTCACAGTACGATCTGGTTAAGAACTGTGCTTAGATTTGGTGGTTTTTTGTTTGTTTTAAGTTTACTCCTGTGTCCTCCCCTGTTTGTAATTTCCTGTTACTGCTTCTGCTTTATTTGTACTCCTTTTGGATTTCGATTGTCCAGTATGTTAGCGTCAGGTTTGCTTGAATTTATCGTGTAAAAATCTACTAGTCAACGCAGATTATGGTCTTTGTATTATGATTCCGTTAAGCTTTGGTGTTTGTTTACTTTTTTGGTACAAGATCGACTACAAAGCCATTATTGTTCACTAAAGTAAATGGTCTTATTGTTATCTTCTTCATCTCCTTTATTCCTATTATCATCGTAATTCTTAGCTTTATTTTGATTTAAGAAAAATGAACTTTGCTAGTGCCGTATACACATTTAATCATGTACTAGTTGGTGGCCCGTGCGTTGCTACGGGATAGATAAACTGGTATAGTAAAACACAAGGATCGCACGATAAGATAACAGTACTGTGAAATTAAGTATTGATGTTAGTGACATTTAATCCAAAAGATAACAATACTGTTGCCTCCCCTCATTGTTGCACATAGTAGCAGCTCACAGTTGAAAGCCATCTCGCCACCAGGCGATAGCCATCAGCGGGCGCATGTATCTCCCAATTGCTCTTCCCATCCACAGGTGTTGCACCCTCTTATTGCAACATGCATATAGATAACTTATGCTTGGAGCAAATACAAATTTGAACCAAAGTTAAACATTGGTTCTAAATGAGCTGCTCACTAATATCTACTTATCTAGGAAAGAAAGGAGGATTGTTTTTAGAAATGAGCTAAATGATTGGCTGGAGTTTACCACCAAATGCAAGGCTCCTAGGCACCTGCAGCATGGATTAGGAAGGAAACCACGGTGAGAATAAAAGCAAACAGACATAGCAAGCAATGGTGCGCTTGGAGAGCGAGTATGTCTTGGTTTCACTGTGTGTTGTCCTCCAACTTCTATGCTGATAGTCTTTGAGCCAAAATTAATTGCTATTTGAATTATATAGAATCAGCATGTTGGACCAAATATCACTAACTTAGTGTTTGTTTTCTCAAATGGCATGCAGTGAAAAACATTAGCTCCTGCCGCCATGAAAGCATGTTGTTTGTATAAGTACAGTTCAGATTCAACAAAAAGACATGCTAATGAAACCAAGCACTCCTCTTAACCTATCAGAATGAAATTATCATGATGATTCAGTGCTCTTGCTGGACAGGAAACAATTCATGTTTTGTTGATGACAGGGAACAGTGCCGTACAAAAACCTAAACACAAACAGAAACAGCAAAAGAAATCCTATCAAAATTTATCTTTCAATCCTGAATCGGAGAAATAGAATATGGATTAAAATTTGAATGCCGTGACATTACTATATAAAATTTGTCTGCTAGAAGCTATGGTAAAAATAACATTCAATCAAATTTCAGTATACCTCCAAAAATTCTGTCCAGAAATCATGCCTTAACACATTAGTAGTATTCTTGTTGTTAACCATTTATCCATTAGATCTGTGATTTGGTTTGGAAGGAAGAACCTTACCAGTTGCAGAAACTCTTCCCACGAGTAGATATTAGATGTTACGGGCTTTCACACAATATTGAATAATGGTAGTATCAAGCACTTCATCCAGAGTCATAAACACAAGTATACAAACTTATTCAGGTCTGCACACTCCCATTCAGAATCCCATCAGCGCATGGAGCACACTAATGCTAAATAGTGGAGGCACAATGAAGGTATAATGGATTTCGTCTAGAGTAAGCTAAGAATTTATACAAATGTAAATATACACAAATGAAAATTTTTAATGACTATCGTTCAGAGTACCAAAATTTTGCCTTAGGAAGCATGAACCAATTTTTGTTACCATTTCTGAACCAAAATTATAATAAGCACACCCAAATATTTAATACATGGTATTTGTTTGCTGCAAAAACTCAGCAGTGAAGAATAAAGTTAGGGGTCTCAAACCTGCATGGTATTGAAGTTCCCGGTGCTCCAGCACCACACGAAGTCAATTGAAGAAATGTGACATTGCAAGATTGAGTCCACTGGAGCGATCAATAAAAAAATGTAAATACCATAACGATATATTCATCAATACATTCAGAAGACAAATCTCATTTATAGCAGTTAAATCAAATGTATAATAACTATCTTAAAGAGAACATCAGCTGACGACATAGTCATGTTTATGCAAGCACAGAAGAGAGCACATAAAAATGCATACTTGTACCAATCCCCGTTCGCACCGGCTGCAAAACCAAGAATATTTCCAATAGACATCCATGAGTAGAATATTGCATCTACAAAATGACACCGATTAGGACTGCATAATAGAAATGATCCTTGAATAACTAACACTCTTGATGGTGAATCCATCTTTTGTAAACTTTCTAAATTCGGCTAAAACTCCTACAAAAGAGCATGAGCAGGGCGGGTGGGTAGTGCGGTAACCAATACCTGGATGTATGGCGTGAGGAGGGAGCTCTCCAGCGCCTATCCGAGTTGTTTGCCCACGACGACCATGCAAGCGAGCACGAGCTTGGTCAGATCAGCGGTGGTGCTGCTGCAGCTGTGCGGCTGACGTTGGCCAGAGCCAGACATGTCTGTGTCCGCGTCCACCGGCGGCGGTGTTTGGCCCACATCCTCGGGAGCTCCATCTCAAGGTAGTGCAGGTGCCGGTACGCAGACACAGCGCGTGGCAGGCAGCCATAGGAGGCAGGACGGAACTCACCGTGGCTGGTGCTGCAGCCTCATCTGTCGTCACCGTCGGGGCGGGGACGTCCTCAGATACGGCCGACGCCGCATCCTGGGCAAGGGAGGCGAGATCCCCGTGATTAGCGACGTCGGCAGCTGGGTCATCCCCCCCATCTGCGGCGGCCGCCTTGACCGATCCCGTTCTCGGCGGCGGCAGCACCTCTGCGGCCGGCATCCATTGGCAGCGGCGCCCCTCGCGGCCCGGATCCGTCGCGTGCGTCTGCCGATCGTGGTCGTTGGCGTTTGAACATGTTGTGGCTGGGAGTGGGAGAGATGGAAGCCATGGTTAGAGGAGGTCCATCGCGGGGTTCACGTGTCGCGCTCGCACTGGGGATGTCGCACGGGGATGCATTGGCGGTGACGCGAGGTTGTGGAGCAGCGGTGCCGTGCGGGTGCGAGCGGTAGCGACGCGGGTGCTGCAGAGGGTGAGGGTGAGGACGCGGTGGATACGGTAGTTTCATGGACACGCGACAGAGGTCGAGGTGCGACGTGATTAGGAGGAGCGGCCGCCGGGTCTTAATTTTTACGAGTGGATGCAAGATACTCCTTCTACCTTCCAATAATAGCAGCGATAATTATGGCAATACCGCAAGTAAATTGCATCATGCACGGTATTAGCATCATGTTCCCACCTTTTCCTTCTTTCACGGTGAGTGATTGTTGCATGGGGGGGAGGCATACATGGCGGCATGCACGGCAGTGTGATAGAAACGCTTGATTGCCGGTAGTTGGTTTCCATTTATCGCACGGGAAGACGTGGGAGCGCGAGGGTGTGGGATCGCACGGGCTGGGTGGAGGCGACCTCAAGTTTTTACCTCACGAAAAGATGATTGTTATCGATTTAAATGGTCGTTCTATGTGACTATGTCCAAATTGTAACTCCGCCCCCGCTCAACGCACCGGCTAGACCAAAATAGATCAACTGCCTGCAGTTTACGTATATTGACAGGCCCTTTCCAAGCATAAACATAGGAACACAATACTCTCTCCGTTCCAAAAACAATGTCGTTTTTTAAATTTTAGAAATCACGTTTGACCACTTCGTCTTATTCAATTTTTTTTTTATAAATTATAAAATAAATAAATCAGTATTGAAGTATATCTAATGATAAACAAGTCTGTAAAAAAAATAGATAATATTTATATTTTATTCAAAATAGATAATATTTATATTTTTTTTGAATAAGACGGATGGTCAAAGACGATGCCTGAAAAATTTAAAACGACATTCTTTTTGGGGACTAAGGGAGTAAACAGAAACAAGTATGGTAACATCATGATTTCATTTTGTCTGAATTAGAGTATATAAATACTCATAAACATGACAGGCCTGCGTCATGAAATCTACTAATTCTAACCCTTTGTTTTGTTCCGAGCTAGCAAGAAGATTCACGGCTGGGGAAGAAGCCTCGAGGAATCAAAGCAGGAAAGTTTTGGCATGGACCCACGTACAGGAATATGAACATGTCGGTATATAATGGAGCACTAAATCTACTCACTCCGTATTTTTAAAAGTGTTTTTGAGAAACGTGGCCCCCAAACGTAGTATTTCCCTTTCAAAGTGACCGAGGGGGTAGACTAGATGTGACACGTGACATACGCCAAACGATGACTTTCTCCCACACAGATCAGACGACTAGATCGGCGATGATGCGCAAGGACAGGCGGCAGGGACGGCGAGGTGCGCGCCGTGCGCGCGGACATACGTCGTCCGTTACTGCTCGCTTTTCACCCACGCGCACTGTGCTTTTCTTATTACCCGACGGAGAGCGCGGGTCGATCGGAGAGGCGGGACGACCCGGCCGGCCGGGAAGTGATTCGGTTGGGGGTTCGTGACGGCTTGGTGGATTTTGTGCAGGCATGTACGCCTCCTTGGCTCGCTTTGTTGTATAGTACTCGCTTTAGTCTCATGGAGTTTGACGTTTTTTGCTATTAAAATTCATGTTTGACCACCCATCTTATTAAAAATATTTATATAAATAATAAAATAAATTAATTAATATTTAAGTATCTTTATTGATAAAATAAGTCATAACAAATAAATTATATATAGGGTGCACTTTCTATACACCCGGTATAGTTACACCCATATTCAAATAATCACATTGTGTATGTGTTCATACTTGTTTATCGGTTTGAGTATGTTTAGATACTCATATTAAGATACTCTGGATCTTACTACACGAAAAAAATTTCGAAGGAACCTATATTTTTTTAATATATTATATAAAATGTCACTACTGCTGTAATGCTGTATATAAAAAAGTATATCCATATACTCAAAGTATGAATGCATACTTAACGTATATACCGCCCACAGATGGTCTAGTATGATCATATACTTCATCCATATGCATTTCGTTCGGGTCATATATACCATAAATCTTGAGATATACATATGGGTGTAACTACACCTAGGGTATAGAAAAAAATTTACCCTTATATTTATATAAAAAATTAAAAAATCGAGAACGATAAACTGAACGAGACGAAGGGAGTACATGGCCCAACTTTTAGAGGAGATGGAGACTACTCATAGAAGCAGACTGGTGTGATTATTGCAGAGAGAGAGACAGCTGCGGTTCGTTAGCCTGCGCCACAGCAACCAACAGAGAGCTCTCGCTCGCGGTGAGACGTACTCCCGTCGTGCTCTGCTCTGAGAGAGTACCAGCGAACAAGCAACCACACGACGCGCTTAACGATGACGCAACCCGTCGTGCTCTGCTCTGGTGCGCCGTGCCAGCTCGGATATGCGCGCCGACCGTGCAGGCAGCATTTTTCAACTGTTGGTAATTAAAATTCGTCTTGCTTACATTAACAGAGTTCTTGAAAAAAAATTTCAACTAGGCGATTTCAGTTGCGGGACAATGGGATCCTACCGACGCGCGAGTGCGCAACTGACCCGAGTCCGCCCACATATCGACGCCCGGACGACACAGCCACACACAGCCACACAGGCGCTCACGAGTTCACGTGTCGGCGTCACACCTCCGCCTGAAGTGGGTGGCGGCCGGTGGACCAGATCGGCCGCCAAGCTAAGAAAGAGAGGAGCTCACGAAACAAAGAAAGACCAAAAAAAAAAAAGCTTATTACACAAGCTGCCGTGGTACGTAGTTATTATCTATCGAAGTCGAAGCTAGGACGATTGTTTCCTAGCTTGTTATATGCAGCGTCGTCTTTTAGCAACACATCCGCTATTTTTGCAGATTTGCTATTTTTGCATATTTCATAAGTTAGCGAACTTGTGGTTTGGAATCTTATTATCTTACTGCAGAGCTAATTATCTTATACAGTAGTATCTTATCTTACTATTACTAATTAAAGGATTTAACGGAAGCTCCACGTTAATTTTTACCTGACGCGCTAGGAAAAAAAAAGATAAATACTATAAATTCTCACGTGAAATAGAAATATCTGGCCATCAAACCACATAATTGGTTAATAAATTAATAATATCTGATTGGTAGCATCACGTTAAACTGGTACCGTAAAAACCTTGAGCAGATATCGACATTCGTAGTTGGCTATATATATTGATAGTATACACCACAACCTGTGTGACGACAAAGAATATGCAAAGTTACTAACAACATGTAGAGGCATTTTTTGGCGCCGGTGTCGTCGTTGGTGCCTAGGTGCCGTGGGTCTGTCTACTTGGCACCCGAGTGATCCCAGCCAAAAACATCACTCGCGTGAATCTCAGAAAATCTCACTCAATTTTTAAATAAAACCAACAATCGAGTGATCCCAGCCAAAAACATCACTTGATTTTTAAACAAAACCAACAATCGAGTGAGCAAAACACAGATTGCATCATTATCAAAAACACAGCTCTCTCTCTCTCTCTCTCTGATGCAGACATAAAGAAAATAGATATTCAGAAAATATAATTACAGACACTTAAACATATTAATAAAAGATTTAATGATTCCTACAAAGCCAGATTATGTATGAAAAATAATTTACATAACTGCAACAAAAACTTACACCATTAATACACATAATTTACAGTAGGTTAAACAGCGTAAATTCTATGAATAGAATCTATAAATTCCATGAGGTGAAAGTATAAACTAATTCAAAGCAAATCGGGCGGCGAAGGGCTGCCTGGGGCCGGGTAGGGCGACGGAGGGCCGCCCTGGCAGCTTGGACGGGCGCCGGGGCGGGGGTTCCAGGGGTGCCTGGGGCGACGCCGGAGGCCAGCTTGTGGAGAAGGAGGCAGTGGAAGATCGCTAGGGCGGCGCCGGAGGCCGGACTCGAGGTGCGGGACATCCGTCGTGAGGACGAGTAGGGATGAACGACCCATATCACTCCACGTGTCACATCTAGAAGCCCAAAATATGGTTGCTTGAGAGCTAGAAGTAACCGATTATTGTATAGCATTTCTCATCTATACCTATATACTGTAATAAAGAGAGAAAATTTCTGCCAATTTTTTTCACCTCTCTTTCTTCCGCCTTCAATAAGCCAATACGACATCCTTTGTTAGCCGGACTCAGAAATATAAAAAACGTGATACAACCAAACTCCAATAAGCAATGACCCAACAAGTTTGTCAATCTTCGTGTCAGAACTGCTCCTGCCACCATGCACATTACCATCTCTGATGCCCAGACAATATATAATAAATCTTCATAAATTAATCATTTCTTTATTGTTGAACCACGTAATTACTCAGCAAGTTGTATTGCCATTGGACTCCACTTCGTAGCTGCTTTCAGCGCCGGAATCAAACCGACAGAGTAACTGTAGAGTAACTGTCTGGAAACCCAAAACAAACATGTTTTTCGTCTGGCTAAATTTTGGCCGCCTCTCTTCACTCCATCCAAAACTATCTAGGCTCGAAATCGACTATATTTCATCTTGTCTCCCAAATCTATACTGAATATATTCCAAATCTACAAGCAAGGAACAAACCAAGGCCGAATCGGGAACTCTACACCGTCCAAATCCAAACCCAAATCAAACTAACTCTACAACAACCTATAAATCAAATTAAACATATTTGTTGTTTCTTCACCCGATCGACTTCCACAACAATCAACAAAAAATCAACTCATTTGATTCGTTCTTCGTCTATACAAGAATTGATTGAAGACGAAATTGAAAACGAAATCAGCGAAAGAATCAAATCGAAATTAGATGGGTCACGTCTCCGTGTCGCCGCTAGGGTGCCCCAATGCATCTTCACCCCCACCCCTGGCACTCGTCCAGGTGTGCCTGCAATGGTGCACGGAGACATATTAGGACATATATTTTTCCCTTTTTTTAGATTATATTAGAACATATATCTTGCTCGTGTTTATATCAATTAATTAATATGACATGTCTAACCACGGTGTGGAGTCTAATTTTAAAACAAAAAATTGATATACGAGTTTCAAAATTATATTTCTAGGCACTCCAAAAGTTGACTCCAAGACATATTATTTCAGATAACGTGACCATTATATAAATCTTCAAATCGCAAGTCGTCTATATAACCATTCAGCAAGTTGTATGCGTCCGGTGCAACGCACGGGCATGTTTTGCTAGTAATAAATAAAAAAAAGAACTAGCCAGCTTCTAGTATTTTAAAAAGAACAAAAAAGTAAAAAAGAAAAAAATACATATTTTAACACATCTTTACTATGAAACTAGCAAAGACACCCATGCGTTGCACGGGTCACCAAGACAAAAAATCTAACATTGTATATAAATTTACATGTTAGCAAATGAAACAATAGTGGTAACACAGATGTATGATATGAACAGAACAGTGGCTAAAATATTTTAAGGATAGAGAACCATAAGTTTTGCAGTTTGATATTTTTTTTTTGCTGATTAGCATTTTAGTAGCAACTTTTTTTTTCATGGAATGCAAAGTAGGGCTGTCATGAAGCTCCTGTGTGGTAAACACACGCAACTCTTTCATATTCTGAAGTGCCTTTCATCTTGGACTGAATGGTACCATATATGGGGCTGTGACCATAAAATTTTGAAAATATATTGAAGTGTCGATGTTTAACAGACCTGCAAAAATAGAAACAACAGCAAGTTGTCAGATAACATTTATTTTGGTGTGAGGCAGACAACATGAGATGCAAGGTGTAGTATGTAAAGATAGGCCTTACTGACCTATGCTTGTTGAATGTGGCACTTAAAACTCACACATTGATGATACCCGGCCCACGGGCACAACAGAGGAAGCTAAAGAAGGCAAGTTATATGGCATAATTGGTGATTAGGACATTTAGGTTGACAACAGTTCCAGCAAAATAACACCAGTGCATGTGCAAACACTCATTATAAATGCAAGTTTGTTCATTACACAGGGTAGGGTTGCTTATAAGTTGTGAATCAAAAAAAAAATTTTCTGAAATCTGAGACCCCTGGAAGGATGAAAGCCACAGAGGGTGCACAAACTTCTGGATTGCGCTTTGCGCCGATGCCTTCTTTTTCGCAATAATAACAACAATAAGCTATAAATTTCAGATATTTAGGAACAATCTTGTGTACGTAGTTAAATGTTTTATTACACCGATGCAAAACAAATTCAAAGGCAGTTCCTGGTCTTTGCTTTGGGAAGCATTTACCATTGCGGTTTAGCATAAGAAAATGCAAGTATCTTTGCTTGTGTTGGATCAATTAGTAAGGACATTTCTTTTGTGTACTATCATTGAAGATTATGTATTTTTTTTAACATAAATCATGGACTGACACTGCACTTTAGACTCTGAGTTCAAATATAGTCACAGGCCATCAGAAGAGTATACAGGAGGCAAAAAAGTAGGTACAAATTGCCATTGTCAAAGCTATTCCAGTATGTTACTTTAATCCATCCTTTTTTAGCCTGATTTGAAACGCATTAAACAATATGATAGGTGCCTAAATGCTTAGGCTATTCAAAGTATAGTAAGCAGGGTGGATCCATTTCTTTTTTTATGTCATGTTCATAATGGTCGATACATACAGAAGGGATGCAGCACCGATAAAACATTATTAAACGTGAATCGGAAACCAATTGTAGTTCTTTATTTCGTACCTTGTTTGAGGTATAATCGATAAAACATCATTTTTTTATTATTATTTTTTTATTATTGAATGGTATGTTCTATGTGGACGTTATAGATGAATATTGAACTAATGGTGACGGTATGACATTTGAATGGTAGCTGAATGAGTTTGGAATAGAACATGTACAGAAACTAAAGGGGTGTGCAGACTTACGTAGTTGTCGATCACGTTTGAGTATGCGCTGATTTTGGAGTGATGGATTTTCATCGTGCCTGGCAGCAAGGAACGGATCACGGCAGCGTCGTGTGCGTAAGGAAGGGTCGGAACTCTTTGAAAACCGGGAGGGACCAGCTTAATTGTTTTCAGAAGTAGCAGTAAATGTAGACTGATTCTGCACTGAAGAGGTAAGCAATGGATCACGATTGTGTGTACTTGGAAGGTGAGGCTCCCTATCTTGTGGAGATCGAGATGTGTCAGTTCCATTGTTTTGGGAAGTAGCATTGAGCGGACATCTTCGACGTTGTTTAGGAACGGCGGTTTGCGCAACTGCAGAAACATGTTTAAAAAGGTTCTCAGAAGTCATGCATGCTTTGGAATGTCGGATCATGAAAGGAATGTAGATGGACAGAAAATTTAGAGTGCTTGATGACGTGAGACTTATGTGGGAAAAAAAAAATTACGCTGATTGCAATTGTGTTGATCTAGGAGTTGTCTACTGCGTCTTCTGTCCATGGCATCCTTTCAGATTTGTCCTTGTATACTATTTTAAATATGCACTTAAAAAAATGTATTAAAAGGGTGTAATAGTTTATTTATATATATGGTAAAGATTATTCTTATCACAAAGAATTTTTGGAAGGATTAAGGAGAGGTGGTCAGATTGCTCTAATATTTTTATGCTGTACAAAACTTCAGGCTACCAAACATACATGAGCGAGAGAAGGAAAGAATTGGCAATACTAACCTGTGAATCATACCCAACAGAATGTGAAGCAATGGCAATTGGCAGTTAGGGATGAAAACATCATAAAAGCATAGCAACATCAATTTTAAAATTTATAAAGTGTTTCCATGGAGTTGCAGTTGCTGTAAGTACTAAAATGCAAAGCATTCCTAACATCAATTAGAAAATTAATATAGTGTTTGCGTGGAATTGCAGTTGCGAATTTGGCATCACCTATGAGAGGTGCACACGGTGACTTAATAAAGTGTTTGCATGGAATTGAAGTTGCCAATTAGGCATCACCTATCAGAGGTGCACACGGTGACAATTGTAGCATCCTCACAGGCATTAAGGCGAACACCATACAAGGGGCGAAGCTTCGTTAACGTCCGTGGGTGCGGCCGCACCCCCCTCGGCCAAAAAAATTAGCGATTCCTATCTACAATTTGCCGTGTATGCACCCCCTTGGCCCAGCAGGCTGCACCCCCACCCGGCCAGGCCACACAGCCCCGCACGGCACAAGTCTCCCAGCTGCCCAACAGCAGGCCACAACGCACACGTACGTACAACTGCAGCCCAAGCCTTTTGTAGTTTGGCCTACAGCGTGTACACACACGTACACAAACACAATTGCACGTATATGCGTATAGTATAGCCCAGCTTGTCTCGCATCGTTTGCCCTACCGCCCGCCCGACGCCCTGTCTTCCGGATCGTGGAATCGCCGATCGCGACGACAGCAGCGAGACGAACGGCCGCTGGCGCCGACCTCCAATTCTCTGCGCGGGAGTGCGGCCATCTACTGATTAGCCTGATTTGATCTGCAGGCCCCAAGGACTAACGCCAACGCCCAGGTAATTGGCTTCATTCATTCCATCAATCCGTTCTGTCATTCTCCATTGATTTGTTTTATTAGATACAAATAATTACAAAATTTGGAGGCTCTAATTTGTTGTTTGTTTTCATACTGTAGTGCTAGCGTCCTTGGCTGTTTCAATTTAATTGATGGCATCCTTGCATCGTTTTTTCAAAAGAAAAGAGCCAGAGCCAAATACTGGCAACGATGGCAAGAGCTCATGTCCTGATGGTATCAACTGGGAAGAGGAGATTAAGTTTGATCCAGGATTACGGAAACAAATTAGTGATTATCATCCTAATCTTAGAGAGAAGGTGAGAAGAAAGTATTTGGAGAATGGTCCTTGTCAGCCTCGCACAGCTCGCTTTCCTATGATAGACATTGGAGGAGGTCCAAGGAGATTTATTCCAGAATGGTTTGATGAATATAAAGGGTGGCTTGAATACAGTGAGACCACAAATAAAGCATATTGTTTTTATTGTTTCTTGTTCAGAGAGAAGAAGGATGATGGATATGAAGCATTTGTTAAGAATGGTTGGCAAGGTTTCCATAGAAAGCAAAGGCTTAGAGACCATGTTGGTGATGTCAATGGCGCACACTATGTAGCAATGAAAAAAGTGTGATGATCTGCTAGAAACAAAACAACACATTGATGTTGCTTGTAATGTTATGAGTGATTACGGTAAGAGGGACTATCTTACTCTGTTGAATGGGTCTATTGATGTTGCTAGAATATTGGCCAAGCAAGGATTGCCTTTTCGAGGCCACGATGAGTCAAGGAGTCTTTGAATAAAGGGAACTTCAGGAATTTCGTAATTTTGCAGCGGAGCAAAAATCAAGCATTAAGAAAAGCAATAGGTAAAAAAAAAATCAGAAAATAGTCTTTTGATTGCTCTGAAATACTGAGAGAGATATTGTGCAATGTTTTGCAAAGGAAGTGTTACATGCTATTCTAGAAGAAATTGGGGATGATGTTTTTTGCTTGCTAGTTGATGAATCCAGAGATGTTTCTTGGAAAGAACAAATGACAGTGGTCTTGAGGTATGTAGATAAATGTGGAGTTGTTAAAGAGAGATTTGTTGGTCTTGTTCATGTGACGAAACAACTTCAGCTTATCTTAAGTACGCTATTGATGCACTATTTGCTGACCTCAAGTTAAGCTTAAAAAGCAAATTAGAGGCCAAGGATATGATGGTGCTAGCAATATGAGAGGTGAGTTCAATGGCTTGCAATCATTGATCATGAGAGAAAATAGCTCAGCTTATTTTGTTCATTGTTTTGCTCACCAACTACAATTAGTTCTTGTGGCTATTGTGAGGAAACATAGAGGGATTAGTGATTTTTTAACATGATTTCTATCCTATTGAATGTGGTGGGTGGGTCAGCTAAGAGAAGAGAGTTGGTTAGAGATATTAATCTTAAAGAAATGAGTAAAGCATTAGGATGTGGGCAACTTCAAACGGGGACGAGGGTTGAATCAAGAGCAAAGTCTTCAAAGACCCGGTGATACTCGTTGGAATTCCCACTATAAGTCTCTGAAAAAGTTTGGTTGACATGTTTCACTGCAATAGTGAAGGTGCTAGAAATTGTGGAAAAGGATAAAAGGACTGAAACTTAGAGATCAAGCATCAAACCTTCTCCAATACTTCCAGTCTTTTGATTTTGTTTTCTATTTGCATCTCATGTTGACTATATTAGGGATCACTAATAGCTTGTCACTAGCATTGCAAACGAAAAGATCAAGATATAGTAAATGCTATTAAATGTGTGAAAGAAACAAGAAGCCAATTGGATGATCTTAGAACTGGGAAAGTGGGGAAAATTATTGGATGATGTGCTGGAATTTTGTGACAAGAATGATATTTGCAAATTAGAAATGGAAGATGAATACATTGATCCCAAGAAGCGCAGACATAAATCTGGAATTACAAACAAGCATTACTATCAAGTAGATTGTTTTAATGATGTCATTGATTGGTTAGTTCAAGAGCTTGATAGCCGCTTCAATGAGACAAGCTCTCAATTGCTTGTTTGTTCATTTGCTTTTAGTCCAAGGGACTCATTTCATGATTTCAATATAGAAAATTTGATGAGCCTAGCAAAATTGTATCCACATGATTTTGATTACGGGCAATTGAGGGACCTTAGCCATGAACTTGGCCTCTACATATCTGATGTGAGAAGTGATGATAGGTTCTCTAACCTACAAACTATTGTTGAGCTTTCTAAAAAGAATGGTGGAGACTAGGAAACATGATCGTTATCCAATGGTTTATCGATTGTTGAAGCTTGTACTTGTGTTTTTGTCGCCTTTCGCTACGGTTGAGAGGTGTTTTCGACCATGAAGATTGTTAAAACATATTTCTTAATCGCATTGGTGATCAATTTATGAGCAATTGTCTTATTTGCTATGTGGAGAAAGATGAGATGATGAAAGTCACCAATGAGGCCGTGGTTCATCGCTTTATGCAAATGAAACATCGTAGATTTGATGAAGATTAAAGGTAATTTAATGTGATATATGTTTTTTCATTTGATCATTCTTTCTTCCTAAAATATTTGTGTAACAAATCATTTATTCTCATCTTATAGGCTGCTCAATCTTCGGGGAAGACATGATATTGAAGAATAAATCATCGTGTTGACATTATTTAGTTTTGCTACACCAAGTTAAACAAATACTATTGGACTTCTCTTTTTTTGGGTAAATATATTTTATCTCTTCCTTATAGTCACACCCCCTCCGTTTTCGCTCTAGCCGCCAGCGATACATGCATGAGAATAGCATAATTCATTTGGGATGAAAGCGCTGCATGGTAAAACAAAAATAGGCATGGAAGTGAGACACCGGTACCTCGATATACTCTTCCGGTGCCGTTGCGCGTATGGATACGACGAATGCGCCGTCGGGAGTGTACTTCCTTGGAGCGGCCGGGGATGCGCGCCACGACGGCGCTTAGGTCAGGCCTGCCCGGATGGGATGAGGGCGAGGCTTCGGGGGAGGGAAAGATGGAGGCTAGCGAGGTGGAGAGGCGGCGGGTCGGCGTCGGCGTCGGCGTGGGCGCAGCGGCGCGTCTGGCGGCGGCGGTGGTGGGCGGCAGCGAAGGTGGAGTGCGCGCCGCCGCCGGAGTTTGGGGTGTGGTATAGATGGCCCACGGGCGCCGTGCGGCAGCGGCCCGTCTTCGGGCCGGGCGGGCTGGCGCACTTCACGGGCCAGGCGCCTGGCGCGTGCCTCCACCCGTGCGGGCGCATCCTCGGCCCATGGCGTCCGTGGGCCATTTTACGGGCACGCGGGCCACTTCGGGCGTGTGCCGAGCGGCCGGCCACCCGCAGCGAAGGAGCGCGTTCGCCGCCCATGGCGCTTCTCCTGCCCGGCAGCGCGGCTCGCTTCTCCGGCTTCTGCGCCCCTGCCTTACAGCGCCAGCTGCGCCCGCCGCCCAGGCGGCCGTACTTCCCTCCGACAGCGCCAATGCTGCGCCCTCGCCCCCGCGATGAATGGACTCGATGGATGGATGAACTCGATGGAGACATGGATTGGATGGATGGGACGGATGGAGACATGGATTGGCACGGGGAGTTAGATTTTTACCAACGGGCCAGCAGAGGCCAACCGGGCGTCGGCCGCACCGATGCAGCGGGCGAGCCTCGGCCCATGGCCGGTCGGCCCGGCCGTGCCCGCCCATGGCCGTGCATAACGGGCCGGGCCGTGCGGTGCACCGGGCCAAAAGGCGGGCTGCGGGGCCACGGGCGGATGGACAACTTTAGGGTGTGGCCGTTGTCTCGTTTGGTTTTACGTGGTCGGGGGAATTGTTGGGGGGACGGAAGGTTGGGCATGTTTCGAGTCCGCAGCGTGGATGGATAGGATCTTTGAGGCGGTGATCTAACGGTGGTTGATGTGTTCTTGTCTTTGGTACTTGATGATTTGTGTCTTGGGCGGAGGTGCCGGAGGTGCACTAAAAATAAGGGGATTAGTTAGATTCAAATAAAAAATTAGCCAAATTATTTCTATGGACGCCATATCGAAAAAAAAAAAATACATTCTGACCATTTATAGCTATAAATAGTCAATTTACACTAGTGAAATACAAAAATTACACCTAAACCGGCAAGAAGATATTGTTTAGTGAGATGTAATTCTGGTCCTACTAGTAACAAAATGAACTTTAGTGGCGGGCATATTCGATTTTTTGCGTGGCGGGCGCGTAGCTCGTCACTAATGAAAGGTCACGGTTAATCAATCGATTAACCGTGACGGTCCCAGTGCCCGCCACGCTTAATCTATGATACGTGGCGGGCCCGTTATAACGCCCGCCACGCAAAAGAATTTAGGAAATTAAAAAGCCCGCGAGCCGGAAGCCCGAGCCGGTAGCCCGCCTCCACCGGATCTGGATCACGGCGCCGCCCGTCGACCGGCCAGCGGCTCCGCTCGTCGATCGCCGTCGTGGTGGAGGGAACCCACGGATCCACCGCCGGCACCTAGGGTTTGCCGCGCCAGCACCCTAGGGTTCGGGCCGCCCGGCCGGGGCCGCCGCCACCGGCACCTAGGGTTCCGGATCCGCGCCTTGGGAAGGAGGTAGCTCATCGCCGCCGTTGTTGGATCCGTAGAGAAAGGGAAGAGGAGGAGGAGAGGGATGGGAGTGGAAGAGAGGGGAGGCCGGCGGAGGTGGATCCGCATACCCGTCGTCGCCGCGGTGTTGGATCCCCGACGAGCTTGCAAGGCGCGCGCAAATCCGGCGTCAAGGAAGGCCGCCCGCGCGCGCAAATCCGCGGCGGGGCGCCAGCGTCCGGATCCGGCGCCGGGAGGGCCGCGGCGCCCGGATCCGCGGCTGGGAGCGCCGCCGTCGGATCGGATCCGCCGGGAGAGGGCCACCACCGGCTCCTGGGGGCGCCGACACCGGGGAAGAGAGGAAGAGGCCGCCGGCGTCCCCTTGCGTGGGGGAAGCGGGGGAGGCTCCATGGGGAGGAGACTATCTCAGCACTAGTGTCGGGAGGAGGGAGGGCCGCCGGCGTCCCTCGCGTGGGGAAGAGAGGAGGGCCGGCGGGAAGTGTCGGGAGAGAAGACCGAGACGCGTGAAGTGTCGGGCTGGGAGAGAATAGAGTGAAGTGAACCCTAGTTTCCTATATATTTATATCGTGGATGGTTATCGGGCCACGCCTTGGACTTTTTGGGCCCGTGTATTTTGCGTGGCGGGCACCTTAACAAGCCCGCCACGCAAAAGATTTTATTTTGCGTGGCGTGCGTGTTAAGGTGCCCGCCACGCAAAAAAATCTTTCCCGTGACGGGCAAAAAACACCCGCCACGTAAAAAAAGCTGGACATGGCGGAGTATTTTCCGTGACGGGCAAAAAAAAGTGCCCGCCATTAAAATATTTTGCAAGTGCTCGCAAAATCATTTCGTTACTAGTGTCCTGCTCAAATACATGATAGCCTCGGGTCCTCTGAAGTAAGAGCAGCAATCAGCATGACGCAAAAAAAAGGTCCTGCGCGCGACCACTTGCCATCGTGACCGTTGCGGCGCAGGATCGGACGTCTCAAAATCGAAAGTGACCGATGGCCAAGAATTGCTCAGTGACTGTGACGTACGGATTAATCGAAGCAGAAACAAAATCCATTTATATATTGCCTTATGCATGTCAAAAAGGAAAGAAAAACACTGTGTCTTTTTTTTTAAAAAAGAAAACACTTATACACGAGTGGGACAACTTTTTGACTCCAACGAAAGTACACGACATTACATGGCAGAGATTCAACAAAAGCATACGGCCGGTAGAGACATACAGGAAGCAATACTACTAAGATACATATCACACGGTAGAGAGATACAAATACAGCAAGCACACGGTAGAGAGATACACTAGTGGCATTTCAATCGCTGATCTTTACCTGCAGTAACCCAGCCCAATTCAGGAATTAGGATCGATGACAGGGGTAGTTGCCGCAGCGGCGGCAGTGACCGACTAATTATTCCCGGTCAGTTTTAATTCTGGGGCTTCAGGGTAATGATGACGAGGGTGAGCCCGAGCAGGAGCAGAGCGAACAAGCCGAAGCAGATAACCGGGTCGTCCTCGCCGGAGAACGCCGAGAAGGCACTGGAAGCCATGATGAGCCCCACCGTGGCGATGTTGCGGCGCACGAACACTGCGACAGCTCGTGCACCACCGAACACCATCGAACGATGGGATTTGGCGCATGTCCGTCGACCATGCCGATGCCGGCGGCGATGAGGTTGGCGCTGACGAGGACCCCCATAAAGCAGAGGAGTAAGCCGAAGCCACCAAGGTGCATGCCTGTAGTGACTGAAAGCAGCATGAGGACGAGGCCGATGGTGATTGCCCTACCGCCCGGGGTGCTCATCGCCGGCGACATGGCACCGCAGTCCTCTGTTAACTGGAAAACAGGAACATCAGCATCAAAAAGGCCAACGCTTTTTTTTTTCAAACTTCCCATGAATCATGGAACATGGATGTCATGCGTTCGTGCAAAGGAATGGGAAGTACAGAATCGGGCAATCAGTTAAAGAAGCTATTCCGGCGGCCGGAATCGTTCAGTCGTCCACTACCGGCGCACCGTGCGCCATGATCACACGCTAAAAATTCAGTTTTTCGACAGAAATCAACTGTTCTTTTCTGCCTAAATTTAGAGTCGAAGAAAAATTGGTAAGGCTGAGGAGAAGGAACATTACCCATGCTGGTAGTTGGTGATTCAGAGCTTGAGGCTTCGCAGCTCACGCGGGGCCTCGGGTAACCTGCAGGAACTTGACGTCGGGCTCGGCTGGGTGCGCTGAGGAAGTTTGAGTTGCTGCGGCCTGGGGGAGGAGGGAAGTGCTGCGACGGTGATGGTGCCACTGCGAATGCCAATGGAGGGAGTAAAGGAGGGAACGAGGTTTTATAGGGTGCGATTGCGGGGGTTTTGGTGTGGCGTGGGGCACCGGTGGGTGGAATGGAGGTTTATAGTAGCGGCGAGGGAGGCACCGGTGGGTGGAATGGAGGTTTTATAGTAAGCGCAAAGCGAGGGAGGGAGGATCGGAGGAAGCGCGTCAGCGTTGGGGAATTTCAAGTGAAGTGAGGTGGCGAGAGGAAGCCGATCGTTTGTTTGACCGCCCCAGATCGGGAGACTTGGGATTGGCTGCCGCCTTGCCGGCTCGGGTCTCGGCTTCTCATGTCCCTACTACGTGCTCTGTTTTGCTCTGCACGTTTGATCAACCTCACCCGCTTCGTATATGGGTTTGAAGCGCTGACATATGGCGAGCAAGCACAAGTTTCCCCATATGAAATGGTACTACACCTGATCAAATGTAGGGTTCCATCTGAGTTCGAGTTGGGATGAAAAACTACTCGGTGTCAAAATCTTGCATGAGGCATTGTCGGATTAGGTCATGTTGCTTCTTAGTTTTTTCTACTTTGGGTTAGAAGTTTTTTGGGCTAGGTCGGGCCATGGTTTGAAGATCGATCAAATCTGTCTTGACACATTGGAAGGTCGGGTTGGATCGACTTTTTTTTCTGAAATAGATCAGGTCGAGTGGCCCAGGAACAGGTCTAAACTGTGTCAACGCATGAATGTGTGCATTTTCGTTGTTGGCAAAATTTGCTGGGAGACACAGTTTCTCGGAACATTTCGATATCTTGGTTGTGTTTGACCCTTGGTGGCTTGGAGTCTAGTAGAATAAGAATCGGGCCTTCTATCTGTCCATGTGGAGGTGTCACCGTTGGATCAATTAGCTTTGAAAAAGCCTTGTGGCACTGGTGCCATTGGTTTCTGAGTCCCTCTCTTCTTGTTTCTCATATCTCATTTTTGGGTTGGTCTCTAGGTTCTTTCCTGTTCTCTTGAATTTCTCTTTTATGATGTTGTAAAAACTTTATAATGATATTTTTCTTTTTTAATAAAACACAAGTTCCATAAGTTAAAAAAAGAGATAACAAGATATGGGGAAGTTCATAGACATGGCGGTACTATAATGTTTTAGCAAGGCCAGTGTGTCAGCATGCATCTCAACATTAAAATTGCCCTGCTTTACTTGCTATCTCGAAGGAGCAAGTTGGCAAAGGCTTGTTGCCTCCCATCTCATTGTGAATATGTTGTCACTATATTTCATTAAGACCTTTTTGGAACGACGGCCTGCCACCGTGCGCGGTGCAGTAGCAGATCTACAATACGGGGAATTTGTGGTACATTCCTCGATTTTTCTCCCCATAGGCAATCGATAGAATTTACAGCCACCACATGACGTTTGGCAGTTCGTTTCCGGGCACCACGAAATAAGTGGAAACAAACGCACTAAAACATATGATGCAATTATACGATTTGAGTGCATACTGACATAACTCTAGTTAGTTAAACAAGTGTCGTCGAGACCTTTGGATGTATGCTACATTGACAAATTTATTTAAGTAAAAAAATATAAAAGTCTCACAAAAGAAGAAAAAAATGAAGGAAAAGAACGTGGCTGTTAATTTTCTCTAGAATTTTTTTTGGGAATAAACAATAATAACAAAAGGCTAGAGTCTGCACGTCCAAATTATAATCAAGAATAAAAAAAAACTTAGTGGTAGTAAGATAAGCTTAACCTAGATTTACATTCGTTTCGTTTGAATCCAACCCAATCCAATTTCAGCATATATTTATTTGTACACTAGTATAAGCAAAAGGGCGAGCTCTGCTCAACTCAATATCAACGATATACTCTTCTAGATACAAGATAGAGTAGAAGATTAGAAGCAATCCTTGTTGATGGCGAAAACGACTTGAGGCTGACGTGGCGAAAACCATGCGATTCCAGGCGGTCTTTTTCGTCTCTATAATCATGGGTCAAATCCTTCACTTTGGCCGTTTGACTCGAGTTGGCTCGAGGGTTTGCACAGTTGTGCCTGTGCGCGAGGATGTTAGTTAGGCGGTCGTGGGTGCAGATCAGATTAGGGATGCTGTTAAGTGCTTAACCCGGGATTAAAGTAGCGGGATAATGTGCTTCAGCTGGCGGACCCAGCCGAAAAAATGAGCTAGGGCGGATCGCTATGTACCATACAAAAGTTCACCGATATAACGATCTAACTATGTTTTAATATAAAATAATGGCTCCCAACCTTCATTTCTCAAGTTTACCAAAAGTGTTTTGACATCAACAAGAAATGACATGGCCTGAATTATATTATGATCCTTCTTTTACCGTAAGAGATATAGAAATCAAGCTATCTCTCCTAAGACAAGATGAACTAGCACTTGTCACAATCAAACTCACTTTGTTGAAGAAATCAGACAATGATGAACAGCAAGTTGAAACTGCAACAATTACTAGCTGCAGTTGATGAGCAAAGCAATGCACATAGAAAACAATTACTAGCTGCGGCCCCCGCCGCCGCTCGCTGCCTCACTGGGCGGCTGAACGGCGCCGGGGCTGCCGTCAAACCCGGCGTAGTGGAAGGCAGATGGAAGGGGGACGGGAGGCATGGAGGACCAAAGGTGGGAGCAGTGATTGCCGCTGCCGGCATCGCTTGGGCGCCAAATGCCGCTGCCGAGAGGAGTCGCGACCTCTATCGCGGAGGTAGAATCACGGCCGCTGGGTGCGCTGCCACTGCCCCTTCTTTGCTTATTCCTAAGGGCCAAAATGGGCCTTTAATGTTGCTAGTAAGATGGGCCACTGGCCAAGGGCCCAGCCATCTTCTATTCTTGTTCAACCTCTCACGGTTCACGGACATGGCGACCTGAGCGGCGGCGCTGTGCTTGACGGAAGTTGTCGCCGGTCGAAGAACTGCAGGTACTAGTGATTCTTGCCGGCAATGACCTAGGGCGGCCGCCCATGCTCGCCCTATAGGTAGATCCGCCTGCTTCAGCCTTAGGAAGTTAGGATACAGTTAATTATTGGCTGATGCTAGGGGCAATTTTATATCGAGCATTTGGCCCGGAAGCACGGTAGCACAACTCGGAAGCACGAAAAATTAGGCCCGGTCCAAATACGACCTAGCACCTTTGTCGGTCGTGCTTTCGGGCCGCCCGGTGCCAGCTGCAGGTTGTGCTTGGGCAGACCCACTAATCCACTTTGTTCGGCCCAACAAGCAATAGAAGAGGAAAGCCCAACGGCCCGACGCCCGAGTCAAGTCGATGTCAATCCATCGCCCACCCACTCCGTCGCGGCATCCCATGACTTGCGAAGCCTAGCGGCAGCCGTCAAAGCATGCAGCAGTAGTCGACATCCAGCGGTCCAATGTCAGCCCTCGTTACTCCTCCTCGCCGAGACCTGCGGGGCTCGAGTAGTCGGCGTCAAACGGCAGCTTGCGACGGCACGACACTTCACCGGCACCAACTCACCGCTCACCTACCGGCGACCCGCATCCCACGAGCTCCCCGGCGGCCACACTGCCAACGCCAAACAGGGGACCGCGACCTCCGTCGGCAAATTGAATCTAATGACAGGAGCTAGGGAGAGGCGCTGAATTTCTGTGCAGTTTGCTGATTTCGGGTACATCGGGTATACCCGAACCCGAGTTATCGGGTATTCGAAATTTCGGATAGTGATAGTTTGGAGTTAAGTTCGGATAGCATTTTACCCAAATTTTGTATTACCTGAATTTACTGACCGAAAAATTTGGGTAACCGAATGGCAGGGTGAGTATGTAGTAGTAGTGGCACGTCCGTACGTGCCTAGCTATCTCATCAGTTAATGTAAGCTAACCGGTCTGTGTGTCCGTCAGTTATCTCATCAAAAGGGCGGGATAATAAGCATACAAAAATTAAGAGAAATTATTTTAGCACTCCTTTTGTTTAATTATTTTCCACATAGGTCCCGTATGGGCTTGGTTCGTCCCAGCCCGTATATATCTAGCCCAAATACAGTGAGCAGACCATGCATGATCAAGTGCTGGCTGGGTTCGGACAGACTGAGCCGATGCATGACCACAATTTTAAGCACATATTTATATTTACTTATTAGTTTTTCTATGAGGAATGGGTATTAGAGCAATTTTTAGAAAAATAAAAGAGTACAATTTAACAATGACTCTCAAAGTTGTCTAGTGTCTTCTAGGTTTCAAAATGCATTTTTGACTGCCTATACAAATTATAACGGGTCTCATTGTGGTCCCGCGGGTATTTATCTGTCCCGTTCTCCTACGGACCTTAGCTTCAAGGATCTAGCTTAGAAAAATCATAACTTCCTCATACGACCTCATCAGATGAAAAAAGTTTTTTATATTAAAAACGTATTTCTCGGTGAGACTTGTAACTTTGTAATTTTGAGGTTTACCATTTGAGATTAATGCTGTGATCTCAGGCCATGGTTTGCATGGGCTAATATTCTAGTTGTTCCTATAACTGAGTCAAGAGGAGTCAGCGTCGGGAAAAAACTGGGCAAGAGGAGTACGTGACTTCCTCATACTTGCTGTGTTGACCACACTAACATCATGAAGTTGTGGTCCCTTGTCACACAAATTAAGCTAATAAAATGACGCCTCTCACTCTGAACGTACGTTCTGCGATTAGCCTCCTCTCCTGCCTATGTACACAGCAGCGGTGTGCCGGCAGATGAGAATGCTATGGGAATCTCGGATGACATGCACGGAGTAGTGAGCATGTGAATCGCGTAATTAATGGCCTCCTCTCCTGCCTCTCTCACGTTGTCGACCTGTGGCTGTGGGGTGCGTGCTGGGGTGTGGATGTCTGTGTGCGGTGAGCCTATGAGTGTGGCACAGGCTCGCCCCCATGTGGCCTTGGACTAGACACAGACAAGGTAAACACGGTTGGGATGGGATAGTGGTTGAGTTCGGGATCCTCACCTTCCGGAAATAAATTGGGTCCGGCAGGGCCCTACCCTGCGCTCCGTACCACACCCCAGTGGATGTCTGACGCGTGTTATGGAGGCAGATCGGAAGGCGCGGCGCTGGGCGTAGACCAGGAGGATGCGGTGCGGGGCAGCACAAAACCTCCTGCAATTTATTTCCCCTTCCTCGCTTCCACCCCTCTCCACTTGCTGGTAGTACTGTAAATCTGGGTGGGCCTCTGTCTTCTGCATAATCATCAATGTGTCCATACGAGTACTACTATAAATAAACCCCCACCAGAGCCCGGACTCCCCGTCTCGCTCTCTCATCGCCTTCATCCTCGGGCAGCACAGCCCTGTTCGGCTGGCTGGCTGGCTCGCTAGTCTGCTGTGAAATGCTATTTGGCTACTGATCTTTGTGAGAGAAAGTACTGCTGGCTGACTTGACTGTGAACAGGCTTATCGCGCCGCTTTCGGGCCCAGCGCATCCTCACCGCCACAACACCAGAATCGGTAACACTCCTTCCCGTTGCACACATCTTTTTGTTCAGTGATCCTTGCAAGCTTTGAAAACGATTTCGTTTGCCTCTTGATGTTTCGGTTAACAGAGAACTACGGTCCCACGCCCGGCGACGATGATGAGTACAAAGGGAAGCAGGGCGACAACCATCGGCCTCACCATCATGCTTTTACGTCACGCAATGCACTCGGCGCCGATGGCCGCCTTACTCCTACGCTTTGTGGGCGTGCTCATTGGCGCCCGACCTCGTCGCCCGTTGGCATCCGCCGCGCCGACCGCCCCGGTCTTTGTCGTTCGGTGGTGTCGGAGGTGCACAGCTCTCGCGGCATTCGTGCGTGGCAACATCGCCTCTGTGGGGCTTGTCATGGCTTCCTGTGCCGTCGCGACGCTCCCGGCGAGGAAGACCCGGTGCTCGCTTTGGGATGTTCGTTCTGCTCTTGCTCGGGGGTCTCTCTGATCAACATCGGAGCCCGTGGCGAATGATCAGTTCAGTTCCTGTCTTCTTCGATGCATTGAAGATCAACTGATTACTGAAACCACTGCGTTCCCTGGAGCCCTGAACTGTCTGACTGGCAATATGACGTTGCCCCCACCGCCACTGCACATGTAACAATTTGTACTGTTGCTTGCTGTACTGTATCCCCTACTGCGTGCTTGTTGCACAATCTCTGTCATGTCGTGTTGTGTGCTTTTGTTGGAGTAAAAAAAAAGTCATGCTAGTAAGTGCTTTAGTTTCCTACTTGCCGTGCATAAGGCAATACTATTTCCTTTCTTTTTAGCGATATTGTATGTCTGTTTATGAGTATGTAGTCAAATACCATCATGTCTTTTAGCTTGAGCATCATGTTTCAAGTGCCTGTTTACAAATGTCCTAGATTTGTTCACTGAAATGGTACTCAACCAAGCATGGATTTGGAGATTCAGTATATCATGGGGCCTATCAGAGTTCAGTATATCTGAGCATTGAGCATACGTGCTCCTCGCAACTGCTAATGCTCACGACAGTTTGACTGCAGCCGTGCTTGTCAATCTAGCATGCTGTGTGCAGCTCAAACCCAACACACAAAGCGTTCTGACGAATTGAATCTTCGTTTCAGAATTCAGAAAAGTAGGCTCCAACTATACATGTTTATTTGGCAGTAATTGATTCACAAATGTTAGCCTGTTCGGCTACACTTTGCAGCTGTCATTGCTGAAACCTGAAAGCGTGAAACAGCAGCAGTGGATGGAAAACCAATCAGGTGCAGGTCCAAACTAGGATTCATGAGATGGTTTACGTTGATTTGAGGCTTTTCTGTTTTGACTAACAGCTGTAAGCATCGGCTCAGCTCAGTTCTGCTCCTTTCAATCATCTACTACAGTTCCTAGTAGAATTTAGACATAGATCATTTCCATTCAAATCAATAACAAATTATACATGATTAAGTGTGTAGCATATTTTGTTTATTCTAAATCAAAAAAGCTCAAAATAATAAGAACTACAACGATTAGGATGATACGTCAGTGACAAGACTTCAGTGAACAATAATGGCTTTATACTCGATCTTGTACGAAAAAGTAAAAACACATCAAAGTTTAACAAAATCATAGGACCTATCAACCAAGCATGTCTGTAACTTGACCATCATGTTTCAAGTATCTGTTTGCAAATTTCTTAGATTTGTTCAATGAAATGGTACTCAACCAAGCATGGATTAGGAGATACTCCAGTATATCATAGGACCTATCAGAGTTCAGTATATCTTGGCAATGAGCTCTGAACCGGAGAGACTAGTGACCAGGGCCGCTGCATATGTGCTCCTCTCAACTGCTAATGCTCATGGCAGTAATTAATTCGCCATTGTTAGCCTGTTCGGCTACACTCATTTGCAGCAAGCGTGAGACAGCAACAGTGGATGGAAAACCAAACTAGGATTCATGAAATGGTTTACATTGATTTCAGGCTTTTATTTTTTACAAACAGCGGCTCAGCTCACTTCTGCTCCTGAAGAAGATAACTGAATAATTACAGCTGCTTAAAGCTTAAAGCATTGGCTCTGCTCACGTCTTCAGACTAATTAACCCTGAAGATAAGCTTCATGAAGTTTATAAGGATGGTACCTCATTGAACAAATAATGGCTTTATACTCAATCTTGTATCAATCAAAAAGTAAACAAACAGCAAAGTTTAACAGAATAGTAAATACAAAGACCAAATTCTTCACTGACAGAAAGATTTTGACACGACAAATTGAAGCAAACCTGACGCAGACACACATAAAACTGACGAGCAGAGCAAGCAACGACTCTAGAGTCCAGATCTTTGACGGCTTCAGTTCAGTGCACTCATCATCAAACAAGGCTACACACGGAGCACGTGCAGGATAACAAGAAGTAGGCCGCCCAAAAACCAGCACGAAGAGGTGAAACGCAAGTGCCGGCGAGCCTGAACCCGCGGCAAGCCAATTGACAGCCACGGAGGACGAGGCAATTCCGACGAACGCAAACCGGCATCGCATGTTTCGCCCAGCATGCTACGGTTCTCGTACACAGCGCTGATGTTGGCGTACACCACGCCGGGTCCGGGTTCAAGGTGGAAGTGGAACACGGCGACAGGCACCTCGCCGAGTCCAGCGGCGGCACGGACATGGCGAGCGAACTCAGCGGAGTTGTGGTACGCAACCGCGGTTGGTTCGAAGCTCGCGCGGCGCGCGGCGGCAGCGCCGAACTGGCTGTGGAATGTGCGGGAGGTCATATGTGATGCCTCGTCTCCCTGGGCCACGCCGGGCATACCGATCAAGTCGGTGGACTCCACCGTCGTCGGCACCTCGCCTCCGTGGTCCATGCTCCCCGGCTCCGTCTCCGGCAATGGTGGGCTACCGACCGGCTTTGGTTGTTTGGAGCTCTAGTGTTTATTTGATGGATTGCTTGACCTGCGCTTAGTAGTGGTTATATATATAGGGAAGCACAGTCGCAGGGCAACTCTCCTTTGGCAGGCTGACGGCTTCTTCGTTGCATTGATTCTCCGGTCCATTGATTTTTGAATTGCCCCTCCCCTGCTATGTACCTGAATTGATCTGGGGTATTGCAGGCAAAGATCACCCATGTAAAAGAACCACTACCACGCCGGGTCTGTCAAAAATTTAGTACCGATGACTTTCAATATAAGTCGGGGAAGCGCTTTGGTCTAAAAAAAAAAATAGTACTGCTACTCTTGTTGTGTCTCTTTGCTGTGTGCTTACTGGTAATCTCTGTCATGTCGTGTCCTGTGCATTTGTTGGAGTAATGAAGTTGTGCTACTGTTGTGTAAGCGTTTTTTTTCCCCATATATCATGCTTATTGCAATACTATTTCTTTTGAACGAGGTGTAAGTCAGTAGTTCTGTACTACTGTCTCTGCATTTGGTGAAATACATGTTGCTGATAGTAGAAAACTAATTAATCAGTAATCACTTAGTTAAATTGGTCATCAGCCGCTTTTGTTGGAATTTGAAACTGAATGTCTGAAGGGCAGCGTTTTTGTCAAACTTTGAAGCTTAATTAAAATGGATTTCACCTAACCCAGTACACGAATTTGATGTTGTTAGCAAGTGTAGTGTTAGTGTATGGGCTGACGATAAACATGATTGTTTGTAGCAATGATACAGTAATCGGACACTAAATACTTGATTAATGTAGCTGTGTCAGAAACAGTAGTCCACTTCGGCTTACTCCTCTGTTTTGTGGGCGTCCTCGTTTTGTACTCAGCCAAGCGTGGATTAGGAGATACTATATCATAGGGCAGTCAGTATATCTTGCCAATGAGCTGATAGAGGGAGACAAGTGGCCAGGGTCGCTGCATATGTGCTACTCGCAAATGCAAATGCTCTACTCGCAAATGCAAATGCTCATGCCAGTTCAAGTTTAGAAGAGTAACTGCTCAGCGTGCTGCGTGCAGCTCAAACCCAACACACAAAGCGATCTGACGAATTGCATCTTCGTTTCAGAATTTAGATAATATAAGTAGGCTGCAACTATACAGGTCGATTTGGCAGACGTGTTCGGCAGCACTCATTTGCAGCTGCTGTTGCTGCAAGCGTGAGAGAGCACAGAGCAATAGTGCATGGAATACAAAACAAAGTGCAGCTGCAGCTTAAAGCCAGCCGAACTAGGATTCATGAAATTGCTTGCGTTGATTTGAGGCTTTTGAGTTTTGACTAACTAATCCATCAACCCGTGCTCCCGCACGGGTTAGAATATTTTGTAACTCTAGCTAATAAAAATAACTTATATTAAATATGGTTTCTTCACTGATTGTTCAAAAATAATATTTAGTTTCAGACAAAAAAAATATGTAGTCTTCATTCATATCCATAGTTTTTTCATTGCATAGCATTGTGTATCTCCAATATGCATTGACATAAAACATTTGCTAAACTATGATGGTTTTAGTTGTAGTCTTTGACGACATAAACCTACATTTTGATTTTTTTCACAAAATTTTAAGCTCATTAATATCTCATATACAATGGCTATTATTTACAATGGTTAGTAATATTCAAAAGATATAATGTTACAATCAAATATTTAAACGTTTTTTGAAGACAGTGACATACAATATTTATTATGAGTATTAACATTTGTTAAATTGAATTGTAATATTACTACTATGTTGTTTGCTAACTTAGGATATTTTATAGTGCTTGATAAGTTTTAATTATTGGATGTTGAATTATTTTTCTTAATAACTTTACAATAAATGTAGAACCAAGTTTTATAGTAATATATACATGTAGAACCAAGTTTTACAATGGTTGACATGGATAATTTGGTACAAATTATATAGGTATATATTACTTTACAATATGTTTAAAGTAATGCCATGTATGGGTAATTTGAATGCAAACCGTGGAGTCAAATCTCATGGCTCAATGGTAAAGGCCATTGGTTTGGGGGCTCCCACCCGGGGGTTCAAATCCCGGGTGCGACACTTTATCCTGGATTTATTTCAGGATTTTCCCGGCGCTATGCATTAAGTGGTAGGCGACGTCCCCGTCGATAGCGAGGCGCCCGGTGGTGACTTCGAACTCCAAGATTTGCCGGCTCAGTCCTTCGAAGATGCTCATAAGGGTAGGGTTTGCGCGACGTGTGTTCATAGGGGTGAGTGTGCGTGCGTGTTGAGCGTCTGCGTTATCTTGTGTAATCTCAAAAAAAAATCATTATCTTAAAGTTGATAGAGATAGATAATTTATAAAAAAGAAAACAGATTGGTTTAATTATCTTTATAATTATATATGGGGGTTTGAATTTTTCCATATAAGCTTTATTGGTAACTCCACGGATCATGCTCCCTAATTTTTTAGCATCATTAATTAGCATATAAACTCAAAGTAGATCAATGAAATTATATTAATAAAGTAAATAAAAAATTATACCTAATTGCCAATAAGGATAATATCTAAACTTATTTGTGTGAAGTAATCCAAGGGCATTAAAATTAAAATGGTAAGTATAGCTGATGGTGAATAAGGGTCTTATCATGAACATCGTAGTAGACAAATTAAATTGTAATTATGTGTTCTAGTAACATAGCCATACCTTTAGTGTGTAGTGCCACCTTCCACCTGCAAGTTTGCGCGCCACGGGTCTCCATTGATCTCTTCACGACATGGATGTAGGTTAGTGGTTGGTTCACGGCGGGGACACCGGCTTCCGCCATGCGTATCCTCACCTGGATAAAAATGTTGTCCTTGTTTATTTGGTAGTTGATATATTTTTGGATGCTCAAATTTTTGGTTATTTTTGTTGTTAGCAAGAGCGCAGATGCTTTTGGGTGAATGGATTTCCCGAGATGATCCTTTCTAATCGGTGATAGGGAAAAATGATGTACTTATCATTTATTTTTCTATTTTTATCTATAATAATATAATAATGACAACAATGGTTAATATTATAGAAAATAAAAAGATCTAATGGTCATAGTTTGTGAAAACCTATATACTTGATGATTAGTTGTTTCTAATTGTTAATGGAGAATTTCTAATATTTTTTTCCTTTCACATCTAGTGAGAATTAATTTTAAGGCTCCCTAGTCACCCTAGAACCAAGCACATAAGAAATTGGGTCTGCCCCTATTCTGGTAATCCTCGCAACCAAACGCATCTGTAATTCACTCCAGAACAATAAAACTTCGTCCTACATCATAAGGCTAAAAAAGGATCCACTTCGGATCGAAGTTGCTCCACTACGACAACGGGTGTGTTTAGAGTCCAAACGTTTGGGTAAAGTTTGGCACTGTAGCGAAATAATGTAGCATGTTTCGTTTGTTTTGTGGTAAATATTATCCTACTGGGGTAACTAGGCTCAAAAGAATCATCTCGCAATTTACATCTAAACTGTGTAATTAGTTTATTTGTTTACCTACATTTCATACTCCGGACATGGGTTTTTTTTTGTGCATTTATTGTTTCAATGTGATGGGATGTGATGGGAGTGCAGAAAGTTTTCGAGAGAAACTTGGGGCTCTAAACACAGCCAACCAATACAAATCAATTAAATAATAAATCAATAAATAACTTTGGTAACAAACTGAGGGTGTGTTTAGTTGGTGAAAAATTTTAGGGTGAAAATTTTTGGCTGTCATATAAGACGTTTGACCGGATGTCCGAAAGGGTTTTCGGAGGCTAACTAAAAACTAACTTTAGAACTGGCCTGTCGATGTGGACGACCTCAGCGGAGAATAATTAAAAACTAACTTCAAGAAGTTTTTTATTTTTATTTTTGTAAATTATTTGCCGAGAGCTTTGCATGGGCACACGGCAAAGAGGGGATCCTATTTTTTTTAAAAGAAATATTCTTTGCCGAGTGTGATGACCTTAACACACGACAAAGTTTAAATTTTTTGCGGAGTGATATGGTCATAACACTCGGCAAAAAACATTATTATTTTTAATTTGTTTGTAGAGCACATATATTTACACAAATAATAGTTTATAATCACACAAATATATATAGATATATATGATAATAATATCACACATGTCATCAAAACCATCCATATAAATCCACATAGTCATCACAACGTCTCACAAAGTCATCATAACCATCCACATAATATCACACGTCTCACAAAGTCACAAAAGTCTCACATGTCCATCATAAGCACAACTCACGGCGCGGATTTAGGAGGCGCTCCCCACGCGAAAGTTGGAAACTGCTGAGCTGGAGAATCTCCCGTTGGCGTAGATTGACGTACTTCCGGATGTGGGTCATTTGATGCCGCTGAGGGCGTGCCCAACGCACCACGGTGGCGTGCTGCCCCGTTGTCCAGCTATGCATCAAATTTACATGTCACGGGTTTGATAGCCTCGCAGACGGCAGTAGTATCCTACAGAAGAACTAGTCTCCTTGTCAGTAGAAAAGCCGAAGCCAACACTCAAGAATGCAGTGTGAGGAAAAAGTAGCAGCTCTGGAGGGGACACAGGGTAAAAGGCTGCTGCATATATGAGCTTTTGGCTTTGCTTTAGCGGAGAGAGTGGGGCAGCCGGTACATTACATCTGTGGATGTGTAGTAGTCTCAATTTTTTCTTGACGACGTGGAGTCCTGATTTATTCTAGGGCTAACAGGCTTGTATGCCTCCATTGCGCTTGGCCTGACTGGTGCTACACAAAGAAAAGTATGAGACAGAATTTAAGATTGGTTATAAAAACTTGTAAAAAGTTGCCTCAAAAAGTAGCCGGCACTCGCCTCATCTCCCTCGGGTTGGAACCGGCGCGGCCTTCTTTCCGCTCGTAAAAAGTAGCACTGTAAGAGCAACTCCAGCCCAAGCACGGAAATCAACCCCCTATCCATCCAATTTGGAGGCCGGCCTGTAAAGTTTGGGGGCTCGAATTGGAGCCCAACTCCAACCGTGAATGAAAAAGCCCCTAAACTCCGTTCTCCTGGCCGCGACGCGACCTTCTCCTGCCGGCGCCCGCCGCCGCTCGCGACGCTGCGCCGTTCGCCGCTTTGCTCCGGCACCCCCTGCCTGCGCGCCGCCTTCTCCAACACCCTGCCCGCGAGCCGTGCCTGATTCGCGCGAGATCCCTGCCCTACCCGCGCGCCACCTGCACCCGTCGCCTCGACCGCGCGCCGCCACCGCCGCCCTGACCGCGACGCCTCCTGCTCGGGCGAGGTCGGCAGGGCGGGTGCCTCCCGAGGCGTCCTCCAAGCTCGTGGCGTTGGTGAGGTACCCACATCCTTGTTCTCTGTTGTAGCAAACCCATTTCTGGCGTCATCTGCACGAGTGTGTACTTTAATGTCTTACTGAGATTGTTCTACTGAATCGCATCGTCATGTTCCAAGCATTGGCAACAAGAATCAGCATGGCAGCTTACTCTACTGCTGGTTACTGTCATAATCCATGCGTGTTATTCCATCTTCCTGAAACTGGCATGCTATTAGTTGTTGAGAGCAAGATCCAGTTTACAAGGATCTTGTGTCTGCTATTGAAGTTGAACCACAACCCATGTGAATAATAACAGTGGCCATCTCATCTGTAATTTTCAAATACAAACATGAACTTCTGACATGATCAAGCCTCAAATGAAGCTCCCACTTTCTGGTGACTGATTAACTGTTGCATTTCACATGATTTAAGGCCTCCGGCTGGAGATTATTAGTGACTTGCTTTGAGTCAGATGTATGACAGTATGAGATGAATAGTGGTTGGGGTTTACTTGGCAAAAACAAACAATAGCTATAGAGCCTGTTATACCCTTATTTAACAGTGTCGAGATTGGTATGCTACCCTTGTTGCTTGTTGATTCAGACTAGACACAGTAGCTGAAATGAATACTTTTGATTCAGACTACCCTTGTATGCTACTCCGACTGATTAACTGTTGCACAATGTCATGGTTCACCTTATATGCTGAAATGAATGTCATTTTTTCTGTCAACAAAATTGAAGTGCCTGTTCTATTGGAAAATGTAAACAAGGCCCTTCTGTTGTAGTATACTCTGTACATGTACTATTTTCAGCTAATAATTCAGAGAGATTATAAAGCAACAAATAGCTTTGCCTCTAGATTAATCATTCTCTTTTTTTTCTGGAAGGATGAATACTTTTGATTTCAGGATGTCAACAACCGCAAAGTTATGAACTGAATGTTTATAGTACACTCAATGAATTGAATGTGGCATTTGCAGTTTCTTAATGTGTACAGTATACACAAGTTTCTGAATGTGTAAATGAAGTGTCAATATGCACCGAGAATCTGATGAATATTTTTGATTTCAGGATGTCAACAAATAGGTTTGGGACTAGTCGCCGATGGTGGGACGATGACGATGAATCTGATGACGACCTCGTCATCATTGCCGGTCTCTTGAGGGCTCGAGGAGAAACAAGTGCAAGAAAAAGTTTTCGTGGGTCGTTGCCGAAGTCGCCGCAAAGTGCCACGGAACATTTCAGAGGTCACGATCGCATCCATCCGGACTACTTCGGCGGACCAATGTGTATACACCGAGAATCATTTCAGAAGGAGGTTTTGGATGTCCGAGCTCTCTTTTTGCGGATAGTGGATGCGGTGGAGTCTCATGACGACTACTTCAGTCGAAGCCCGATGTTGTTGGAGCTCTTGGCGCTTCTCCCATATACAGAAGGTTGTTGCCGCTGTTCGGATGCTTGCCTATGGTGTTTCAGCGGACTTCTTGGATGAGTACGTGAGAATGGGAGAGAGCACCATCATTGATTGTGCGAAACATTTTGTCAAAGCTGTCGTCGATGTCTTTGGTGAAGAATATCCGAGGGCCCCCAATGCCCGGGACACGCCTAGATTACTGGAAATTAATAATGCAAGAGGCTTCCCGGGTATGCTTGGTTCCATTGATTGCATGCTTTGGAAATGGGACAAGTGCCCAAGAGCTTGGAGAGGAGCGCACGAAGGCAAGGAAGATGGGCCGACCATGATTCTTGAGGTGTTGCATCTCAAGATCTATGGATCCGCATGCATTCATGAGTACGTGACAAACATAATTCAGGTCATCAACATAATCTACACTCCGCTCTCATCACTAGTCGATTCTCCTACACTAGCATTTATTGACTTCATAATTTTTTGCTCTTTTTCGCCATCACATATGTCCTTTGAAATTCATCCATTGTCTTTGAGATCACAGAACATGATTTTCTCATTCCTCGCCCCATAGAAGCCGTTCTTGCTCCATCTCAAGCCTGCGTTTCTCGAGCATCTCTTCCTTGTCCCACCTTTCTTTCTTCATTTTGTGCTCTTCGGTTTTCATTTCCATCAAAGTCTCGCATCATGTTCTTGTAGTCGCCATCTCCTTCATTTCTTTTGAGCTTTTCTTTAGATCGCTTTCTACCCGGAGGTCGGGTTATCTTGGCGAAGGTCCCGAGCTTGGCCTTGGGCACTTTGACTGAGTGTCACTTCTGCAGGGAGGTTGAGGTCTCCGGACTTGGTCGGCCTCTTGTTGCCCTCAAGCGTTGCTTGAAACTTTTGAGTATGCCTCAAGGTTAACCAACATTGTTCGAACTGGCAGTTTTTGCCCTTCGCCTGTCTGGCATATCTTGCTTGGGCTTCCAGAATCTGCAGCAAAGATTCAGTTAATGATTACATATATATCAATGACAAGAATAGATATAATTGCAAGGATCAAGTGCAAGATCAATTACATGTTCTTGATAGGGAACGCCGCTTGGATGACGACGCTCGACCTCCTCATAGTAACCTTGAAACTTTATACACTCCTTTAGTATGGTTGCGCGGCGGTGCTCAAGTGAATTGACATTTCTATCAGAATCAAAGTCTCTCATTGGACGGAAATCATTTGCGATCCTCTGCCCAAGTAAGTTTTTGCTGCCCGATCATTGCCTATGACAGGGTCATTGCTGATATGGATCCAAGATTTGCATAGTTGTACATCTTCAAGATCTCTGTAGTTGCTTCCTCGCTTCGATGACATTTTGCCGCCAATACTTGGTGTGGGATCCGGCTGCCTCAACAATTCAATATCAGAGTCACCTTCCTGCATCATCATATTTGTCCAATACTGTGAACTTGAAGGTCTTGGTTGCTGCAAAGAAAGGCAAAGTTTCAGTAAAACCATCTTAACAAGTCTGTAATGTGAAGATAAGTTTTGCAAAAAACAGGAATATCAATATGCTAGTGTTGTCATACACCTACAGTTTTGCAGAAAACCAGCAGCCCTGCACAAACACTTAATAACTAGTGTTGTCATACACCTACAGTTTAAATGGTTGTTTATACCATATATATGCTATAACACCTACATTGAGAGAGACAAGAACTTGGGGCAGTAATCCAAACTGACATTGGCATTGCTGGCTATCAGCCAAGATATGTATATGCTATCAGATAACACATAATTACAGAGTGCTAGAAAATAAGTAGCCATAATTTGCAGATGTGACACTCATTCCATAAACTGAATGCTGCTCATGCACACTTTAACATAACGATGATACAGGTTCAGTCAGGCATGATATAAGTACATTTCTGTGAACTTGAAAAAGGCAAATGCATGTCCAGATAGCAACATATCTACAGAATGCATGTCCAGAAACTGACATGAACATGTTCAGGTCATCGGGGGGCAAGAATTAGATCAAAGCTTGCGAAGCTCATCCCCAGTTCATATTATTAAGTCAAATAGCATCACAAAATAACAGACATCCCGTGGCTATTTACTCTGACTGAGTTTCAGTTACCGGCTATTTACAGTAGTCCAAGAACTTGGGGGCAGTAATCCAAGCTGACACTGTCATCTAATCTACTATAATTCAACTTGGAACTTACATATATTACAATGACTACAATGGGAATCACATTTCCAATCAGTTCAGCAACATTGTACAGATTAGCATCACCGAGTAGTACTTTATGTAGAATAAATTCACAGGGCACAAAATTATCACTTCTTTGCTACTATTGTCTGAACCGAAACAGCGTATCACACAACAGATTAGCAGGCATTCATGATCCAACGGAACTGTTAAAGAACAAAACTCACCGAGTAGTCAGGCGTCCAGTGGTTGGGGCTCAACTCGTCACCGGCGACCTCGTAGATCTCTGTTGTTGATGTTGTGCTGCTGCTTTGACTATGAGGCTCAGTGAATGTCAGCGCGCGAGGGCCAAGTGGAGGCTGGTCACTGTGGAGCCGACGAGGCAAGCAGCTGCTGCCACCGCCAGAGCTGGCATCCCGCTTTGCCGCCGCCGGTAGAAGTACCTTCCATGCTGCCAAGACCGTTGAGAGGATTTGAGGCAGTTTGGCGATGAGGCGCGACGAAGGTACGACGTCGCGTGGCACCAACAGCTGGACGGGGAGGCAATCCCCCTCCGGAGGATCCCGACGCCGCCATGTGCCTGATGTAGGTTGTAGGTTAGCATGGAACAACTCTTTTCTTCTCGACAAGCGATGGCACTTGCCTAAATTTTGTTGAGGAATTACAATTCATTTTAAAACCGACTTGCAATGGCAATCTACTACCTTAATCCTTAACAGCTTGGTAAATTGAATAGCCCTGTGGTAAGTTGAATCAAGGCAACAAAACTCAACTCCTACATGTAAGCTAAAGTGGAAGTCCTCGCTCACTCAAAGTTGCCCCTACGTATGGCCATCCTTAAAAAAAACTACCACGGAGGAGGAACAGAGGTACCGCTCAACTCAGCTAGATCGACTATATTCCAATTTATAGACACAAAACTAGGACCATGCAAGGAGACGCAACAAAGCATAAAGAATCGCCGATGACCGACTACTGGGGCCGAAAGTGAACTGAACTGATTTGACTACGCCAGTGGATGATGCAGACCGCGGCCGGCGAACCGAATCGAATGATTAGTGCAAGAGCATGTACTCACCTAGGCCGGGACCGGCGGGGAGGAGATGCGGCGGCGGCGGCCGACCGGGCGGAGAGGAGAGCGCCGCTGGCGGCCGACCGATCCCGTGGTGGCGGCGACTCACGGGATGGCGAGGGCTCTGCTTGGGGGGGAGGCGGGCGGCGCGGAGTGGTGAGGGCGGTGGGGTGGAGAGCGCCCGCCGCCAGCGCGCCAGCCAGTGGGAGAAGACGCCGCCGGGCGGCGGGCGGGCGGCGCCGACCACGGACAAGAGTCCCCGACGGATCTTGACCGATGACAAAGAAAAAGAGGTGGGACCCACGGGAATGGGGGGGATCCAGACCGGGGGTTCAAACTAAAATTTGGGGTTTTATAAAATTTGAGGTCTCATTTAGGGTACCATTGGGCGGCTGATCTCCATGGAAGGCGGCAGTGGGCGACCGATCCGCCTCCATGGCGGGGCCGCCCGAGGCCAGAGGTCTCGCACGCGGTCGCCATAGCGGGTTGTGCGGGCATCGGTCGCGAACCCCGACGATGGCCACGACCTGCGGGCGCCGTGTCGTTGTTCAAGATCCATGACGCCCGCGTGCCCCGGCCGTCCACCCCACCTGCCGGCCCGCTGAAAGCGGGCCGCTTCGCTAATAAGACACCGCACAAATGCGCGTGTTGTCTCGTCACGCGAAGCGGGCGGCGCATGTTGTGGAAGATCTGGATCTCGGCGTACCAGGCTGCCCGGACGGGCGACGCTGCGGATAGCAGGGATGGATGGCGATGCTGCGGGCCCGCGAGTCCCCTTCACCTTGGGCTCGAGATGGCCGCCGCCAAGGTGCTGGATTCCCGCCCGCAGTTCGCGAGGCCCGCCCGTGCAACCTTGGCCCCGGCGTTGGCCGGCCTCATGCCGGCCTTGTAGAGCGTGTTGGTGGCCGTCACTACGACGGAGCCGGAAGGCACGAGTGGCTCACGCCGCCGCCGCATCGCAGCCGACCTCGGCAGGCACCGCAGCCGCGGGCCGTTGTTGACGATGCTAGCAGCGGAAGAGTCTCCCCGCCATCACCGCCGCCAAGCACCGCCGTTGCGACAGATTTCTTCACCGCCACCATCACCATCGCCAACTCTCTTGAAGCAAAGAAAAACGAAAAGGAAGAAACAAGCCATTATTTGGTTGGGGATGTTACAAGGAAGGAGCAGAGGGATGGAAGGGAAGAGGAAGATCGATCCCCCCCGCCCGTCGCCGGGCGAAGCTCGCCGGAGAAGGAGGCAAGGGGGCCGGCGATGGCGGTGGAGTGGAGGGGGTCAGAAGAAGGGCATGATACGCACAGGAGCTAGGAGGTGTTGTAGTAGTCCTAGTTTTTCGAACCGACCGACCGGACCGGGCGGTTCGACCGTTAAAAGATCGAACAGAGCCTACACGGCTCGGTTCACTTAAAAGATCGTTTCATGCAATCGACCGAAAAACCGGTCGAACCGCCGGTTTTTTAACGGAACCCGGTGAACCGCCGGTTCCATATGAACCGCCCCGGTCTGATCTCTGCATGCAGTTTTGCTGTGCGCCTGTGCAACTTGAGGAGCGGGAGTGCCTGCACCTGCCACTTGTGGGCCCGCATGGCTGTTGCATGCAAAGAGGAGTTGAACGGTGCATGCGCGGCATGCGCGGTGGACTCGTTGTGCTCCTGCCAAGTCTTGCTAGTGCTATTTAGATAACGTGTCTTTAAAATTTTAAAGTTTGATAACTTTTTCAAATAAGCTTCAAATAAGACAAATAATATATCTATTTTGAATATCTCAACGAGCTCTTTCGCAATAGTGTAATCTATTTTAGCATTCTAGATTGTTTTTTAATAGTGAATATTTAAATTACTATTCTAGTCATTTTTTACTGTATTTATCAATATACTGCATTTGTCAATTATTTAACTATATATATCACTAGTACCTAAAACGTTTTCCGTGGCGGTCGTTTTTTGTTTTGGCGTAAGCGGGCACAGCTGCCCGTCACTAACCAAAGGTCACGGTTAATCGCGAGATTAACCGTGACGGGCTACAAATGCCCGCCACGCTTAACCGATTTTGCGTGGCGGGCAGATTAGGATGCCCACCACGGTCAAAAAATAATATAAAAGAAGAAACCTAGACAGGCCCGGCGAAGCCCATCACGGGCCCGGCGAGCCCATCTAGGGTTGTAGCCGCCAGAGCTCCACCGCCACGGATCCCGCCGCCATGAAGCTTCTCGCCCACCAGCTTGATGGATCCGCACCGTCAAGGTCGGCCCGCCGGATCCCGCCGCCGGGGACCTCCTCCGCACCGCCAAAAGTACCGGATCCGCTAGCCGAGGTCGGCCCACCGGATCCGGCCGCCGCCGAGTGTCGATGCTCGCCGGATCCGCGCCGCCGAGGTCGATGCCCACCGGATCCCGCCGCGGGTGGACCTCCTTCGCCCACCAGCACGCATCGGATCCGCGCCGCCGAGGTCGCAGCTCGCGGATCCGCCCGCCGCGGCCTCAAGACGCGCTTGGCGGAGAAGAGTGGCCGGGCCGTGGCCGCCGCCGCCCCCACACGCCACGGACAGCCACCAACGCCCGCACGCGCGCCCGAAGCCGAGGCCGCCGCCCCACGCGCGCGCCCACGCATCCCCATCGCGATCGCCCGCCGCCCCGCGCGCCACCGTGGGGTCGCCGCCGCCGCGTTTCGGGGCCGCCGCCGCCAGCGAAGACCGCCCGCCGCCGCCGCCATGAAGAGGGAGGGAGGAGAGGGTGAGGCGCCATGGGGAGGAGGGAGGAGATGGGTGAGGGCCGCTGTGCTCGTGAGGAGAGGTGAGGCGCCATGGGGAGGAGGGAGGAGAGGGGTGAGGGCCGGCTGTGCTCGCGGAGGAGAGGGAGGAGAGGAGACGGAGGAGCTGCACGCCGCGTGAGGAGACGGAGGAGATAAAGGCGTCGCGTGAGGAGACGTGAGGGTCGGCTTGCTGGTTGGACTTTCGCGTGAGGAGACGGAGAAGTGAGCGGTTCGGCTGTCTAGGTTTCATCCTCGTTATATATACCAAAGTGTCGCGATTCTGGGCTGAAATGGGCCTGTTGGGCTTCGATTTTTTTCGCGGACGGGCGTTTTAGCATGCCCGCCACGCTAGGCTTTATTTGCGTGGCGGGCACCTTAACACGCCCGCCACGCAAAAGAAACTATTTTGCGCGGGCGAAAGCATGTTAAGGTGCCCGCCACGCGAAAAAATCTTTCCCGTGACGGGCAAAAACGCCCGCCACGTAAAAAAGCCGGACGTGGCGGAGTATTTTTCGCGGATCGCAAAAGTGCCGCCACGGAAAAGATTTTGCAAGTGCTCGCAAAATCATTTCGTTGCTAGTGTATACTGCTTCAATGTCAAATAAATTGTGTTGTGAGGGACTACAATTAAATTGTGATGTTGCATTTGTCAATTATTTAATTATATATATACTGATTCAATGTCAAATATTAATTAAATCGTATATATATACACACCGGTTCATATTATTTGTGGCCGGTTCGATAAAACGGTCCATTATTATCGGACCAGCGGTTCAAACGGTTCTAAACGGTTGGACCAATGAACCATTGAACCGACGGTCTCACCGGTTCGATCTCCGGTCCGGTTTGAAAAACTAGGGTAATAGTGCGTGGTGGTCTAGGTGTGGTCACGATCGAACACGTTGAAGCAATGAAGGTAGCCACCAACGTATACTAGCAGACAGTCCAGTCCCATTTGACCTCCAAACTAGTCAGATCGATCGAGAGCCATGCGAACTCGACCAAATAAATGGATTAAAAAGCTGCTTGCTGATTGATGGATAGATGGCGACCGTCGCTTGTAGGTAGCTTATTAGTACTAGCTTAGTTTAGATTTAGAGGCTGTCAATTTAGAGGAGGACCAAACAAATCCTCTGACCGGCTCAGCAGCCAGCAGCAAATTTCCACTTGCTGGTAGTATACTGTATCTGGGTGGGCCAATGTCCATCTCTCTGTCTTCTGCATAATCATCAATGTGTCGATACGACTACTATATATAACCCCCAGAGCCCGGACTCCCCGTCTCGCTCTCTCATCGCCTTCATCCTCGGGCAGCACACAGAGCGACATCAAGTTTGCAAGCTCCCAATCATCCGCAATCAGCTTATCGCGCTCGCTTGGCTCGCTGTTCAGGCCCCGCGCATCCTCGCCGCCACAACACCAGAATCGGTAACACTCCTTCCCGTTGCACACATCTTTTTGTTCCGAGTGATCCTTGCAAGCTTTGAAAACGATTTCGTTTGCCTCCTAATGTTTCGGTTAACAGAGAACTACGGTCCCACGCCGGCGACGATGAGTACACCGGGAAGCAGGGTGACGACCATTGGCCTCACCATCATGCTGCTTTCTGTCAGCGCTGCAATGCACCTCGGCGCGGACTGCTTCGGCTCACTTCTCTGCTTTGTCGGCGTCCTCGTCGGCGCGAGCCTCGTCGCCGTTGGCATCCGCATGGCCGACGGCCCTGCCCCTGTCGTTCCGGTGGTGTCCGGAGGTGCACAAGCTCTCGCGCCATTCATGCGCTCCGTGTGGACCGCGGTCCATCACAGCCACTGTGGGGCTTGTCATGGCTTCCTGTGCCGTCGCGGGGCTCTCCGGTGAGGAAGACCCGGTGATCTGCTTTGGTATGTTCGGTCTGCTCTTGCTCGGGGTCTCTCTGATCAACCTCGGAGCCCGTGGTGAATGATCAGTTCAGTTCCTGTCTTCTTCGACTGAAACCACTGCATTCCTGGAGCCTGAACTGCTGGTCTGACAGGCAATATGATAAGAACTACAACAGCCGCCACTGCGCCTGTCACCATTTGTACCGTTGCGTGCTGTATCCACCATTTGTTGTTGTAGAATCTCTGTCATGTCGCGTTATGTGCTTTTGTTGGAGTAAAAAAAAAAAGTCATGCTAGTAAGTGTTTGTTTCCTACTTGCCGTGCGTAAGGCAATACTATTTCTTTTTCTTTTGAGCGATATTGTAAGTCTGTTTATGAGTATGTAGTCAAATACCATCATGTCTCTAACTTGAGCATCATGTTTCAAGTATTTGTTTACAAATGTCCTAGATTTGTTCACTGAAATGGTACTCAACCAAACATGGATTTGGAGATTCAGTATATCATGGGGCCTATCAGAGTTCAGTATATCTACGCATTGAGCATACGTGCTCCTCGCAACTCCTAATGCTCACGACAGTTTGACTGCAGCCGTGCTTGTCAACCTAGCATGCTGTGTGCAGCTCAAACCCAACACACAAAGCGATCTGACGAATTGAATCTTCGTTTCAGAATTCAGAAAAGTAGGCTCCAACTATACATGTTTATTTGGCAGTAATTGATTCACAAATGTTAAGCCTATTCGGCTACACTTTGCAGCTGTCATTGCTGAAACCTGAAAGCGTGAAACAGCAGCAGTGGATGGAAAACCAATCAGGTGCAGGTCCAGCTGCAGCTTAAAGGCAGCCAAACTAGGATTCATGAGATGGTTTACGTTGATTTGAGGCTTTTGTGTTTTGACTAACAGCTGTAAGCATCGGCTCAGCTCAGTTCTGCTCCTTTCAATCATCTACTACAGTTCCTAGCAGAATTTAGACATAGATCATTTCCATTCAAATCAATAACAAATGAGTAAAATACATATCCGGTCCTTAAACTTTCTAAGCTGTGTCATCCCGGTCCACAAACTATTAAAGTATGTCATTACGGTGCCTAAACTTGATTTGGGTCTCAGATTACCCCGTAACGGGTCTTGCATGCATCAGGCACTTGTGGATATAAGCAGAAACCCCCTCAGCTCTTTATTTTCTTAACAAATAGCACATGTTCAATGCTTTCCAATTTGAAACGACATCAGGGAGTCAGGCAATCTAAATCATAGGCGATAAAAAAAGAACAAAGGTTCAGTAATATTTTTCTCATCCTACTGGAATAAATCATCGTCTTGCACTTGTACGACATCAGGCAGTCAGGCAACCTCTGCAAAACCTGACCAAAATCAACAAACAACTAGGAACGGTAGAAGCACAACCATGGAGAGATATTGAATGAACATGTTGAGATTAGAGATGGACGGGAGCTCACAGTAAAGGGGCGCAGGTTGTCCTTTTGCGTCGTAGAATTGCAGCCATGGAGAACCGCCGTCGTGGCCAACTCGTCCGCGTCTGCTGCCTGATTGTCGGGCGACGCGCCGCCGCCGCAGTTCGATGCAGGCGATCGCCGGCCGCCGCGAGATTGCATCCAGGTTGCAGTGCGTGCGTCGGGTGTACAGCGGCGAGGTATGGCGGCCGCCCAGGATACACAGTGCGTGCGTCGGGTCGCGAGGAAGTCGAGCAGACGTACAGAGTCGCGTCGCGAGGAAGTTGAGCAGACGTACGGCGGCCGTCGGGTGAACTGAACCGACGTGGGGCCTTATTTGCATTACGGGCCCTATTTGCATTACGGATCCAGGCCTTTGGCACTTAACGGGCTGATTATGGACCCAAATCAAGTTTAGATACCATGATGACATACTTTAAAAGTTTATGGGCCGGGGTGACACACCAAGAAAAGTTTAAGGACCAGATATGTATTTTACTCATAACAAATTATACATGATTAAGTGTGTAGCATATTTTGTTTATTCTAAATCAAAAAAAGCTCAAAATAATAAGAACTACAACGATTAGGATGATACGTCAGTGACAAGACTTCAGTGAACAATAATGGCTTTATACTCGATCTTGTACGAAAAAGTAAACACACATCAAAGTTTAACAAAATCATAGTACAAAGACCACATTCTTCGTTGACTGGTGGATTTGTCCACGATAAATTCAAGCAAACCTGACGCTGACACACTGAACAAGCAAAGAGCAGAGCAAGCAAGGACTCCAGATCCAGAACCCCTACACAACACAAATGCTAGATTATTCCCCACCAAATATAAACGCGGTTCGTAATCAGATCATCCTATCACATGATAATCAGATCTTTGGCTGCTTGAGTCCACTGTCCACTTATCATCAGACAAGGCTACACACGAAGCACATGCAGGATAACCAGAAACAGGCCGGCCAAAAGCAGCAGAAAGAGGTGAAATGCAACCGCCGGCGAGCCTGGGCTGGCGGCGAGCACATTGACAGCCACGGAGGAGGTGCCGATTCCAATGAACGCAAGCAGACGACCCCAGCGTGTGGCCTGCAAGACAGGGTCGCCGTACACCATATCGACGCCGTAGTCGTCGTGCACCGCGTCGCCGCCACCCGGCAGCAGGTCGACAAACTCCTCGCCATGTCCGGCGCCGTCAGGAGGAGGTCGACAAGCACCTCACCGTGTCCTGCACCTGGACGGGGCTGCAGCGCGAAGTAACCGTAGTCTCCGTACACCGCGCCGCTGCCAGGTGGGAGATGGCCGGCAAACACCTCGCCATGTCCGGGGCCGTCCAGGAGCAGGCCGACAAACAACTCACCATGTCCGGCGGCTGGGCTGGGCTGCCACACGTAGTTACTGTACACCACGCTGCCACCATCGGAGAGCAGGTCTACAAGAACCTCGCTGTCTCCGGCACCCGGAATTAATGGACAGCACCATGTAGTCCCCGTTCACTGTGCTGGCGCCACCGTGTTCCAGGTCGACAAGCACCCGCACGACTCCGTCGGGGAGCTGCGGGTCGACGAGCACCACATCGAGCGGGCCTAGCTGCTGCCAGGACGTGCCGATGTTGGCGTACACCACACTGGGTTCGGGCTCACGGTGGGACACGGCGACAGGCACCGCGCCGCCGAATGCGGCGTGGACATGGCGCACGAACTCGGCAGAGTTGGGGTACGCCGCCTCTGTTTGTTGGAACATGCCGGTGTTCATGTGAGCCTTGTTAGAACTAATACATCTTAGTGGATCTTCTAACAGTAGATCTGACGGGTACAAACTAATAACAAATGAATGAACAGCAAGTACTAATGGTCCTAATAAACATTCTACTTACAACTACTGACTCTAAGATCTACTAACAGTAAGAACTACTCAACATATTCTACACTAATCTAGATCTACGAATAGTAAATACATGTGAGTAGATCGGGTACCGACCATCCTTGGTCTTGACGTTGTTGCTTGACTCCGCCATGGGGCGTCGATGCCTCCTCGCACTAGGCAGCGACGGTTGGTGAAGGGCGTCGCCCGGCGTCGACGCAGTGGCGGCGGCGGAGAGCTTCCCGTCACTAATCTGGCGTAACGTAGATCGGAACGCAGAAAGTGTGGGTGGGGAAAGTGGCGGCGGCCAACTTCGGGTGCCGTGCCCCGGCGCCCCCACCCTCCTATTTATTTACCGCGGTGTGAGCAGGGGGCCCTCCAACCATTAGTGGGTTGGGCTCCCCGATCGAGGGAGCGGATCAAGGTTAGTTCGGTCCGTTGGGCCCAAAACAAGGGAGATCAAATACTAACATTCTCCCCCTTGATCTCCTATTAGTAACTTATCTTAATCTTAACTTAAAACTTATTCCTTAAACTTCATCCCATTACAAAGCTATGCGTAGAGCGTGTCTCGTCGTCACAGCAAAATTGCCGTTGGACTTAACAGCTACAATACATCACTCTGATATGAAACAAAGTCCTAATATCTAATTTTGGGCCCTAAGTGTCCAGGAATCATAGGCTTTCCGTTAAACCCATGCCGGCTACGTGTTTTCTAAACACGTTGGGTGGTAAGCCTTTTGTGAGCGGATCCGCTAACATTTTATCTGTACTTATATGCTCTAGACTTATAACATGATCCCGGACTTTTTCCTTCACAACGTAGTACTTAATGTCAATGTGCTTGGTGGCAGCACTTGACCTATTGTTGTGAGCGTATTCTATTCTTGGGATTATTATCGCAATATAACTTAAGTGGTTTCTCAATCTTTGTCTACCACTCTTAAACCGGGTAGGAACTTCTTAAGCCAATTCACCTGACCCGAGGCCTCATAACATGCTACAAACTCCGCATACATTGTGGATGATGTAACGAGGTTTTGTTTTGAGCTTTTCCACGATATAGCTCCTTCTCGCAAGAGTGAAAATATATCCTCGTAGTGGATTTTCTTTCATCTCCCGCATAACTGAGTCCGAGTATCCTATTATCTTAAGTGTGTCTCGATTTTCTATAAGTTAGCATGAAGCCTTTTGTGCCCTCGCAAATAACGCAAGACTTTCTTAACTAATTTCCGGTGTTCGGACCTGGATTTTTTGATATCTTCCAAGTAACCCCAGAACTAATGCTATGTCGGGCGAGTACATATTTGAGCATATTGTAAACTTCCAACGGTGATGCATAAGGTCTTGATCTCATTTGTTCGAGCTCGAATTGATTCTTGGGGCACTGATGTTCCCCATACTTATCGCCCTTGACAATGGGTGCGGTGTGATGAGCCACATTTATGCATACAATATTTCTTAAGAATCTTTTCTATGTATGCCTTACGAGATAGTCCTAATACCCCTTTACTTCTATCACGGTGAATCTCTATTCCCGTAACGTAAGATGCTTCACCGAGGTCTTTCATATCAAAGTGTGAGGACAAGAACTTCTTTGTTTCCGAGTAGTAGAGCCATGTCTTTGCTTGCTAGCGAGGATATCATCTACATACGAGGACTAAGAAAATATACTTACCATTCTTAAATTTTACATAGACGCAATTGTCCTCAACATTCTCTTTAAACCCAAACTTTCTTATTGTGTTATCAAACTTCAAGTACCACTGTCTTGAAGCTTGCTTTAACCCATAAATGGATTTCTTTAGGCGACATCCCATGTTTTCTTTTCCTTCCATAACAAAACCTTTCGGTTGTGCCATGTATACATCCTCCTCTAAGTCCCCATTAAGGAATGCCGTCTTTACATCCATCTGATGCAATTCTAAGTCATAGTGTGCTACTAGCGCCATTATAATTCTGAAAGAATCTTTACATGAGACTGGAGAAAAGGTCTCATTGTAATCAATTCCTTCTCTTTGCGTAAAACCTTTTGCCACGAGTCGCGCCTTATGCCTCTCAATGTTCCCTTGGGAGTCATACTTAGTTTTATATACCCACTTACAACCTACTTTCTTGGCTCCCTTAGGAATATCCACTAATTCCCAAACATCATTGGAATTCATGGATTTTTATCTCATCTTGCATGGCTTCTAACCATTTTCTTCGATTGATCGCTTCTCATGGCTTCTTCATATGTGGTGGGGTCATCCTCCATATGAAATTCCTCAGTTTCATATACTTCAAAATCATCTGATATAGCTGATCTTCTAACTCTATTTGACCTTCTAAGGCCCTCATTATTTGGCGCTATAGGGGGCTGTTGTTGTTCTTCCTCATGCACACGATGGGTGGTTCTAATGGATCCCGAAGGACGGGTTCCGCATTCTCATTTGTTGTCGGCACGGATGAACTTACAACAGGTTCTCGGCACCATGGTGTCTCGACACCACCGTAGGTGTAGCAACAATAGGCAACATGAAGTATGATTCCTGAAACATTGGAGTAGGGGCATGAACCCGTTTCTCCTCAAGACTAATATCTCGTGCTACCATACTCCCCCGATCACATCATCTTCTAAGAACTCAAGATGTCTTGTTTCTACAAACTTTGTATGCTGTCGGGGCAATAAAAGCGGTAACCTTTTGATCTTTCTGGGTAGCCAATGAAATGGCAAATCGACCGTCTTAGGGTCTAACTTTCCTAAATTTGGGTTAAAAACTTTTGCCTCAAAGCGGGGACAACCCCACACTCTTAAATACTTAAGTGAGGGGACTCTACCTGTCCATAATTCATATGGTGTTTTAGGCACCGACTTACTAGGTACTCGATTAAGAATGTGAATAGCGGTTTTTAACGCCTCCATCCACAAACTTATCGGTAGCGTAGAGTAGCTTAGCATGCTTCTCACCATATCCATTAAGGTACGGTTTCGCCTTTCAGCCACTCCATTTTGCTGAGGATCACCGGGCATGGAATACTGAGCAATTATGCCATTTTCCTGTAGGAACTTTGCAAAAGGTCCTGGAACTTGGCCAAACGGGGTATGTCGCCCATAGTACTCCCCACCACGGTCCGATCTTACTATCTTAATTTTCTTATTATGTTGATTTTCTACTTCAAATTTTAAATATCTTAAACTTTTCTAAAGCTTCCGATCTTTCTCTAATTGGATAAATATAGCCAAAACGCGAATAATCATCCGTGAATGTTATAAATGAATCATAACCATCCACGCTTTTAACGGGGAAAAGGTCCACATATATCGGTGTGGATTATTTCTAAGTTCCCTGCACTTCGTTTGGCATCTTTCTTAATTTTCTTAACATACTTTCCCTTAATACAATCAACACATTGATCTAATTTCGAGAGTTCTAATGGCGGAAGAATTTCAGCCTTGACTAATCTATCAATTCTCCCCTCGAAATATGGCCTAATCTGCAATGCCATAATTTCGAAGAGTCATTCTGAAATTTCTTACGCTTTCTACTTACATTAGTACACGAGGAGGCATTCTCATTCACATTCGCAACAGATATAACATTCACATTCTCGTAAACCGATAATAAATAAAGTTTGTCTTGTCGGAAGGCAAGACCAACACACTTATTATTAAATGTAATCTCACACTTGCCATTACCAAAATGGCATGCCAATCCATCATCATCTAACTTAGAGACACTTATTAAGTTTCTACGCAAAGAGGGAACATAGAGTACATCAGATAGCCTAAGTACAAAACCATCTAATAACTCTAATGATAAATCTCCGATGGCTTCAACATCGGTTTGTACTCCATTTGCCACCTTAATTCTTCTTTCTCCTCTTTGAAGGGTCCTCCTCGAAAACGAATCCCTCAGAAAGAATTAGCAACATGAATTGTTGCACACGAAGTCAATCCACCAAGTAGATTGTGCATAACTTACATACAAGGATTCATCTACTAATGTAATAATATCCTCACCTCTCTTATTACACCATTTCAGGAAACCAATACAATCTTCCCGGGCGATGGCCATGTTGCTCACTGTAACAAGCACCGACATCGGGGGCCAAGTGTGGCTTCTTTTTATTTGGATAAAATGGCTTCTTGTCATTCCGAGGAGCCCGAGGAGCCCTGAGCCTTACCATTTCCCTTGAGGAGGAGCTGCCATCCCACTTCGGTTTCCCCGATGGGCTAGCATTGTTATAAAACTTCCTCTTACCATCCTTTACAAGGTTGGCAGAGTCATTCTGATCTTTCTGATCATTCTTCAAAGCCTTAATTCTAACCTCCTGCTCCACACACATGGCAATCACCTTATCTATGTTCCACTCATCAGGCATCAGGTTATAGTTCATAACAAGAGCCTCAAACTCAACTGGAAGGGAAGCAAAGATCGATGATTGACAAAAGGATATGGCAGAGGCATTTTCATAGCGATAGTTTAGCTGCTATGGTACTCATCTCAAGCACATGGTTTCTAACAGGAATCGCACCACCATATTTGTATCTCTTAGTAGTTAATTCTCTGATGAGTATGCCAGCCGGGTCTTGGAAGTCCCATGAAACGGGCTTTAACTCTTTCTAAGTACTCATTGGCGGTGTCACGCCCGGGAGTGCTCCCCCGATAGGCTCAAAGAATGGTTGTCTTAGCTAAGGTGAGACATTTCTTATTGGATGTGTCCCATTGCTTTTCTCAAGTCGATACTTAGCCACTTGTTCAGCATGATGAGCACGCCGACGAGTCTCAAAGGCAGCATCTTGCTCATTTTTCTAATCTCACCGGTGCCATCGGCTCGGTGGGACGCGGTGTGTCAAGTGCTAAGTCATCCTCATTCATGACAAGGGCAGCCTTATACTTCTCCAGCCACAACTTGTAGTTGGAGCCATTCGTAGTGGGGATCATGGCTCCCCAATTTGCAAGTCCTGAAATTTAGTGACAAATTTGGTGAGAACACTTAAAATTAAAATAACTTAACATAAGATTGCATGTTTTAAATCAACGTTGGTCGAATTAAAACATACAATTCCTTCTACACTAATTCTACATCACCGTTGGGCGTAAATAGAATTAATGCATAAATACTTAGAGACAAAAGCATTCATAATATTGATATCATCAACGTTGGTCGAAAAATAACAATATTATAAATTTGCTAATACTGAATAATTGTTTTAAAATTAAATTTTTCCCGTTGGTTCCAATTTAATTAAAGAGACAACAAATAAGCGATGCAAATGGAAGCTAATAAATAATCTTATAATAATTCTTAGAATCTTAATTACTCTCGAAAAATTTAATCCCGTTGGTTCATAAATTTAATGTAAAAATAAAACTCAAAACTTAACTCAATAAACTTAAATCATTGCTGAAATTCGTAAAGAAAAAATATAAAAACTTTATCAGAATCGATTGGGCCAAAATAAACAATTCGCCCGAGATCGAAAACCGGCCCACAAGGCCAAATCTCTTATCAAGGCACGAGGTACGACCAAAAGCCGGCCCGGCCCATAAAGTGCCCTTTTTTTTTTTTTTTTTTTTCGAGAAAGAAACGAAAATGGAAAAAGAATTCCTTCTTAAATGGGCGCGAACCATTCGGCCCGTGGCCGAATGCGACCAAAAAACCGCGCCACGCGCCACCGCATGGGCTGGATTTCTGGCCGGCCCAAGAAACCTGAAAGAGCGATCCGAGCCGCCCGCTTTAGCTGACCTAGATCCGACGGACGAGAGTCGTTTTCGGAAGTATAAAATACTTGGATTCTGGGGAAACCCTAATTCTAATCCCATTCTCATTTTCTCGAACTCCCGGCCCGCGGCCGCTTTCCACAAAGGCAAGAGAGCGGGCGGCGCCATGGCCACCGGCGCCCGGCGAGTTTGGCGCCGACCATCGCCGCCAGCTGCTCCCCGGCCTCTTACCTTCTTACTCTTTCCCTTCCCTCCTTGCTCTTCATATCCGCGCCCACACAGAGTCCACTACGGCGGGAGCTTGCCACCATGGGCGGCGGAGGTGAGGAAGAACGGCGCCACCGCCCGGATGAATCGCCCGGCGCGGCGTGCGGCTATGCGCGCGGCTCCGTCGATCCGTTCATCGGTGGTGCCACTAATGCCGACGAAGGTGAGGAAAAGGTAGTACTTCTTTCACCCAAAACCGCCGGATCTCGAAGTTTTCTGTTGGCTAGGGTTTCGGTTTTTCCGAAAACCGATCTGAAATGATCTGTTTTTCTCGATTCCCGATCCGAGGTGTTTGATTTTCTTAATCCCGTTCGAATCCACTAATTAGTTAGGCTCATTGATACCATTGTTAGAACTAATACATCTTAGTGGATCTTCTTGATAGATCCGACGGGTACAAACTAATAACAAATGAATGAACAGCAAGTACTAATGGTCCTAATAAACATTCTACTAACAACTACCGACTCTAAGATCTACTAACAAGAAGAACTACTCAACATATTCTACACTAATCTAGATCTACGAATAGTAAATACATGTGAGTAGATCGGGTACCGACCATCCTTGGTCTTGACGTTGTTGCTTGACTCCGCCATGGGGACGTCGATGCCTCCTCTCGCACTAGGCAGCGACGGTTGGTGAAGGGGCGTCGCCGGCGTCGACGCAGTGGCGGCGGCGGAGAGCTTCCCGTCACTAACTGCGGCACTGTAGATCGGAACAGAGAAAGTGTGGGTGGGGAAAGTGGCGGCGGCCAACTTCGGGTGCCGTGCCCCGGCGCCCCCACCCTCCTATTTATTTACCGCAGTGTGAACAGGGGCCCTCCAACCATTAGTGGGTTGGGCTCCCCCGATCAGGGAGCGGATCAAGGTTAGTTCGGTCCGTTGGGCCCAAAAACAAGGGAGATCAAATACTAACAAGCCTCGCCTCCCTGGACCACGCCAGCCATGCCGAGGTCGGTGGACTCTGCCGTCGTCGGCCTCGGCACCTCGCCTTCGTGGGTCCATGCTCTCTAGCTCCTTCTTTGGCAATACCCGAATGAGCAAACAAGTGGTGGGCTAGCGACCGGCTTTGGCTGTTTCGAGCTCTCGTGTTTATTGGATGGATTGGATGGATTGCTTGGTCTGCGCTTAGCAGTATATATAGAGGCGTCGTGAAAGAGAAGTCAGGTGATGCCAGGAAGGAAGGCAACTGGCCCGGCGCCGATTAAAAGTGCAGAGAGATTAACAAGTGCAGATATTAAAAAATAGAGAGGGATTAACAAGTGCAAAGAGATGCACGTTGTCGTAGTCAATTTGCGTGTAGAGATTAAAAAATGCAGAGATCAACAACTGTATAGAGATTAACATGTCCAGATATTAACAAATGCAGAGAGATTAACAAGCACAGAGAGATTAACAAGTGCAGAGAATAACCAATGCAGAAAGATTAACAAGTGCGGAAAGATTAACAAGCAAGTGCAGAGAGATTAACAAGTGCAGAGATTAACAGTGTAGAGAGATTAACAAATGTAGAGATGAAGAAGTGCAGAGAGATTAACAAGTGCAGATATTAAAAAATGCAGCGAGATTAACAAGTACAGAGAGATGCACGCTGTCGTAGTCAATTTGTGTGCTGAGATTTAACCAATCCAGAGAGATTGACAAGTCCAGAGAATAACAAATGTAGAAAGATTACAAGCGTAGAGATAAACAAGTGCAGAGAGATTAACAAGTGCTAAGATTAAAAGTGCAGAGAGGTTAACAAATGCAAAGAGATTGACAAGTCTAGAGAATAACAAATGCAGAAAGATTACAAGCGCAGAGATAAACAAGTGCAGAGAGATTAACAAGTGCTAAGATTAAAAGTGCAGAGAGATTAACAAATCAGACAGATTGACAAGTCTAGAGAATAACAAATGTAGAAAGATTACAAGTGTAGAGATAAACAAGTGCAGATATTAAAAATGCAGCGAGATTAACAAGTGCAGAGAGATGCACGCTGTCATAGTCAATTTGTGTGCTGAGATTTAACAAATGCAGAGAGATTGACATGTCCAGAGAATAACAAATGCAGAAAGATTACAAGCGCAGAGATAAACAAGTGCAGAGAGATTAACAAGTGCTAAGATTAACAGTGCAAAGAGATTAACAAATGCAGAGAGATTGACAAGTCTAGAGAATAACAAATGTAGAAAGATTACAAGTGCAGAGATAAAAGTGTAGAGATAAACAAGTGCAGAGAGATTAACAAGTGCTAAGATTAACCTTGCAAAGATTAACATGTGCATATATTAAAAAATGCGGCGAGATTAACAAGTGCAGAGAGATGCACGCTGTTGTAGTCAATTTGCGTGTAGAGATTAACAAATGTAAAGAGATTGACAAGTCCAGAGATTAACAAACGCAGAAAGATTAACAACTGCAGAGATAAACAAGTGCGGAGAGATTAACAAACAAGTTCAGAGAGATTAACAAGTGCTGAGATTAACAGTGCTGAGATTAACAAGTGCAGAGAGATGCACGCTGTCGTAGTCAATTTGCGTGTAGAGATTTACAAATGCAGAGAGATTGACAAGTCCAGAGATTAACAAACGCAGAAAGATTAACAACTTCAGAGATAAACAAGTGCGGAGAGATTAACAAACAAGTTTAGAGAGATTAACAAGTGTTGAGATTAACAGTGCTAAGATTAACAAGTGCAGAGAGATGCACGCTGTCGTAGTCAATTTGCGTGTAGAGATTTACAAATGCAAAGAGATTGACAAGTCTAGAGATTAACAAACGCAGAAAGATAAACAAGTGCAGAGACATTAACAAACAAGTTCAGAGAGATTAACAAGTGCTGAGATTAACAGTGCAGAGAGATTAACAAATACAGAGAGATTAACAAGTGCTGAGATTAATAGTGCAGAGAGATTAACAAATGCAGAGAGATTAACAAGTGCAAAGATTAACAAATGCAAGCAGATTAACTAGTACAGAGAGATTAACAAATGCAGAGAGATTAACAAGTGCAGATATTAACAAAAGTAGATAGATTAACAAGGGCATAGAGATTAACAAGTGCAGAAAGATGCATGTTGTCGTAGTCAATTTGCGTGCGCAACACCAACGAATTGTATTAGGCTAGTTTTGATGGAGTTTCATAAGAGTTTTATGGGTATTAATTAGCCTGATGTGGTACCGTATTAATGATGGGAGAGATGATAAGAGTCTCATGGGAGTAGAGAGAGTTTCATGAGAATATGAAACTCTTTTGCATTGTTTCCAAAATCTGAATGTGTTGGGAACTGTGACATGAAATCCCTATTAGACTGGCCTTAGAGTATGTATATCGGCAAGTGGGAGGAAGGAGAAATTAAACAAAACATTGCACAAATCTTAACCAAAACAAAATTACTTACCTACCAACATAAACTTAGTTATACACAAGTACTAGAAGCAAGATCTTAGGTTTCAAATTGTCATCAGTTCTAATTGATGTGGGTCCAGTTCCTTTCTCAGTATTAATTGCCAAACAACCTGTCCAATTGAGATTTAGTCCACTGGTTATGGTGTTGTCAGTCTTGTATCAAGGTTTAGTTACATCATCAACATACTACCTACATACGGGAAGACATTGAACGATTGATAAACAAGTACTTTTCCAACTTATAGTTTGTTTTGGCTTTTATTGATACATTACTTTTTTTGCTACGCATCTAATTATACGCTAAATGCATAAAAAGCTAAACCAAACTATAATTTGTAACAAAGGAAGTACAATTTTACAAAATAGTAAATACAGGCAGGAGTAATTTGGATATTTGGCATAGCTTACAGGGTAGAAGTAATGGTACAAGCTAACCGGAAACCAAATAAAAGAAAAGCTAGCACACGAAATGAAGATAACCTCGCACACCATTCCCAAACGGCAACCAAATAAAGATAAGCTAGCAAACGAAACGAAGACTAGGAGGAGCAGGACTAGCCCGCTGCGCCACACCACCACCGCTTTTTCGCTGTTTGACCCGTCCGAGGCGACCGTGGCTGGCCCCACTCCACGCCTCCATGTTTCGCTGTTCGCATCCGCAATCGCCTGCCAATAGAAAGCGTGAGGGTGAGAGCGAGACCACCAATCATGCGCTGAGAAATGCCTGTGTGGGTGGCCCCAAGTGGGCATGGGACCCAGGAGTCAAGCTGCGGCTCCGGCCCGTGGGCGTAGGTCGGTCCCGTTCCCAGCCCGTGGTGATATCAGCAGCGTGGTGATATCAGCAGACGAGGAGAAGGAGGACGTCAATCTAGAAGCTCAGTTCTTCTCACTGCAAACCGAAGCCCACCATCCACACGACGTCGCCCAGACGCGGCACACCACCCCCACAACCGGCAACCGAGAAAAGCTTGCAAACGAAATGTGCCATATCATATCATCCCCGCTAAACGCACGCGACCAAACCAAAACCGCGCGGGCGAGTTTTGCAGAGACACCCCTGCGAGTGCCGTCATCTGCAGGCCACGCCCACCGCCCACCGCGGGCAACCCTATATAAGGCGGAAACCCAACTCGGCGACGCTGCGCTAAACACCTCGCTCCCTCCCCATTGCACCCATCCAGATCCAGCTGCAGCGGCAGCGCTTCCGTCCCTCCTCCTACCGCAGGCCGCCGGGGCGGCACGCCGGCACCACAGCCGAGCCCGACTTCAAGTTCGTGCTGGTGACCGGAGGCCCCGTGAGGCTTGAGCTTGCAGGCTTGGTACTGCAGAGGTCCTCAAGCTCCGAACCATCAGCAACCAGCTTCGCTCGCCGCCAAAGCCCGGCGCGTACGTCCTCGTAGCCGCCGAGATCCGTAACTTTCCTTCTCCTCCGCCTTGCCGGTTTTTGTTCGACTCCAAATTCAGTCGTTAAAAAAAAGGAGCGGACGATTTCGGTGAAAAACTGAACTTCTTCCATGTGAACACGCTGTATAGTAGCCGTGCTCGGTGCACCCGTGCCGGACGGCCGACCGCGGCCGGTTCCGGCAGCCGGAATAACATCTTTAACCGATTCTGTACTTCCCTTTCCGTTGCACGAGCGCATGACATCATCCTACTTCTGTGATTCTTGCGAGCTTTGAAAAACAGTTTTTGTTTGCCTTTTGATTCACCGGTTATCAACTTAACAGAGAACTACGGTCCCATGCCGTCGGCGATGAGAACTCCGGGAAGCAGGGCGCCGACGACTATCGGCCTTGTCATCATGCTGCTTTCTGTCAGCATGGGCATGCACTTTGGTGGTTTCGGCTTACTCCTCTCGCTCGGGGTCCTCGCCGGCGCGAGCCTCGTCGCAGTCAGCATCCACATGGCCGACGGCCCTGCGCCCCGAACGTTCTGGTGATGTCTAGAGGTGTACAAGGCCTACAAGCTCGCAGCGTTCGCGGCGCCGCAACATCGCCATCGTGGGGCTCGTCATGGCTTCCGGTGCGTTCACGGTGATCTCCGGCGAGGAAGATCCAGTGCTCTGCTTCGGCATGTTCACTGTGCTCGTCCTTGGGGTCTTCCTGATCAACTTTGGAGCTCGTGATGAATAATCGGTTTTCAGTTCCTGGATGCAATGATCACCGATTCAAGTGCCACCACCACGCCGCCTCTGTTTTATATAAACTTACTGTCTCTTGTGGAATAATCTCTGTCATGTCATGTTCGTTCGTGTGCTTTTATTGTAGTATAAAAAAAGTTGTGCCACAATTGTATAAGTGTTTTTCTGAAACACACGTGAGTATTTGTCATGCATAAGTCTGTCTTTGACCATTGGTCAAATGTAATCGTGTATGTAACTTGAACATCATGTTAAGTATCTGTTAACACCCAAAATTATATCTATATGATTTTTGGTAACTAAGACGCTTCAAGAAGGTCATGGACATGATTGGAGTGTAGCAAACAAGACCAAAAATCAAGAAATCTGGCGAAAAGGGCAACAGGTCGCGGAAAAGCACGCGCCAGACGCCGGGGTTGGCTGAGGCGTGTCCGCACGGCGCCCCCGAAGCGCCCGACGGTGCTCCCGGGCGCGAGGCTTTTCGGACCGCGTCCGCCCGGCTGTAGGGCTCTCGGACCACGCCGGCGGCGGTGCGCCGGACGTGTCGCACTCCCGAAGCGGCGGCCCGCGCTATGTCGTTTGTTTTTCGTTCGAACCGATCTCGTTTCTATTCGGTGTTTAGAAAGGTTTGGTGATTGGAAACGTATTTAACGCGGTTCATAAGGGGATAAGACCACCCCTCTATATAATAAAGGTTCATGGCCGATTTGATTTCATCTACATCGAATCGACAAAACACAACACAAATACATCTCTTTACCCTAATTTCTCTCCGTTCCATTTCTCCTTCTTCGTCGCTGCTACCATGAACAGGTGATCGACGACGACAAAGCCCTAGAGCGGTTAGGCCGGCTAGGGCAACCCATAGCTGCTGCATGCCCTCACGGGTCCGGGTCCGTAGGGTTTCGGGTTTCAAGAGACTTCGCCGGCGTGTCCTGCTTATCGCGCTCCCGACGAGGCTCCTCTGGCGACGTGTTTTGCGTATTGTGCTCATCGCTGGAGGCACAAGGTCCAGGTGTGGATATCCCTAGGTGTTGGCCGACTCCTAAATTCGGCTTGCCCTACATCGAGCGATCTAGCTTTTTATTTGGTGTGTTACCGATTTAATTGTCAACTGTATCTGTTTACAAATGTCCTAGATTTGTGCAATGAAAATGAGATGGTACTCAATTAAGCATGGATTACGAGATATATTATAGGGCCTATCATAGATTCAGAGTCCAGTACCTCTATTGTTGTCTTCCTGTCCTGGGCCCTGCATATGTGGTACTCACAACTGCAAATGCTCGTCTGTAGTTCCATGTTCCACAAACGAATATATGGTGTATGAGAGTAACTTCTGCTGCCCTGTGTGTGTCAATCACTAGTTTACTCATAGTGTGTAGGTGTAGCTTGAAAGGATAATCAATGTTTATCACTTGCCTATGATTCATAGAGATCATTGTCCTATTTTGGATGTTACTAACTCTAAGCGCAGGTTTTCTAGAAAAATATTTAGGTTTAAAAATTGCTGGACTCTTGAAAAATACTTCAATAAGATAGCCAAGGCTAGTTGGTGCAGATCCTCAAGTAAGCCTTTTCATCTCAAATATTTCTTTCTGGCCAAGGACCTTAAAAGATGGCAAAGAACCAAACCCAATAATGCTAAAATTCTAGACAGTCTCGAGAATAGAATCCTTGAGCTTCAGATGAATCCCACTGATCCTCTTTCTTCTAAATACCAGAAAATTCTTATCGACCAAGATGATTCCATCTTGACTAAAGAAAACGAGTATCATCGTCAAAGATACAAGAAGAATTGGGCCGTCTTTGGTGATAGAAACAACTCTTTCTTCCACCATTCCATTATTAAAATGAGTAGGAAAAATTACATCTCTCATTTCATTAATCCCGATGGCTCCTTTTCTACTACCCCCGGCCACCTGGCTACAACTGCTAACAATTACTTCAAAGCCATTTTTAGATGCTCGATCAGCAAGCAATAGAAGATTCTATGGAGCATTACACTTACCAAGGTATAGAGTAGAACACCTTCACAGATTCCATCCCAGATGTTCATGAGGTACGTAAATTATTAATGACATGCGAAGTAATGCTTCTCCTTGCCCTGTGGTCTAAATGCTCATTTCTTCAAGACCACATGGGACTTTTACAGTAAAGATATTTACAGTTTAGTCAATGATTTTTACTCCGCAACTCCTTACCTGCTGACATCAATAAAACTTACATTGCTCTTGTGCCCAAAAAGAATAATCCTTCTTCCCCTCTGGACTACAGGCCCATCAGCCTCTGCAATGTAGCATATAAAGTTATCTCCAAATCCCTAGCAGAATGAATCAGACAACATCTTCCTCATTTTATTCATCCTTCCCAAGCTCGCTTTTGTTCAGGGCCGACACATAGCCTCTAATATCATTATTGCCCAAGAAATCATCCACAACTTTAACCTCAAATCTTGGAAACAAAAAGCTTTCATGCTCAAGATAGATTTAGCGAAGGCCTTTGATAGAATAGAGTGGAGTTTCATCATCACAACCCTAAAGAGACAAGGTTTCAAAGTGACCACCTTGTCGATGCCCGTTCATACCTGCATTGCCACCACCTCCATGAATGTTCTTATAAATGGAGAACCCACTCCTGCTTTTCATCCGAAAAGAGGAATCAAACAAGGTTGCCCACTTTCCCCTTACCTATTTATTGTTGCGGTAAACGAGCTTTCAATCATGTTACGTGGCTAAAGTAGACCAGACCAAATCAAAGGAGTTTCCTTGGGACCAGGCTGTCCTCGAATCCACTCGCTTATCTTTGTTGATGACTTAATTATCTGTGGTCAGGCCACAAAGGACGAAGCAAGTAAGATCAATGATTTATTAACATGTTTTTGCAGGTCATCAGGTCAGGCTCCAAACCTCAATAAATCTTTTATCAAGTAAAAATGTCGAGGTTGCTATGATCAATGAGGTCAAAAATGTTTTTCCTGCCAAAGACCTCAAGCAAGGCCACCTAGGACGCCGACGAAATTCGTGGAGAACACCGCCCGAACAACAGGATAGAGGGGTTGGAGAAAGAGAAATTAGGGTTTGAGGAGTTGGTAGGTTGATCTTGATTGATTGGATGTAGTTGAGATTAAATCGGCCATGAACCTCTCATTATATAGAGGGGGTGGTCTTATTCCCCTTTGGAAACCGTCAAGACACGTTTCCAATCACCAAACGTTTCCAAAAACCGATCAAACATCTAATCGGTTCGGACACGAACTGTACATTCAGCGTCGGACGCGCCCTAAGCACGCCCTCGGACGCGGTCCGTAACGATCTGCAAACGCGGGGCCGCCGGATGCCACGCCGAACGCCAGGCCAGCGTCGGGCGCTCGGACGTGGTCCGTAGAAGCCTACAAATCGGTGCACCGCCGGATGGCGCCGGGCCGGGCGTCGGGACGCCGCGTCCGGTGTCCGACGCGTGTGGGATGCCGCCCCGCCGCATCGCGGAGGCATCGCCGGACCGTCCGCGGCTTCTACGCTGGACACGCCCGGCTGAGTCCCGGTGTCCGGGGCGTGCTTTTTCCCAGCGCGCTGCCCTCCTCGTCGAGCATTCTCGCTTGTCGTTAAGTTCAACGCATGTCCATACCCTTTTCAACACGTCTAGGTCATCAGAAATCTCATGGGACAATTTTGGGTGTCAACAATTCTTCTCTACAAACCTGAAACACCGATTATAACCAGACTAGAGGCAGTATAAAACTAGAAGTCCTTATATTTTGGGAGTGAATGAGCATCGATATTGGCAAACTGGGAACAAGCGGGGCGGTACGTGCATTGCAGTCCTGGTCCATGGCTCCCCGTCTACTGCCCCACACTGGCCGTGAACGCGTCGTGCGGTCTTGGCGGCGCCAAGCCGTCGCTTTCCCATGCCTTTTGGATTTGGTGGATTGATTGATGGGTCGGCGGTGAACTCGCTTGACCCTACTCTACTCACCACTTGCCGGAAGGATTCAGAAAGCATACTGCAACGTGTACGTACAGCTCAAAGACTTCTCTTGCCATGCTATCACTGCCGTGCGCCAAATAGCGCGCTAATAGCACCGCTATAGCGTTTTCGACGCCCAAACGCTAAATTCCTTAGCGCGCTATTTTAAAGGGGTAACAAGTGATTGGTAAACACAACTGCAGTGGGCCCTGAACAGTGAACAGGATCTGAACTTCGCCACTACTGTCTACAGCGAGCTACTCATGGCCAAAATATACCGTGCAACACGAAACGCACTAATAATATGTCGTACTCGATGCTTGGTTGAGTGACATTCCGTTGAACAAATATAGGACATCTGCAAATAGATACTCCAAACATGATGCTCAAGTTACAGATATGGTTGTTTTTGACCACATGCTCATAGGCAGGCAGACAATGTCGCTCAAAATTAAGAAATAGCATGTGCAGCTTGCACAGCTTTTTAACTCCAACAAAAGACACAACAGGACGGGACATAGATTCTGCAACAAGCGGTAGGGAGATACAGCGAGCAACAAACACTATTAAGTTTAAGACAGACTCGGCGACGGCGTGGTGGTGGCTCGTCAACCGGTGACTTGCCAATTCTGGAATTTGGGTCGATGACATGGGCAGTAGCAGCAGCGGCAGTGACTGACTGATTGCCGGTCAGTGTCGAGTCAGGATCAGGAACCAATCGAGAGTGAATGAATCCAAGAACTGAAAGCTGATTATTCGTCACGAGCTCCGATGTTGACGAGGATGAGTCCGAGCAGGAGCACAGCGAATATGCCGAAGCAGAGCGCCGGGTCTTCATCACCAGAGACTGCAGTGATGGCACACGAAGCCATGACGAGCCCCACGGCGGCAGCGTTGCGGTGCGCCAGCACCGCGAGAGGTCGTGCTCTGGCGAAGGCCACGGGAACGATGGGCGTAGCGAGGCCGTCGGCCATGCGGACGCCGGCGACGATGAGGCTGGTGCCGACGAGGACCCCCAGAAAGCAGAGGAGTAAGCCGACGCCACCGGCGTCAACGAAGTGCATGCCAGTGCTGGCTGAAATCAGCATGACGGTGAGGCCGATGATCATCGCCCTGCTTCCCAGAGTAGTCATCGCCGGCGGTCCTCTGTTAACTGGAACACCAAGAAGGCAAACGAATATTTGATTTAACAAGTTCGCCAAGAATCACGGAGCAAGGGTACCATATGCGCTCGTGCAACGGAAGGGGAGTACAGAATCGGTTTAAAAAGAAATTCCGGCGGCCGGAACCGGCCGTTCATCCCCCACCTCGCACCGCGCGCCGTGTTGACATGCTAAAACTTCTTTTTTTTTTTTTTTTGCACAGAAACCATCCGTTCTTGTCCGCCCAAATTTAGAGTGGAACAAAAATTAGTAAAGCCAAGGAGAAGGAGCGTTACCGGTCTCGGCGGCGGCGAGCGCGATGCTGGTTGCTGATGAACTGAGGACCTTGCGCATGTGGTTGCTCTGCTCACGGGTCCTCCTGTCAATAGCACTACGTCGTCGAGCTAGCTGCCGCTGGGGAAGAAGGCGGCACTATACGAGAGGGAAGCGCAGCCGCTGGATCTGGCTCTGGCCGGTGGTTATGCCAATGGCCGGGGTTCGTGGGGTTTTATAAGGACTGGGTGGGGCCATGTTGGCAGTCAGTGGTACGGTCCATGTGTGGGGGAGCAATAAAGGAACTGGCAGTTAGCCTGGAAACGGACGGCGAGGCGAGGGCGGCCATCCCATCCCATCCCATCCGTGCAAGTCCCTGTCCCCTTGGTTGGTCCTATCGTACCTCACCAATGCAATGCAACTCCTACCTCACCAATTCAACGGTCAAAGGTAGTATCAAGGGTGAGACGTGACCGTTCTGAACTTGCCCGCCGGCTGGCTACCCGTTGCCTGCACTGCACGGCCGCACACGCGATCTGGAACGAGCGAGACCCAGCGCCACGACCAAGGAGACGAGGCCGAACAGCAACACGGCGCACGAACGATAAGAAGGTTAAACCGAATGCTTACTTGTATGTATAATGTATACTGATCGTGTCGAGTCCGCGGGCGGCGTGCGGTGCGGGTGGTTGTGCCACCAGTGGTGCGATACGGTGGCTGCCTATGCCTGCACGGATCACGTATGCCCACAAGGATTCGTTTCGTTCCATGCAAACATGGGGACCGTCGATCCGAGGCCCGGCCGCGTCGTTCGGAGCCCATCTCGTCTGCCGGCGTGCTGCTGATCGAGTTCAGGGCGGCGGGACAACCACCACAGGCAAAGATACTGGGAGGCAGCGACAGCGATGATGAAAGCCAGGAAATTCACCTGTCCGTCGGGCCTGGCCCGGTTTGTGATGTGACGCATCAAATCAGGATCATGGTCGTCGTGACACGGGGTGGGTCCATCGATCACCATCACGCACACCAATCGACAATGCTCAACGCACACGTCTAGAAGATCCCAAGTCGGGCCGGGCTCGCTGACTCGTCGTCGTCGGGCCAGTCCGCCATGCTTCCCTCAACGTTGGCATCACCTGGCTTCCCGCCGCCGCCAATGAGCACTCCCGAAGCAGGGCTCCGTGGGGCTCTTCTTCATGGCTTCTTGTGCCGTGACAATGGTCTCCGACGAGGCAGACCCGTTCTGTTTTTTGCCACGTTCGCTCTGCTCCTCGCCGCGGTCTCTCTGGTCAACACTGGTGTTCGTGGTGAAAAATCGGTTTCCAGTTCTTTAATGCATAGACGCTGTCGTGTTGGAACATTGGAACCAATATATAGTTGATACTCAAAGAGCTAGGACTAATCTTAGTATGGCACGACCGATGCGGGTGGTCCCATCTCCTCGCTAAGTATTATTTCTGTTGTTTAACCTGGTTCAGTGATGTTTTAGTAAAAAAATACTTAGAAAGTAAATATGAAGAGACTTTTGACTAAACGCTAAGTATATGAAATCTGTTGTTTAACCTGGAAAACAAAGGGCCGTTTGACTAATCGCTAAGTATTACTAATTATTAACTTCAGTTCTTGTCGATCGCTGTTGCTTGGACCCTGTCGGGCACACTCTACTCTTTTGCAATTTGAGGTCGACGAGTGTCCATCAAACTGTTGTTAAAGTTGCAAAACAAAGGCCCGTTTGACTAAATGCTAAGTATTAATTTTTAATTCATTTCATATTCAGCACGGTTGCGTTTGCGGTTGGCTTGCACTATTTTCCCTATCTCTCTTGCATCTGCCTCGCACATGCATTTAGCAGACAGTGCTCAGGCGTCATCTGTTTTGGATACGACCCCACGAAAATGAACAAGATCTTCCACGGTCACCATCCGCACCACACCATGTTTGATACACGGCCGGGCCCACTTGAAGAGACCGTCGCCATAGCAGCGTGGGCCCACACCGCCCTTTAAAAACCCAGACCAGGCGGGGAGCAGGAGCACGATGTTAGCAGTACACCACTGTTAGCAGTACACCAGATGAGCCCGCTAAGGAAGCCCACGGTCCACGAGTCAGTAGCAGGCCGAGGAAGCCCAATAGCAGATTTGGTGGAGATGTCTGGCTGTGAGTTGTGCCTGCGAGCACGAGACGGGCGAACCTGCCCTGTATTGCTTATAAGCGTCGTTGAGAGAGTTGAGAGGGGATCACGAAAATTGTATCAAACAATTCAAATTCTTACTAATCATTCATCGTTCCTCGAATTCCCTCGTCCCCGTTGCTTTGCTGTTCTTCTAGACCCTATCCCCTTCTCCAATCCTACCCCATTGCTTACAATTGGTATCAAAGACACCGATCCCTTCGGCCTTCGATTCCAATCTCTTCGATCTCTTCGAAGTTCGCCAAATCACTCGATTGTGAGGACAAACGGCTCTGGTTGGCTTGAATCCCTCCGCAGTTCATCGGCCGAGGAGCGGAATCGCTCTAATTCCACCCACTGTCCCCGTGATCAGAGATTCCTCTTCGCTCGGTCTCCCTCTTCGATCTCTTCGAGCTCAGATCTTCACTCGATTGTGTGGGCAAACGGCTCGTAGGCTTGACTCCTCCCCCGCAGTTCGTCGTCGTGGTGTGGAATCGCCATAATTCCATCCACCGTCCCGTGATCGAGGAGAACCGACGCACCGGATCATCCGTGATCCGCCGCCTCACGACCACTACACCCGTCGACGCGGCGGCTCGGCATGATGAGCCTAGACGCCAAGCTCATCGTCAACGAGATTACGGCGGTTCGCCGAAAGCACGACGCCAGTGGGGGACGCGCTTCGCCCGAGCACGCCCAAGCCTCTCGAAGCAGATCCGGGATCTGGATCGAGTCAAGGCGAAGCGGATCACCAAGCTCGAGCTCGCGTCGGGCGCCCTGGAGAGTGGCGTCCGCGTGTGGACGGGCTCGTCGACATCGTCCGTGGCGACCTGACGAAGACCAAGCTCGAGGCATCGAAGATCTCGCAAGAATCGGGAGCGTGCGGTGCTGAATCGCCCGCAGCCGGCAGCAGCGTCTTCGCCACCGCACCTGGGCGCGACGCCGAGAACGCGGCCTCCGGCTCCAAGCTTACTTCGCCCCATGGGCACGGCATCGAAAAACGCCACGGGAGAGTGGATTTGGGGTTGTTTCAACCCTGATTCATTCCCCAGTCACGGGTACGCTCAATCCGCTCACCGTCTCCCCTGGTTTTGTTTCACAGTCTATGAGTGATCCAGTACAACCTACCAAACCACCAATCCCACCCCCACCTCAGACCAAATTTCCACCACCCAATTACCTACATGCCCAGGCACAATCCCAATCCTCCAACTAGTTCCACAATTACCAATCAAACAACAAACTACCCAAGTTCGATTTCCCCAAATTCGATGGTACCCAACCCAAATTTTGGCCGAGTCAGTGTACAGACTACTTCGAGATGTATGGCACTGAACCACACATGTGGGTGCGTGTTGCTAAGATGCATCCGACCGATGCCGCTAAACGCCTGGTACCCTTCTATAGCCCACCACCTACAGCAAGTGAATGTCCTGAACTCACAAAGCATGCACATAAAACAAGAAGTCGCCAACCCTCACTATCAAAATTTCATTTCTAAATGTTTGATCAAAAAAAGTACATGGGTGACAAAATCTACGTAATCACCATCTTATGAAGATGCAAAACTGATAAGATCAGATGATACACTCAAGGAGTAACCAAGGTAAGTAGTCTTGTTCAAATGACTTAAAACATTGAACCCTCGCCGAAAGGTAACTCGGTAGTTATCCATATTTAATTTCTAGCATTACATACCATATTTATCTTTTCTGCATCTTGCATCAAAGCATATTTACTTCTTTGCATAATCATTTTCCTTTAGCATATTTAATTTCTGCATTAGCATTGCATTGAAAAACCTTAAAGCCCCATGTGAATAATCTTGTGATGTGTAACAACCCAAAAAAGATATTCACCGTGGTGGCATAAAAAATAATTATTCATTCATTTAGTTGCATTTGCATCATAGTTCTTTGCATGCATAAAAATTTATAAAACTTCAAAAATATTTTCCCGCTGAAGTTTTACATAGAATAATCATGGTCCATCTCTAGGCACATGAAGCTAATGTGGCTAACCCCTAATTCTTAATCAAGTTCCACTAGCTTTGTTGTCTATTTGAGTTCAGCAGATTCGAAGGAAGAGAGACATGATAGGTCGATATCATCATCGCCATCTATCTCAACTTCCTCATCATCAATGACCCTACACTTCAATCCATTTTGGGGAGAGCACCCCATTATCCCAATAAGTATCTCTACTATATTATTATTAGCTAAATATTTAGTTTTGTTTGGTTTGCTAAAGAGTTTGTTAGGAGTCTAGTTTTACAAAAGTCTAGTCGTTTGAAGAGTCTTTACTAGAGTTTAAGAATAAATAAATAGGAGTGTACCAGAGGTTTTCTTTTCCACCAACATAAAATAATCTCTAAAGTTAAATCTCATGCATGGAAATGATAGTTGCTCGGCGTCGTAATTCCTTTTAAAGCACCTAGCTTTCAAGTTTAATTTCTCTTGAGCCTTAAATGCAAAACTGCTTTGACTTGAGATTTACTCTGAACCCGAAATCGTGGGTTGAAAATTGCTTTCTCTAAAGTCTAGGTAATTGACGGATATGATATATGAGAGTCATTTTGCTATTGATCTTATTCCTAGTGATGCTAGATTTACGGAGATTTATTTTGAAACTTTAAAAGTGCACATGATAAGTTCTCGTGTGACAAAGTGTTGAACCTCCTACCACGCCCATATATACATGCTCCCTAGATTAGGAAAACCCTTTGATATATATATATATAGGTCGCTTGCTTTTTTGCATTGAGTTTGTTCAATCTTTGTCGACCCTTAGAAACTTGTCATGCTGATCATGTACACTCCATCATCATTCCACTCCACTCGACTCCATTCATACATATGCTATTTCCACTTTGGAAGTACGCATCCACCACTATTCCATCTCATACACCCATTATACATCCACTATATCCACTAAAAATATTCTACTCCTATCCTGGGATAGAACAACCAAAAATATTCCCTACACCCTTCCACTCTTCCATATCCAACCAATGTTTTACAAAGCTCCATTACTCTTGTCTATCTCTCAAAAAGTTATTACGAAAGAGATTTGGGTTGTATTTAAAAAAAAAGAAGGAGATGAAAAATGGACAAGTGTCCTACGAGCGAGTAGAGCCTACCTCCCTAAGAAAAAGAAAGAATAAAGGAGAGTTAAAAATGGACAAGTGTCCGCCGAAAAACAATGGGTACTTAAATACTCGCCTCTCCATAAAAGCAAAATAAAGAAAGAAAGAAAAAAGATACAACCCAAGTTCTCTCAAGGTTTTCAAGTTTAAAAAGAGAGATGATTCTTCAAGGAGCACAAGTAAGATTTCCCCCTCATTCATTCTTTACACCTTACTATATTCCCTACCATCACCTACTACCATACACATGCACCACTTGATCAGTGTGACTCATGACTTTGGATCCATTGCTTGAACTTATAATATATGCTTAGTAAGTAGATGTAGTTTTCTCCCACCTATGAGCTCCAGATATAAGCCTTAGATATAGGGTGAGAGAGAAGAAGGCATAGTGTGCTCTTTGCCTTAGTCCAAAAATACCACGATTATAAGAGAAAGGCAAAACAACCTTGTTGCCTTAGTGAGGATCCACAAATACCACAAATGAGAGACTTGAGAGAGTCATACTAGGAACTTTGAGTTTTATTTTGAAAACTTGTAAAAACCCGTATGACAGTTGAACAAAGAGTTTGAGATATGATGCTTGACTTGATTGTTCTATCTTTCAATTACCCAAGACCCAAAGAAAAGGCTATAAGCTCCATGGTTAAAGGTAATATGGGTAAGTTGAAAGTTGAACAAGTTTATTCTTATATGGAGGAGAAATTTTGTTTGAAAGCATGTGTACTTTTTAAGGCATAAAGGCGTTAAAAGAACTCCCGATCCATTGTTAAGTTTGGCTTTGCTAGGGACTAGCAAAGGGTAAGCTTGGGGAGCTTGTTGACACCTGTTATAGCATAATATTACAAGTCAATTAAACATGAATAAGGGCATAAAATGAATATCAACATAAGTCTAGGGGCTTTACTAACATAATTCCACGAGCTTTGGTGATTTATATATTTTCAGGGACTTAAATGATAAACGCAGAGAAGAATGGAGAAAGTTAGGAATATACATCTCATATAATGACAAGACTTGACCGTGAAGTAACTCAACTCAAAATGTGGACTAAAACACTCTAGAAGATACCGTAAGACACCGTAAGAGACGAGGAGGAGAGGAGACAATGACCGGGCGGCCGCCAGTAATTTTAGGCCGGCCGCAAGCAGCATTTTTGGCCAATCGCCTTAGTCTTTTTATGTCGGTTTGTAACCGACTTTGAGGTTGTATCTACACCGTTGCCAAGGTCGGTTTGATCCAAGGGCTATCGTTCATCGCCAAGGCCTATATAAGAAGACCCCCTGACCCCAGGGCTAAACCCTAATTCATTATCAGTTCATTCTATCTCATTATCTCTCAGTTGTAGAGGGGTCCCATGTAAGGATCATCTCTCTCTTAGAGATTAGTGAAGTAGAATTAGAATGTAATTAGAAGTAGATTAGATCTAATTAGATCTAATCAAGAGTTAGCATTCAAGAAAGGATTAGAACTCATTAGTTCTAATCTTTAGAACAAGAGAGATAGAGAGAGGGAAGGAATCGGAGGAAGTGCCGGCCTGTCGGTGCTATCTCCATACTTGTACCTCGGTGGAAGTTAATCTACATTTGGAGTTACTCTGGTAATCTACTTCTTCTTTTAGTAAGTAATATTGTTTATAATTATTCTTATTGGTCTACGAGTCTCTTTGGAGTACTTTAATCTGGCGCCTAGATTAGAGTAATATTCGCAGTGCAAACGTGGTGTTTGGACTCGGGTATCTCGTAGATACACCCTACCTTCCGGAGTGTGGTAGTTCGTGGTAGTGACAGTACCATTGATTCCTTTGTATTCCATCTCCCGTTGGATAGGACTAGTAGGGCATGTGAGTGCTTGGGGAGAGAGTAAGTTTTGACCTTACTTCTCTTGGGTGCTTCCCCATAAGAATACTATCAACATCACTTACCAAAATAAGAATTAGATATCTTAGTAATCCTCTCTATACCCTTAACCTTCTTAAGTCTTGTGCTACTCCCGGGTTAAGATTAGATCGTAGTCTCCCTCACCCGCTTCCCCGTGGATTCGATATTAAACCCTCTCCCGGTGAAGTGCTCGCCGTATCCGTGCGCTATGGATTATACAAATTATAAATATTTTCGTGGGCTTAACAAATACCAACACCGGCCCGAGTAGAAAATGGAGAATGGGAGTTCAAAGATTAGCGAAGATCCATAACAAAGTCAAAGCCCTTGTTTCTGATTAATTTCCTTTTTTGGGTTGAAGGCCTTTGGACCCCGGAGGTCGGAGCGAGCCCCGGCGCCGAGGGTTGAACGTCTCCGGCGCCGGCCGCGTGGTGACAAGGATTTTGGCCGGGGAGGTGGCTAACAAGGTGGCCCTAACATGTCCGGGACCTCGGAGCCGGAGATCATGGCAACGAGCTCTGAGCCACAGATCTCGGACCCACAGGATCCAAAGGTGCAGATAAGTCGCTTAGGGGAGTAAATAAAAATTTGTTCAATAAAAGGGCCGAATGTAAAAAAGGCGGCCAATTCCTATTGTCCGTACAAGTCAAAATGTCCTAAATTTGACTAAAAGAGTAACAACATCTATGATATCTAGTGATATTAATCTGATGTCCTAAATCTTGATGTTTTTCCTAAGAAAATGGTAAAAAATTTGAAAGTTTAACTTTATACAACTTTATAAATCTATTTATGCGGAGAAACAGAGAAAGTACAGAAATTAACGGTCAAAATAATAACCTGACTTTTTTCCGAGTTTAACAAAATTTTATTGCCAGTTTGATAGACACTCCTCGACGTCAAATCTACAGGAACTGAAGTTAAACTGTGCCTAGCAATGCCGACCTTTTGGATGGGTAGCCGGCGCCGCGATTGCAATCTGGAAAGGCAGCACGTGCACGCAATCCTGGTCCACCCAACGGCCGCCTCCAGCTCGCGCCTGCTTCGGTCGGTCGTGGGCGGACTCGGCTTGGTTGCGCACTTGGGTGTCGGTGTCGATATGGAAACCGGCCAAGACCCCTACAAACAATGGATGGCCTCTGGTTCCTGGGCTGGGCGAGTTTTGGGAGTGCATTATTTAGACACAGATTGCTTACTAGTATAGGAGTATCAAGTTTCGACAAAAGTTACCGTACCGTAAGCAGTGATACACAGATTGCTCCACTCATACTTTCTACCTTCCTCACAAAACAAAGGGTAAAAAAAGGGCAGTGCTAGGCACGGCACTGCTGAAAGAAGCAGACAGGGCCACACAGCTGAGTTCAATCTTACGGCTGTTACTGCTAACGGTAAGAGCATATTGCTGGTCAGACTGGCAATTCAGGACTTGAAGGAATGCTGTCGATTCAGGGATTCAGGAATTCATCGAGGATCAACTGTATACAAGAACTGAACAGAGATTATTCACCACAAACTCGGATGTTTGATTTGGTGAGCGCGAGCAAGAGCAGAAGCAACATGCCAAAGCAGAGCTGGGCACCGCCGTGGAAGGCACAGGAGGAAGCCATGAAGACTGGGAGTCTGGGAGGCCCACGGCGTCGCGAGAACACATGCATCGTCGAATATTTGTATTCAAAACACTCAAAACACGGCTAGAATGTCAACCATAGCAAACCTTATCAGTGGGCCATGACTAATCTGTCCTAGTCTCGCACTCTCCCTCGTCCCTAAATGAGCAGAAGCAACATGCCAAAGGTAGCTGGGCACCGCCGTGGAAGGCACGGGAGGAAGCCATGAAGACTGGGAGTGATGGGAGGCCCACGGCGTCGCGAGAACACATGCATCGTCGAATATTTGTATTCAAAACACTCAAAACACGGCTAGAATGTCAACCATAGCAAACCTTATCAAGGCCATGACTAATTGTCTAGTCTCAGTCTTTCACTCGTTCCCTAAATGTTTTTCTCTACAGAACCGGTGTTTCCCTCACAAACACGCTTCTCTAGACAAAACAAAAGGGACGGAGGGAGTACTTCGTCCAACGTTGCGAACTGAAGTTAAGATGTGTGGTCACCATCGAAGAAGAGGCCTGCCTCGCTTTAAATGGCAGTCATTTGATTCTGCAACCTTGTGAGAGTGGCCTTCTCCTTTTAGGCTTTTAGCTAATCGCAGCACCACGTTACCCGGAGATTTCGAGCCACAGCGAACTGACCGTTAGCCCCTTCCCTCCATCCCCGGCCCCCTCGCGGCGACCCAGCGGCGGCGCCCAGATCCGCCGCCGTGCTTCCTCCCCAGCCAACCCCCACCACCCAAATGGCCTTGCCAGTCGCCGCAGCCCAGCCTGGGGCCACTTCGCCGACCGATTCGGGGGCACACGCCGCTCCGGAAGCTCCTGCACGGCAGCGCATCCAGTCCCTGGTGGTGGGCTCGCTCGAGCTGCCACTCCAGAAACCAGCAGCCCAGCCTGTGCAGCGTCGAGTGCGCTTCACCATTACTCCTCCCCCAACCACCAGCTCCATTAAAGCCATTCAACAACCCAGCAAATCCTGCCTCAAATCCCCTTCCGCCCGAGCGAAGGAGAGCACCCTCAGCAGCACTAATGGCGGCGCTCCTTCCCAAGGCGGCCTCGACAAGAAGGATGGATGCAGCGTCGCGCAGAGCTGGGCAGCCATGCCCGGTCAACTCTCACCAGAGGAAGAAGCAGATGGTTGGACAAAAGTACTTCGCAAGAGGCATCCAGCTAAGGCGAATTCAAATCCTTCAGCGCCGCGCATGCCTCCGCCTCGCTCTGCAATCCTGGAATCCCTCAGAGGTAAATGCATCCGGTGCCTCGCTAGCGGACATTGGGCGGCGGACTGCAGGGAGCCAGTTCGCTGCATCAATTGCAGGAGGTTTGGCCATAAAGCCAGGTATTGCCGCAATACTCCACAGCCCTCTCCCCGTCGCTGCTCAGCTGCAACATTCCCATCTGCCTCCCCTGCTCAGGCACCACCGAAACTCGACTCCGACTCCTTCCCCGCCTGCCGCGTCGCGACATGCCGGCACCCGGACACCCCGCGGCACGCCCGGAGGGGACCGGTGCGGTGGCAGCCACGAACGCGGCCATGGAGGATGAGGCGAGGCGACTCTCCTCCCGGGCCATTGTCCTCGCCCAGTGTAGGGGCCATGGTGAGGCAAGTCCAGAAGAAGTGGAGAAGGAGCTCTGCACTCGCTACGGCGTTCGACAGGGTGACGTCAAGGTCTCCCGGCATCGGCCGGAGAACTTCCTCGCCGTCTTCAAGTACCCCCACCACCGTGAAGCTGCACTGGAGAGGGACAGGTTGGTGGTGCGCAACCTCGACTTCCGCGTCTTGCCATGGCGCATCGAGTCCTATGGGGATCACTGCGACATGCGCCACCATGTGCGACTTTGCCTGGAGGGCATTCCACTGCACGCGTGGAACGAAAGCATCGCCAAGCGCGTCGTGGCGCGGGCATGCGACTTGGACTACATCGAGCCGGAATCCCGGAGCAAGGACGATACGAGAGCTCTATGCCTCTGGGCGTGGACCTACAATCCCTCTGACATCCCAAAGGTAACTTGGTTGACGTTAACTAACAACAATGGAGCGTACGTGCATGATGGCCCAGTCCCCTCGTCGCGGCCGAAGGGGACTAACCTTCCGCATCATTGTCCACCTCGACTTGCTGGAGCTTCCTCCTGACAGCCATGGCCGGGTGGAGTCCAAGGACTTCACCTGGCACTTTGGGGTCGTCGACGGTGAACATGCGTCGTGTGAGCGCCAGGAGCCTCAGCCACCTGAACCCAGGCACCAGCATCGCCGGGACGACGACAACGAACGCCGAGGCCGCCGTGAAAGGAAGAGTGACCACTGGGGGTCACGTCTACTCCGGAGTCTCTCTCGTGCCCCGGAGCGGGCAAGAGAGAGGGAGCGATCAGAGTCGCGACATGGCCACCGCGACAGATCAGCGGTGCCAGGTGAACGGAGCAGGCGCGGCCAGGACGATGATGCAGTTCGCCGAATTGAGGACGACAACGTTCGAACGGGTCACCAGCTCGCCGGCCGTGCCCAGCCCCCAGTGAGCACCATGCCAACGACGACATCAGCAACACCCCACCGCCCTCAGCTCATGCTCACGACGACGACGGTGCTCAGAACGGGTCTCCACCAGGCTGTGAGTCGTCAGCTCCTGAAGCCCCAGCCCCAGCAACCTCCAACGACCGTATGTGCAAGGGGGCTGATGGCACCACTAGCACGCATCCAGATATGGTGCTCCGTGAGGCCTCCAACAATATGGCTGTGGGGTCTCCAGAGGAAACAAGCAGAATGGCGGCCATGATAGCACCCGCCGGTGAACAAGGCGTCCTGCTACAGAAAGCGGCCATGACAGCACCCGCCGGTGAACAAGACGTCCTGCTACAGAAAGCGGCCACGACAGCACCTGCCAGTGAACAAGGCGCCTGCTACAGAAAGGAGCATCGCTGTCCGTCGTCCATGGCGTCCTGGAACAGGGCGCAGCATCACCGACCACAGTCCACGGCATCCCGACGCACGACACAACGTCGCCACTCCAAGCAACTATGGAGGGGGGGAACGTTCTCCATGCCCCACTCCCACAAAGAGCCACCCCCCCTACTTCATCGGTGACTACAGCAGCAGCAACTGCCACTCGTGGCCGCGAGCGCTCCCCGCCCAGAAGCTCGCCCAAGACACCAACAAATGACGGGGACAGCTGCATCAGCCACAGGTTGACATCCCCAACCCGCGGTGCCTGTAGGGAAAGGGCTACACAGAGTTCCAACACAGCTACACCACTCAGGCGTTCTCCCTCGCTCCCACCACGGCTCAGCTGGTACCCGATTCAGAAGGTACCGCCCGAATTGTGTCTATATCAGGCGTAATTTTCGCAGGCGCTGCATGGCGTCTCCAACAGCACAACAGAACGCGACAGCCAACTTCATCAACACAGTCACACTAAAAACTACAGCGCCGCTGCTCCAAGGCCCACCCCAGCGAGCAAGAACCATCAGGAGCAGGAAGAAGCAATCTTCCGCCCCCCTGCACAAAAGCGTGCGCATTGCAGCAGCGTCTTGGCCACGTGGTAATGCTCAAGCAAAGGCGCGCCAAGTTCTGATGAAAAAGCTTGGCTTCATGGAGGAGGAGCGTTCAATGGACGATGCACTGCTGGGCTACTTCAAGCTGTTCGGAGGCCCGCTCTCGCCGATGGTGATCCAAGCGCTGACTGCCCTTTGTGGCCTCGGCGGCGACAGCGGTGCAGGCTGCTCCGAAGCCTAGGCGTCATGGTTCGGTGCAAGGGCTACATTATGTACCTCATGTCAAGCTCCATTCAGTTGTATCTCCAGTTCTGTGTGTTTGTCGTCGCCCACAGTTATGTGTCAGCGGTGAAGGATGCAATGGTGATGGCCAGGAGCCTAAAATCACTAAAACTTTCTCCACTCCTGCAGAGTCATCGTGTCATCTTCATTTTTGATTCTACTATGTCTACATCAGAGCTGCTGCCATCAGCGCTACTGTCCACCTGTTGTAAGCTTTGGTTTAGAAATGCTACTGTGATCGGCTGCAGCCTGTCTACTTGCTTCAACATGTGTGTTCTTCCATTTCAGTTTCTGCACAGGCTGACCACTGGGGTAAACTCTGTTTCCAATGTCACAACGTAATTGCAACATCTTGTGCTGGAATGTGAGAGGCCTCAATGATGTGGTGAGGCAAGATTCTGTAAGCCTGTTAGTTAGAGATACAGCCTCCACCATTGTGTGCCTACAAGAAACAAAGCTACAAAACATCGACCAAGGCATCGTCCAACGCACAATTGGTGCCAAATTCACAAACAATTTTTAGCATTGCCGGCTGCACAAACTAGAGGTGGCATTCTCCTAGCGGCAAATGAAGATTATTTTCAGCTCACTGATCAACACCTATCTGCAAATGCGGTCACAGCAACATGCACCATGAGGGCAGATGGGACTCAATGGAAAATAACAGTGGTATATGGTCCACAAGGTGATGCTGAGAAGCTACAGTTCCTTCAAGAGCTCAAGGCAATTCCAAGGCCGTCACACGGGAGGTGGCTAATTCTTGGTGACTTTAATCTCATCTACCAAGCGGAAGATAAAAATAATTCAAATCTGAATCGTCGCCTAATGGGGGCCTTTAAAGCGACAATTGATGAACTTAACCTCAAGGAAATAGGGCTCAACGGCCGTCGTTACACTTGGAGCAATGAACAGGACAGTCCGACGCTTACCAGAATCGACAGGCTGCTTTGCACCCCGGATTGGGAATTAACCTTCCCAACTTGTTTCCTCCACTCCCTGCCTTCGCTCATGTCGGACCACACTCCGCTTCTACTACAAGGAGAGATCATGCACTACAAAAATCCATCCTTCCGCTTCGAAAATTTCTGGGTGCACATGGATGGCTTCAATGAATTGGTGGAGCAGATTTGGAACAGACCCGTCCATTCGAGAGTACCTCTCAAGCGCCTCAATACGAAATTAGCAAGAGTGGCCAAAGGCATCAAGAAATGGCAGAAGGAGAAAATTGGAGACACTCGGCTACAGTTGGCCATTGTTAAAGAAGTGTTATTGCAGCTTGAGGTGGCACAAGAAATGAGAACATTGACGCCCCAGGAAGTTGCACTGCGTCGAAAGCTAAAAGCTAGAAGCAGCGGTCTTGCTGCCATTGAAAAATCAAGGATTAGGCAGCGAGCGAGATTATCATACATCCGGAGTGGTGACGCAAACACAAAATTCTTCCATATTAGAGCTAGCACGAGGAGGAGGAAAAATTATATACACTGCCTGCATACAGATGAGGGGGTGGCTGTTACTCATGAGGACAAGGAGAAGGTGGTGACAGATTACTTCTCAGGTCACCTGGGCTCAGTTCCATCTAGGTCAAGAACTTTCAACTGGAATGCGCTGGGCTATGTCCCAAGAGACCTCTCCGCACTAGAGGCTCCATTCACGCAGGAGGAAATAAAGGCCACCATTCATTCCATGCCGTCAGACAAAGCACCAGGACCCGATGGTTTCACAGGCGTCTTCTTCAAAAAGTGTTGGGAAATTATCAAAGAAGATATCACAGCAGCAATAAACAGCATGTTTATGCTGAACTCCCAAGGTTTCGAGCTGCTAAACTCAGCAAATATTATCCTACTCCCAAAAAAAACAGATGCAGTGCGAGTAACGGACTTTCGGCCCATTAGTCTCATACACAGTTTTGCTAAGTTGTTCACCAAGCTGCTCGCAAACAGATTGGCCCCATTGTTGGATTCCTTGGTCTCCAAATGCCGAGTGCGTTCATCAAAATAAGGAGCATCCATGACAACTTCTTATATGTGTCGAACGTAGTGCGAACCTTCAAAAAGCAAAAAATGCCAGCCTTATTCCTCATATTGGACATACACAAAGCCTTCGACACGGTCAGCTGGAGTTACCTTCTGGAGGTTCTACAGGCTCTTGGCTTTGGACCACGTTGGCGTGAGTGGGTTTCAATCCTTTTCCGCACCACTTCCTCAAGGGTTCTTCTTAATGGGCAGCATGGTATGGCATTCAATCACAGCGGGGGGTACGGCGGGGGAGACCCGCTTTCACCCATGCTATTCATCCCCGCCATGGACCCGCTACAGCGCTTGCTTGACTTGGCAACACAGCAAGCTATCCTCACTAACCTTCCTTTAGCTACAGCTAGATGGCGAACTTCCATGTATGCTGATGATGCGGCAATATTCATTAACCCTTGAAGGAAGACCTTGAGGCCATCACTACCATTCTCGGGGAGTTCGGCAATGTCTCGGGCCTTCATATAAATTTGCGAGAAGAGTTCAGTTCACCCGATCAGATGTCAAGACATTGATCTCGATCATGTCCTGGCTTCCTTTACGGGGAAAAAGAGACTTTCCCGTGTCGCTACTTGGGGTTGCAGTTGCATACGAGATCGTTGCAAAAGGTCCACGTTCAGCCCCTTATTGAGCGCATTGGCCAGCGGTTGCCAACTTTGGAAGGGGAAATTGCCGAATAGAGCAGGCAGGCTTGCATTAGTGACCTCAGTCCCTATCCTCTATGCCTACGTATCATCTCACGGTGTTCCCTTTAGCAAGGTGGGCAAGAAAAAAGATTGACAAAATAGATCATTTCTTTGGAAGGGAGAAGAGAACGCCAATGGGGACACAGGTCTAGTGAACGGGCCGACCGTAAGCGAAGACAAAAGACTTGGGCGGATTAGGGGTGCCGGACACTGGAAAGGTTCGGGAGAGCTTTTGCGCCTAAGATGGCTTTGGCAAGAGTGGGGCCGGGATCCTAAACCTTGGGTAGGTTTGGGGGTGCCGTGCAATGACGCCAGATCGACTTCTTTTCAACTCCTCCACCAGGTCACGATAGGTAATGGCAACAAAGCACAATTTTGGCACCACAAGCTGGTTAGACGGAGAGGCACCTAGGTACTTAGCGCCACACCTGTTCATGCTTGTGCGCAAGAAAAATAGGACGGTCCAGCAGGAGTTACACAATGGCAACCGGATTAAATCACTGCGAGAGATCTATCACAACATCGTACGCATCCGAGGAATTCATTGGCCTATGGATCGATTACAAAACGCCCAGCTTCAGCCCGGAGATACAAGACTCCATTAGATGGAAATGGACGGCCGATGGTAATTACTCCACTCGCTCAGCATACAGGATACAATTTAGTGGCTCGTATCGGAAGTTCCAACATGATCTCATATGGAAGGCTTAAAGCGGAGAATAAATGCAAAATCCATGCCCGGATCCTTGTGCATGGCAAAATCCTAACGGGCGGATAATCTTGAGGAAAAGGGGATGGCCGCACCATGACCATGACCATTGTGTCCTCGTGTAATGGCCCTTTGGAGACAGGGCTACATCTCTCCTTGTCATGCCCCTTTGCGCGAGAGCGGTTTGGGATCAGGTGCTATCTTGGGAAAATTTTGACTTACAATTGCCACAGCAAGACCCAACCTCAATTGGCACTTGGTGGGAGCTTATGGCAGGAAAGGTGCCAAAGCAGGAACACAGCGCTTCAATGGAGTTTTCATCTACATTGTTTGGAATTTATGGAAGGAGAGGAATAGGAGGATCTTCAAAAACGCTCACAAGGCGGCGCAAAGGTAGCCTCCATGATAAAAGAAGACATAATGCAAAGGCATAGGGCAATGGATTGGCAAGGGCAATGAACTAGTAGCGACTTGAGTGTAATCTTTAGGTCCTAGGACCACCTTTTGTGCCCCAGTGGGGGTCTTTTGTACATAAACCTCTCTTCCCTCCTTAATTGAGCGAGCTCCCTCGCCTTTTACTTTCAAAAAAAAAAAAGCACCACGTTACCCGTTTCCATATTTAAACCTTCAAATAATTATATCTCAAAGTTCACAGATCCAAAAGGTCAAAAGATAAACAAACACCAAAGTTTAACAGAATGATAATACAAAGACCATATTCTTCGCTGACCGGTAGATCGATGTTGACACGACAAATTCGACGAAGAAACTGAAAAAGCGAAGCAACAGACCCCAGATCCAGAACCCCACCACAGCACACATGCCCCGATTATTCCAAGCTAAATCTAAGCGCAGCTCGTGATTACTTCAGTCTACTCATCATCGGATAATCCTACACACGGAGCACGTTCAGGATAACCAGAAACAGGCCGCCCAAAAGCAGCACGAAGAGGTGTAACGCAGCAGCCGGGGAGCCAGGGCCGGCGGCGAGCCCATTGATAGCGATGGAGCAAGCGCCGATTCCGGCGAACGGAAGGAGACGACGCAGGTGTTGGGCCACCACGCCGCGGTTGTCGTACCCTTCGCCGAGGTTGGGGCCGCGAAGCACTTCGCCGCTTCGGGCATCCGGACGCGGCTGCAGCGCGTAGTCCCAGTTGTACACCATGCCGACGCCGCCGCCGGGAGCGGGTCGGCCAGCACCTCGCCGCGTCCGGCGCCGGCGGGGCTGCCACACGTAGTAGCCGTAGTCGCCGTGCACCGCAACGCGGCCGCTCGGGTTCAGACCGACGAACACCTCGCCATGTACGGCGCCGTCGGGGGAGCATGGCGACACGCACCTCGCCGTGTCCGCACCCGGACGAGGCTGCAGCGCGTAGTAGGCGTAGTCGTCGAACGCCGCGACGCCGTCGCCCGACAGCAAGCCGACAAACGCCTCGCCACCTAGACGGGGCTGCAGCGCGTAGTAGCCGTAGTCGTCGAACGCCGCGGCGCCGCCGCCTGGGAGGTGGCCTACAAACGCCTCGCCGTGTCCGGCGCCCTGGCGGGCTGCAGCGCGTAGTAGACGTAGTCGTCGAACGCCGCGACGCCGTTGCCCGGCAGCAAGCCGACAAACGCCTCGTCATGTCCGGCGCCGTCGGGGAGCAGGTCGACAAGCCCCTCGCGGCGTCTGGCACCCGGACGGGACTGCAGCGCGTAGCCCCCGTTGTGCACTGCGCCGCCGCCGGGAGCAGGTCTACAAGCATCACGTCACGTCTAGCTCCCGGGCGAGGCTGCAGCACAGAGTAGTAGCCATCGTTGTCGTGCACCCGCACGACTCCGTCGGGGAGCTGCGGGGCGACGACGACGAGCACGACACCGATCGGGCCCAGCCGCCGCCCGGATACGCCGTTGCTGAAGCTGCCGGGGCGCCGCGACCGCACCGAGCTGGCCGTCGAACGTGCCGTTGGCGATGATGGTGGCCTCGCTTCCTTGGACCGCGTCGGCCATACCGAGCTCAGTGGACCCCGCCGTCGTCTGCCTCGCCCCCTCTCTCCTCCGTGGTCCATGTTCCCCGGATCCGGCTCCGGCGAACTCCTGAGCGTGTTGCTGGCTTCGGCCCGGCTTTGGTTTCTTGGAACTCTGGCTCGGCGCGTCTTGAGTGGATGGGCTGCTTGGCCTCCGCTTGGCGCGCCACTCTCTATTTATAGGGAAGCCTTCCGAAGGCAGTGGGAGTGAAGGCTATGGCCGGAGCGTGACGCGTGAATAGAGTTTCGTGGCTGTTTCCGCAGCGTTGTCTGCTTGTGCTAATTTTAATGAACTGATGGCGACAAAATCAAAATAGTTGCTTTCAAGGGAGGCACTACACCCTGAGACAATTTCTGTAGAGCAGGCACTACACCCTGAGGCAATTTCTGTAGAGCAGCCGGCCCAGCTCATTGACCACTTCACAGTCTCAACTGGTCTATATATATATATATGCATGTACCCCCACTAGTACCGAAATTCTTTTTTGTGGCGGGCAATTTTCCTTTTTGCGTGGCGGGCATGGCAGCCCGTCACCAACGAAAGGTCACGGATAATCGTGACCTTTTTTGTGTGGCGGGCGGCCGTGCCCGCCACGCATAAGAATGAAGCCGTGGCGGGCAACATAACGGGCCCGCCACGCAAAAAGAGTGTTATCCGTGGCGGGCGCGTTACGCCGCCCGCCATGGTTAAGTTTATTATGCGTGGCGGGCGCTTATGTTGCCCGCCACGGCTTGAATTTTTTTTTTTAAAAAATAAAATGCCATATATTATATATATATATGTATATACATATACATATATATATATATATATATATATATATATATATATATATATATATATATATATATATATATATACATACATATACATCTATCAATCCATACACACATATATATATAAGAAAGACAGATACTCAAATATATATCATATACATATATATCCATCGATTCATATATACAAGTTTCACCGATCGATCGATCCATTTGTTCATATCCAACAAGTACTAGTTAATTACAACATCTATACAAAAATTGCGAGCTATATGTTGATTTGGATAAAGATAGTCCTTAAGCCCTAGCTCTTCCCATCTCCTTAGCCGCGCATACTCTACAAACAGCCCAGCTCCATCGTCCACATTGAAGTACGGGTGGCCTTCGTGAACTACCATGTCTAGAACGAACTTGCGGATGTCTCAAGTATCGCGGTCTTTGAACCGCATCTCGTCGGTTGCCTTTTGTAATACCCCCGTGAACCTGTTCCTTGAGTCTTTGAGCCGCCTCAGAGGGCTGGATTTGTACTTTTTGCGTGCCCCGAGGTACTCACGCTGAGCGAAGAATCCACACAAGTTTGATCCGTATGGTTGTTTGAGGCACTCGCACACAATAAACCGGTGTTATTAGTAATATCGAAGCTATAGCTAGGTAGTCGTACTAAGAAAAACTATGTTTCATTTACGCATGGGAAATCTCGCCGATTTTGAGTGTATCTCCATTGCGCTCCTTACACTTCTGGGATCGTCGATCCCGCCAGTTCGATCCTTCAAGTACCGCTTGTAAGCGCTGCATGAAATGCACTATATTGTCAACGATATATGATATTCGACTCTAGTAATTGAATAAGGAGTTCATCGATCACTTACAATCTCAAGATTTTTTTCAATTGTCGGTAGCCTTGCGGGTTTGATGAGCCTTGTAGTGAGTCAAAGACAACGGCCCTCCGCCCCGAGGAAAGATCATGAAACAGATCCAATGTCCTACGAGCCCTATTCCGTATTGGTAAGGCGCTAGAATACATCGATACCCATTTTCCTTGACCTTTTTCATCGCTGATATGACGTACTCTGCTACTTCCAACTTCTTAGCTCTTTCGTTCTTATCCCAGATCTTCTGTCTTTCCTCGTCCGTCAAGTTCACCAGTCAGGATGGTCCGCTCTTAGCTTATAACCGATGACTGTCTCTCACAGATGTGCCATGGAGAGAGGTAAATAATACCATTCTTTAACTTGTGGCCTGCGACGGGCGCTCAACCTACAAGGACATGTGGTCGTGGCATAGGTACCTTTGAAACAAAGAATCTATATACGGATGCAAGGGACATGTGCAAGTAAAATTGCGCTTACATCGTAAACAAGGTGACTTGGGCAACGTCAATGTCTGTCGACGAAGTAGTCTCGACATGTCGTCGAATGTAACCAAGAACGGAGATCGGTGTGGTAGTGGAAGCACTCCTTAGGAAGAAGGACACCGAAGGAATGCAATCCACGCTTTGCGCACTCTATGTACCACGCATGGAACTTCCGAAGTCTCCCGGTCCTCGGCATCGATGAGTCGGGCCTTTGGGATCATGAACTTCCCAAACTCGAACGAGCCGGGGCATTCTTCCGAGACAAACCCGACATAAGGTGGGGATTTTGGCCTGCAAAAGCGGCGGTAAAAATGTTAGCTACGGTTGCGAAAAGAAGTAGCTAATAACATAGTACAACTCGTTGTTTCAGCGGGGCATACCTTTCGGATCGAACATCTATTACTGGGGGCCTCTTGGGTTTAGGGTACTTGTCGGCTACGACCTCCTCTTCATCGAATGTCGGCTTCTTCGGTGGTGGAGGGCATTTGCTAGGTCCAGCTCCTTTCTGCTTCCCCGGCGCTTGAGGTGTTGTCCATTGGAGGCCTTGAGTGTAGATGGGTGTCTCGCTCCCTACTCTCTCCTCAGGACCTGGCAACGTGTTTTCGCCAGTTGCTTCCTCGTATATCGGCTGCCCCTCATGTGCCGGCTCCTGAGGTGTCGGCTCCTGAGGTGTCGGCTCCTTAGGCTCCTCAGGTGCCGGCTCCTCAGGTGCCGCCTCCTTAGGCTCCTCAGGTGTCGGCTCCTTCGGTGTCGGCTCCTTAGGCTCGTCTTGTGCCGGGTCCTTAGCGGGGGGTACTGGAACCATGAGGAGGGTCGTTGCCTCCGCCGTCCCCACCATCTTCATCATCATCGGAAGAGTCACCATAGGGGTCCGGTGGCGTACTCGGGTCCGCTGCTGTCTTCTTTGGCGAGCCGGAAGGTGGAGTCAATTTCGACATCTTCAGCTCAATGTCCACCTTCGGCCACAGCACGTTGTAACACAGAGCAGCTCCTAGAGTGTTCACCTCGTTATGACCGGGATAGTCCAGCTCCCAGTCTTCATGTTCTGGCGCCACGTACCCAATGTTGACTTCAGCACATTCTGGAGGGATCTCGTGCGCTTCGTACTCTTTGCAAGATCCGGGAGGAAATACCACCCCCTCGGCCACTGGCTTCCTCTTGCCCAACCTGCCGACAGGTATCAACAATACGCACCGTGTCTCTTCGGTGATATCATCCACCGGGGTCCTGTCTGTCAAGAGCAGAGGTGCTGCTGGGGTTGCTGGGGTGGGCACTGGCATACCAGCGTTGCGGAACATCTGCTTCCGGACTTCGACCATCTGGGGGTCGTTGCTCGTGAGGGCCTCTTTGATGGACTGGGTGATCATTTGCTGCAAGGCCTCATCACGCCCTTCCTGTCTCAGACCCTCCTTGTACCTCTGCCTCGTGTGATGCGAGGCAGCATCTGACTGCCACGAGCCCACCGTCGCCCAACTCTTCCTGGAGCTCATGCCACGGACGCGGCCGCGATGCTCGGGGTTTCCCAAGGCCAACGTCAGTGGATCGTGTCCCCGACGAATCTCGAGGGTCCCGCTGTTCTTAGCTTTGGGTGGCCTCTATGACCTTCTTCTCGACCTCCTTCATCTGGGCTTGGGCCTCTGGCTTCTTGGGCTTGTGGGCGTAGAGGAAGTCCCGGGTCCTTTCATCACAGCCCTCGTACGGATCCGGCTCCCCAGCTTCCTGTCTTCTCCTTTCTTCCGCCCGCCACGCCGGCTTGTGTCCGGCGTACCCAATCACTGCCCATGTAGTGGGGGGCGGTTTGTTCCGTTTGGCTAGATCTCGAGAACTTCTCGCTCGCCGCCTTTCGCCGGGCGTGTTTAGCTTTTTTGCGAGAACTCTTCCCATACTTCTTTTGAAATCATGGTGTACTTGGTGAAGGGTAGGCGTCCTTTCTTGAGAAAGTCTGCGTTGAGCCTATACTTCGATTAGGAAGCTTCTTCCTGCGAGGACATATACATCTTTGCTCCACCTTTTTTCATATCGGCGCTGGCGGATGGAACCGTTTTGAAACCTCGCCCCCACACCCATAACTTGTCGATTAATCGGGGATGGCTTTCCAGTCTTCGATTAGAATGGAGACCTTCTCTTTCACGAAACACGACACTTGAGTCTTTGTGCCCGCGGCGACTCGGGAGGCGGCGGTGGCTCGCCCTGCGGCCCCAACTCTTGAATGACAAGGACCTCATCGATCTTCTTGTGCCTCCCATGGTCTCCCCTTCTCCGCTTTGGCTTGTCTCCCTTTGCTTTGCAAGAAGAGGTGGCCGTGGGACGAAAGGGGGGTTGTTGCTCTGAGTGCTTGTGGAGGCGGCGGTGGCGGCTCGTTCAGCCTGTACTTCCTTAACCCGACGCTTCTTGCTTCGTGCTTCGTCCCTCGGGTTGAAATTAGGATCTTCTTCCTCCTCTGCAGACGTTTCCTTCTACCCTTACACGGGCTATCGATGCTCCGCAGGGGAACTGGGAAGTACTAGAGCAGCTGCCACTTTTGTTGCTAGAGCTAGGCGACTCCCATTCAAGTCTGCGGTTGAGGGCTGACCTTGTTCATTCGACATTTCAAGCTACAAATATATAGTGCTTTAGTACTAGTATATAGGCCGAGTAGACAAACTAATTCAAAATTGCTGAAAGAAAGAAATAAAAAAGATTGGCTCGAGATATAGCCCCTTGTGATCACATCGCTTCTAAAACTGGTTGCTTTGTACAAGCCGCCCTAGTTTAGAAGCTTCCAAGTATAGGGGACATTCAATCATCATAGCCGCAGCCTCGGCCCCAATAATTAAGTTTATTTCATTGCATATATGCCATTGCCTCAAGCACTAATGGGTTCACATCATTGCATATATGTTCAAAACAACAGTACCGCATGCCAAGCTTTAAAAATAGTAGTAGAGTTTAGGGCAATATCGACATATGAGAAAAAAAAAAACAGCCCCATGCCAAGTTTCAAAACAACAATAGCTAGGTTTGGATGGGTTTACTGACTAAGTATCCACGAGAAGTTCATGGACAGCACTAGCTAAGGAACTAGCTAAGTTTGGATTAGTTTAAACATGATAGTAGGGGGACCTTGACAAACCATGATAGTAGGAATGACATGGCAGTTTAATTGATTCAACATGTAAGCTAAGAACTCAAGTTAATTAGGCCACCAACATTGAGATAGTGAAATAGGGACCCAACAGCCAAGTCTAGGCAAGTAAGGAGCATCTCAGTTTAACCAAGTTTATAGCATCTAGCAAGAAAATTACAGAACCAACAGTCCAGAATCACAAGCAGTGAGATAAAAACAGAGGAATTAGGCCAAACATATGCTCAGCATTGACAGTGAAATAGGGTAGCAAATAGGCTATTGTTGTTTCCACCGGTTAAGGATGTAGGCATCCAAAGGCATTGACAGCAGTAGATAGGTACAACACATATATATATATATATATATATATATATATATATATATATATATATATATATATATATATATATATATATATATATAGAATGAGAAATCAAAGTATTGAGAAAAAAAGGACATATATCAAAGTGACAACATAGAAGTTCATGGACAGCACTAGCTAAGGCACTAGCTAACAGTTTGACATAGAGCCAATTTTGAGTGTATTTACTTTTTAAGTGAATATTATCAACTTGACAAACATATGTCTTGAGAAATCAAAGCAAGCCAAGAAATTGGAATATATGTCATGAGAAATCGAAGTCCACTTTGCATATAGGAATTGAAATTAGAAGATGTCCAAATTACACTAGCCAAGAAATTGCATATAGTGTCGGGTTTTGAGAGAAATCAAAAACAAATATGCTCAGATTATCCAATTTTGCATCACGGTCCGTGGCGGATACACTCAAATGCTCGATTATCCACTATCGCATCACAAGGCGGTGGCACATATGGCGCTAATTATCTCAATTAATTCGGATTGGGTTGCATCACGCGAGGCAAAATTGAGCGGACATAACCAAAATTCACGGTGGGTTGCATCACGGGCAAAATTGGCAACAATGAAATTTCAAACCTCGGCTCAATGGATCTAGAAGCAGTGTAGAGGAGAAGATGGAGTATTGGCACGCCGGCGGACCCGGGCACCACAGGAGGAGGAGAAGAAGATGGAGCGAGGGGCGGGGGGCGGCGGGGGGCAAAAGCACCACGAGCACCACGAGCACCACGGACAGCACCGCGGCACCACCACTAAGCGGGCGCCAGTAAAGAAGACGAGCACCACGGCGCGGTGGCGGAGTTAGGAGTTCGGCGGCGGGGGCGGGCGGCGCGCCGCAGGCGAGAGGGCGAAAGGGAGGGGGCCGGCGGGGGCGAGGGGGCGGAGCGAGGCGGGCGCCGCGGGCACCCGGGCACCACGGCGGGGCGGGGGCCCAGCACCGCAGGCACCCGCGGATAAAAGCAGCGCGGTGGCGGCGGCAGCGGCGTTAAGGTTCCGGGCGAGCGGAGTAGGGAGGATGGCGGGGGGACGGAGCGCGGGCGACGAGAGCGGCGAGGGCGTAGCGGGGGGCGGCGAGGGCGGTGGCGGTGATAAGCGGCGCGGATGGTGGAAAAAATCCGGCAACCCCCGGGGTCGGGTGAATCCCGTCCGGACTTGGCGTGCGGGAGCGGGCGCGTCGGTTTATAAGGCGGAGCAGGTGGCGGGCGCACTAGGATGCGCCACGCAAAATATTAGCAGTGGCGGGCGGTGGGATGCCCGCCACGGTTTGTGCCGTGGCGGAGCGGGTTAGGATGCCCGCCGCGTGTAATATTTCGAGAATAAAGAGATAAGTATTGTTATAAATTGTTATAAATTGTTATAAAATGGTTATAAATTGTTATAAATTGTTAAAAATGGTTATAAATTGTTCACGCCTCGAAATTTGAAATTTGAATTTTTACACATTCGGACGACATTTCGTAGCCCTTGACGGCCAAGATTCAAATAGTCATGAATACGGAAAGTTCATAACTCATCAAGATCTATATTTCATATATAGGTCATTTTTGCATACGAAAGTGTTAAAAACGTGTAGTTTAAAAATCACTAGTCTCCCCCTGTAGTTTCTGAAACTACGTGTGAGATATTTGTTTTTTGGACTTTTGTTTACATCGAATAACTGCAACTACATATCATTTTGGTGCCGTGCATTGGTGGTCTTCTTTCGCCATCGGGCGGGTCCATGGCATCATTTTAGTCTTGTCGGGATTGATTACGTCCTCCGGTGCCTTCATCTTTTTTGGAAAATCTGTAAAGAGGTGGAACTCATCATAGTTGTTGTATGTTTTGGGACTCACGGACCCCATCGGCTCCCTCGATCCGTTGCTTCCTGCCCGCGACAATATGTCTATTTGTGTTCTCCGCGTTCATGTAGTAGGCTACTTGTGCGGTATCGATGCAAGCACCCATCGATCATCTTTGTACGCACACTTTGAAGGTTCACGGTGGTTAGCCCAAAATCGTCCACTAGAGCGCTGCAGGCTTGACCCCACAGCTAAAAACGGTTACACATGAGGTTACCGCCATAGTCAAGTTCCCATATTTCTTCGACTTGTGCGAAGCATGTCATATTCTCCCCTCGCCACGTTTCTCGCCCTCATATCGAACACCATTGCTCGTGATGCACTCTTCTTGTCCTTTTCTTTTTTGTGTGGAACCCGTACCCGTTGACATTATACCCTTGCCACGTGGTGACCTGCATGGACGGCCACGACACAAGCTTCTTCACAATCTACGCATCATCTCACGGGGAATGTTACGCTTTTGGAGCCACTTTGGAGGAAAGTGTTCTTGTGTTCCTTCTACGCCCAATCCCCGGACAGTTCTTGCGCTTCCTACTTGCGGCGGAGCTCTTTGAGGTGCTTTTTCACATACCGTCCATGATCACCAATTGATGAAGGATCTTTGTAGTGAGCGTCTAGCACTTTTTCCCTATGTATGTCGGTGCGTGCGTTTCGCCCCGCACCCCATCCCCGAGGTTCTTCCTTCATGTTGATGCCTTTGGAAGCCCAATAGCCCTCCCATCTTTTATGTACTTCACACACCGGTTCCACGGCCTCGGCTTGTGTATGCCTCGATCATAGAGCCCTCTGGGGTAAGCGGTTATGATTGAATCGATTGAGGGTAGACATTAGTCGCTCGGTGGTCCCACACGCGCTGAGGTACGGGTCCCCAATCGTTCTATCGATCAACCATGTGCATCATCGGATGTGGCATAATGTCGAAGAACGGCGGTGGGAAACACATCTCTATCGGCACATTGTTTCGCGATGAACTCTTTTCGGCGTAAGCTTGGCAGACTGCTTTGGCAATTACCTTACGGTTGATTTGGTTAAAGAAGTATGACAACCTTGTGACCACCATCTTCACGTATTTTTGGACGAATAGCTTTGATCACAATTGGTAGGAACACCGTCGGCATGATGTGAGCATCGTGCGCATTGAAGTTCGTCATTGTGAGGTCTTTCATGGATACCGGACTCTTGATGTTGGAAGAGAAACCCATCGGTACCTTGATACCCCGCATCAACCGACACATAGCCAACTTCTCATCTCTCGTTGGGTTGTAGGCGCTTTTTGGGAGTTGGACTTTACCGTTCGGAAGCCGGGTGTAGCGTGAATTTCGGTCGGATGCCCATGTCAACAAGATCGACATGACTTCACACCATCCTTCGTCTTGGTCTTGATATCCATCGGGAGACCGATCGTGCTTTTCGAAGACATTTTCTCAAGGTGCATCCGATCGATCGCGTGGGGTGTATCGATATCTTCAAGTTTTTAGATACTTCAAGAAGATTGACTTCTTCTTGAAAGGAGCGGCCGGAGGCGCCGTCCTCCAATTTATCCCTCTTTTCGCTTCTTTGTCTTGGAGGTGCCGTCTTCACGATCATCGATCTTTCTTCTTCTTCTTCTTTCCAAACTCGCACTCCAAGTCCTTCACCATGTCAAACACCTTCGGGACCATAACTAGTCGGTGCGGTGAGGTTTTCAACTCGCCCTTGTTGTCAAAGTACATATTCATTTTGCATCTACGTACCTATGCTTACTTGGGAGGAGGCGCGCCACGTGTTCCATGTACAGTTTTGGTGGATCCCCGGGTAAGTGGGGCGGGTTTCTTCGATGCAAGCTACACGAGCGGTCTTCCCTTTAATCGCCCCGATAATGAAAAGCAGGCGGGGTAATCGGTGATGGTGACAAAGATGATGGCACGAAGAGTGAACTTCTCCTTGCGGTGCGCATCAACCATCGACCCCATCATCAAACAAGTACACGCATCTCCTCCATGAGCGGCTCCGGGGAACACATCTATATCGTTCTTTGGGCCGCCGGTCGAAAATTAGCATGGTGAGCAAAAACGTACTGCGCTTTTTGACAAAGATGTGGAGGTAGATTGTACATGGTGAGGACGACCGGCCACGTGCTATGTGTCTTTGCTTTCGGGTCACCGAATGGATTCATTCCGTCGGTACTCAACGCGAACTTAACGTTCTCGGGCTCCTCGCAAAGTCGGGGTAGGCGGCGTCGAAGTCTTGCCGCTTAGCATCCGAAGGGTGCCGTAGCTTCCGTCATCGTTTACACGATCGCTAGATGCATGCCGGTCATGTGCTTAGCATCCTCGGGGTTCCCATAGAGAGCCCTGACGTCAATGGCCGGAAAGGTACCACATTGGCGGTATTTGGGCGTTTCCTCTGCGTGTAACCTTCCTCTTCCTCGTCTGCGTTGACATGATCTTCTTTGCGGCCGCCTGGTTTTCTTCGCCCCCTTCTTCTTTTTTTTTCGCCCGATCCTGCTTCCTCATCGAGGCTCATCGTCCCAGCGACATCCGGCATTCGCTTGTATCGACTAAGCGCCACGGTGCGGACAAGCGGTCAAATTACGTCTTGATCGCCCGATATAGGATACGATGGTTGGGGCGGGCATCGAACTTCTTAAGCTTTCATCGCCTTTGGTCGGATCAACTTCTTAGCACGATACGTACTAGCGGGGAACCTTCTTAGGCGTTGGATACGTGGAGGCGGGTAACTTACGAGCTCGTTGAAGCTAGTGTCGGACCAGCCATGGCGAGACTTCAACATCGGCAAATTCAGGTTAAAACTCGGCGCCCGTGCAACCCTCGGACTGTCTTTGTAAAGCGGATCAATTCTTTGCCTGCTTCATACGTTTTGAAGTTCTCCAACCATCTCGGGCACCCAAAGCGAGAATGTCGTCCTCATCAGTCGGTTGACCAAATCTTCAAAAATCCGGACATCCTCGGGCTGCGTCATAGGATTCTCCCGCTCGTCGCCCCTCCACCACCACCACCGCATCGTCGTCATCGCCGACGTCGCCACCGTCTTTCAACAAATCGATGGAATTGGACCCATTTGGTGGACTTTCTGTCTTGGATCGGTCGGGGACTGCCTAGTCTTGGATCGACCGGTGGATCGAAGGGTGGAACTTCTTCGCCGTGAAAAGTCCAGACTAAATAGTCACCGACGAAGCCATGCATGATTAGGTGAGATCGCACCACGATGTCGAGAACGCTTTCGATTCTTGCATTTTGCGCGCGGACGGACGCATAATCGAGGGCTCGTTGAATTATCTCGGCAGTGTCGCTTCGAGCAACAAACTTCTTCACCTCATCATAGTATTCGTCATCAACCCTCTTCATCTCATACATCCAGTGGGCTCGGTGCCTCTCCATCCCGATCCCCTCGCTCTTCCAAAAAAACTCAAACCAAAAAAAAAAAAAAAGAAGAAGAAGTTCCACCATAGATCTAGATCTAGAGAAAGGCAGTTTTTTCTCTCTCCTCCATGGATAGGTCTAGAGAGGGGGACGAAAAAGAGGGAAAGAAAGATGAAAAGAGGCATTTACCGACCAATTAGTGTCTTCTCCTCCCCAAATCAAAGCCAAAAGACCCAAATCAAAGTTTTTATCAAAATTTTGGTCAAACCCCCAAGAGTTGGAAGAGGAAGATCGTGGAGGAAGACGAAGGGGGCGGCCTGCATTTTTATAGGCCGCGCCTTTTTGCGCGGGCGGGCCCGCCACGCAAAAGCGGGGGCAGCGTGGCGGCGCCGCAACGCGCCCGCCACGCAAAATGGCGGGCACGTTGCGGCGCCCGCCACGGTTAAGATGATCTTTTGTGTGGCGGGCGCGTTAAGGCGCGCCACGTGAGAGTGCGCCTCGAGGAAAGCGGGGGGCTGATCATTTTCCGTGGCGGGTGAAAATAGTGCCCGCCACGGAAAAGATCAGCCCCTCGCCGCAAAATCATTTCGTTACTAGTGCCCGTGCATGGACAACACACCAGCTCGCTATAGTAAATTCATACGCAAGACAAGCATCAACGCTCTAGAAGTGATCAAGATCCTTTTTAGGTAGGTAGAAATGGCGCCCTCTAACCTCTATCTTCTTGGCGTTCTTGTCATCATGATCGCTTCGGGCGCTTGGGCTACGGATCCCAGTCCTCTCCAGGACTTCTGCGTGGCAGACAAAGACTCGCCTGGTATGTACTCATGAGTTCATTGGTCTACCCACACGTATGAGATATATACATTATGCTGTATTGCAAAGGAAAAATGAAAATTTCGGATGTTGATAACTGGTACTGAAGGCACATGCAACAAGTTTGTTTATGTTTCTAACACATGTATGCCACTTTATTGATTCTGCAGTACGCGTGAATGGGTTGCCTTGCAAGGATGCTAAGGATGTGAGGGTTGACGACTTCTTCTTGGCAGCCGACCTTGACAAGCCAAGGGATACGACGATGAGCAAGGTCAAGTCAAATGTCACGTTGATCAATGTGATGAAGCTGGCCGGTCTAAACACCTTGGGCATCTCCATGGCTAGGATTGTGCTCCTCAAGGACAGAACCCACCACATACTCATCCCCGTGCCACTGAGATCTTAACAGTTCTTGAAGGTTCACTCTATGTTGGTTTTGTCACATCTAACCCGGACAACAAATTTTTAGTAAGCTGCTCAACAAGGGTGACGTTTTTGTGTTCCCACAAGGCCTTATCCACTTTCAGTTCAATCCAAGTCATGACAAGCCTGCGGTTGCCATCGCCGCTCTTAGCAGCCAGAACCCTGGTGCCATTACCATTTCTAATGCAGTATTTGGATCAAAACCACCGATTTGCGGATGACGTTCTTGCCAAGGCATTTCAGGTGGACAAGAAGGTTGTGGATTGGCTACAAGCACAGTTTTGGGAGGACAACCACAACTAAGAAGGATGGCTACTGTTATGGTTTTTGTGTACCGAAGTAATATGTAACAACATTGGTTTGATTCGTTTGCATGATGTAGTAGACTAATGTATACCAATCGTCGTATATATTTTGTAAAATGCCAGATGACCTCAGACATAAACTTTAAATCGTCATATATCGATTGTGGTTCTTTTTGTTTCATTGGGATGCAATGGCATATTTCAACTAATATTTCACCAAGGCACTATGATTATATCATATCATGATCCAGATACCAAGAGTTAAAATAAAAATATGGCATCCATGCCAGTATCCATGGATCATCCAACTGCCCTATCACCATTCAGGGAATTTTAGGGCACACCTAGCATGTGAAATGTGACCCAAGTGGGACAGAGCTTGAATTGGATTATTAAACAAAGATGAACTAATCTCATAGGCCAAAGAACGTCTGAGGTGCTATAAGGGACACTATTTGTTAAACACGGTTGGCCTATCAACTTTCAACAATAAAAAATACGCCCACCTCTACAAATGCTATATATAGTGCTCTTGTTACAAATTATAGGAACTTTTGATTTTCTGGATACACAATTTTTTGCTATGAACTAAGATGCACACTACGTCTAGCTAGATTCATGGCAAAAGAAATGTATTTAGAATGTCCAAAACGTGTTATAATTTGGAATGGAGGCATTAGTGCAACTCAATATTGTACTAGATAAATGAAACAACCGAAACAGGCAAAATGTGCACCTAAACTTTATCTATAGTATTTCTACTTATCCACCAAGAAACTCTGCTTACTATGTCTGTGGATATGAGCCAAAAGGGCGAGGTGCGTGAACCTCCTGAACATAGCTAACCACACACAAAGTGAGAAGGTGGTGGGACGAGTTAATTAGGATGAGCCCACTCCTTATCCGGTAGATTTGCTACGCCAACACGACTACATGGGGAAGGGGGCCATGGTGGCACACATTCTTCTTAAACCCCACAACAGATTGTGGGTCCTATCGACCTGTCGCATCAGTGATGGTCTCCCTTTTGGCTCATGGAGGTTCACAGACCCTGAGCCCCTCTAGTGGTCAATGCAACAAATACGAGTGCGGGCCTAGTCTTCTATGGCGTCGTTGGCATTCGTCGCACTTCTGGCTCCAATGGAGACATGGGGAACTGATCCCCTCCAATGGCAGATATAGCAAGGAGGTGTCAGACAAAGATCCTAGACAATATGGTGAGATCCAGTCACTCTCCCGTCTCTCTTGCAATGTTCATTCGAACCCGCACCCGCACGTACGGGACGCATCCTTTGTGTCCTCTCAATCTCATGGGCAGTCCACTGGCACTGGCCGCTTCTTTTGAGTCGCCACGACACCAGCGTCGTCTCGCTGCCACATGCGGCGACCCCTGAAGCCTTGTGGCTGTTTCCTGCGAGCTGCCGGGGCGTCCAGTCCAGAGACGTGATGAGGTGGAGTGCACTGCCTGCACGGCCGGGTTGAGCAGGCAGGGGTGTCCGTCCGCAGCGTCATCGTGTCAAGCGTGTCGTTTGGTTGCTTGTTCGCAGCGTCTCACCGCGAGCGAGCGCGTGTGCCGCGCTGCCCGTGCGTCTCTGTTGGTTGCTGTGGTGCAGGCAAATTAACCGCACGGCAGCTCTCTGAAATAACCACACCAATCTCCTTCTAAGACTAATCTAGACCGTCTCCAGCAAATGCTGGCCGTCCATGGTGTATTTTCAACGGATCGATCGGTCCAGAGGCGTGCAGTGCCGTCAAATGCTGCACCTCCACTGCACCGAGCAACGGCACACCAGAGCGAGCTCGATGGGTTCTGATCCGGACTGCACGAGTCCACGGTCTGTCGGTCTCGGATGGTAATTAACGGAACGGAACGGGATGAGGGTGAGATCAAACCGAACCTGATAGTGTTCGGCTCGATTTTCCCTGAGGTACGTGGTAAATCGATTGGTGGAGAACTCAACGTTGTCGTGCACCCGCGCGACTCCGTCGGGGAGCTGCGGGCTGGCGAGCACCACACCGACCGGGCCGATATTGGTGTACACCACACCGCCTCCAAGTTCGTGGTGGTGGAACTCGGCGGCCACATGCACCACGCCGACATTGGTCCCGCTTCCCTGGACTGCACCAGCCATAGGCCTCGTCGCCTCTCCTCCGTGGTCCATGTTCTCCAGCTCCGTCGTCTCCGGCAATGGTCGGACTCCCGAGCAAGTGGCTGGCTTCGGGCCGGCTTTGGTTACAAGCTTGTTGGGGCTCTAGGGGCTCTTGGATGGGCTGCTTTGCCTCCGCTTGGCGCGCTACTTATAGCAGCCGAGGGCAGTGGGTGCCGACGTGTGAACAAGTGAATTTCGTGGCTGTGGCGTCTACCGTTCTCTGCCGCAGCACATGTTGGGTTGCCTTGCGTTGCGTTGCGTTGCGCGGGCCGCCGAGATCGTGTCGTGCCTGATTAATGGCTTGCAATCGCAAACTAACACGGCCGGGACGGCTGTCGAGACCGACGAGTGCAATTTCCTGGCAGTGTCACGCACGCCGTGGGCGTTCTTGTTGCTGTCATGTCACCCCTCCTGATACTGATAGTCTGATGTCACAAGCTGCAGCAGCACTTGTTGGATGGATGGACTACGCAGCACTTCGTTTGGACATGTGGGTGCGTGCGTTAATTTCTGGCCGCCTTTTTCCCTCGTACGTGTTGGCCTTCAGCCCCGCGCCCGCGCCCGCACCGGCATACATACACATGCACAGCACGCCACCGTACCCGATGTGCGTGAGTCCGCCGTGCGTGCAGGCAGTGTGCGTGCGTGGCTCGCCGGGATGCGTACTCGACGCGGTCGGGGTGCTAGTGCTACTGCTTGAGGTTGACATTGTTGCCATCGCCCGTCCCTCGCGCAGGCGCCACGCCACCGTGTCTCCTTCGTGTTCCTCCCACTTTCCGGTATCTAGGTGCGTCAGCCGTTCGTCGAGGCAGCAACCACCACCTGGTGCTGGTGCACCACGCCGGCCAGGATGCGGACTCGACACGGACACGGTCAGCAACTCCTTCACACCACACCTTCCTAGCGTTCGCGCACCGTGTTGCTGCTCTCGGCTTCGACGTCTCACTCGGCACTTGCTGTCTAGCTAGGCGCCATCAAATCCGTGCTCTGACCGGTAGCCCAGTCGTCCAGAATTCACTAGCTAGCAGCGACACACCAGTTGATCTCGTGGATTGGGTTCCCGATTCCGACGCAGCAGCCGGCAGTCGTGTGAGGGTGAGACCACCAAACCCCATGCTGCGTGCTGCTTAGTGTTGCTTGCGTGCTTGCGTGGGGTAGGGTGGGGACACATTGGCCCAGGTGGCGTCAGGGGCACACGCCGCGAGCCAAGAGCCGCGGCCGGTGGTGGGGAATGCGTGTATCGCCGTAGCCCGCCGGCAGGTCCGTTCAGAACGGTCACGGCTCTCCCTCACAACGTGTATTTGCAGCTGTCCTAGATTTGTTCATTGGAATGTCACTCAACCAGGCATGGAGTACGACATATTATTAGTGCATTTCGTGTTGTTTGGTATATTTTGGCCATAAGTTGCTCGCTGGAGAGAGTAGTGGCGAAGTTCAGATCCTGTACAGGGCCACTGCAGTTGTGTGTTGCCAATCACTTGTTACTCGTCTGCTTCTAAAACGCAAGACACAAGGAGTCAAGGAGGCAATTTCGTCTGCTCCTTTCTACTATCCGTGCCTGCAGATCGTCTGCTCCTTTCTACTATCCGTGCCTGCAGAGTGCGCACTTCAGTGTCTAGTAGTCTCCTTTTTTTTTTCTTGGCGAAAGTAGCATGGCAAGAGAAGTATTTGAACTGTACACGTTGCGGTATGCCTTCTGAATCCTTCCCGCGACGACCCATCAATCAATCCACCAAATCCAAAAGGCATGGGAAAGGGGGATTTTTTTAAATTTTAGCCCTTTTTCAAAACAAATTTCAAATGTATCCCCGGTTTGAAACAATTTACTTAAGGTATCCCTTTTTGTCGCGCCAAATTCGTTGGCGTGACATTTTACATGTCGCGCCCGATTCTGCGGCGGCGACGCTCCGTCACCGGCACGGCGGCGGCGTTGACCGTTCTTTGGCGTGTCTGCGGTGGGTCCCCACGATGTCGCGCCTACGCATGCGGCGCGAGAAGCATACAGCGCCCGGATTCTTCGGCGCGACAGGCCCGTTAGGGTTTCCGTGCAGGCCTCGTCGAAAGCGCATGGGCCCCGCAGAGTCGCGCCAAAGGTTCTGGCGCGACGTGGTCGAGTTAAATGCCTCCACCAACTTTTCCTTTCTCGCTCTCTTCTCCCACTTTCTCCATTCCAGAGCAGCGAAGGCAGGAGGTCAGTGCTGCAAGGGGAATGTTCCCTTCACCTTTTGTCCTCCTCTCCATGATTTCCATTTGGTTTTTTGTGTGAAGCTTGTTTATGCTTGTGTTATGCTAATTGGAACTCATTTGTGGTTGATTTGCTTTGGTAATCTTCTATTGCTTAGATGTAATTGTCCTCTCAAATCCCGATCCCTAATTCAATTTATATTGGTCATGGCAAATAGGAAATCTTGTTTGTGATGTTTATTTGTTCTTGTGCTATGTGGTAAAACTTCTTTGTTAGGAATGATGCGGTCGCTTGCAATTGTCCTCTCAAATCCCAAACCCTATTTGAATTATTAGCTCCACATGGCAAATTGGAGATCTTGTTTGGTACTACGTAGATGACTTCATTATCTATTGAAGATGTGTTCATGTTTTGTGTTTTTGCTTAGGGTTTATGAATAGGGTTTGAATATTTAAGCATGTTTTATGGTTCTATTATGATTTGTTACCATGTAAGGAATATGTTATTTGTTGGTTTCAAACAGTTGTTGTCATAGTTGTTTATTGTATTTTGATTTCTTAAGAAATTGTATGAACATTAATTTGATTGAAATAATTTGATACTAATATTGTTTAGAAGATACCCATCCATGGTTTGTTGTTTGTGTTTGCACATATGTTTCGCACAAAGGTGACATTGTTATCTTTTTTTGCTAGGTGTCATGGACCCGCCCCTCGCTCGCGTGCACCATCCGGAGGACCATGATGGGAAGGGTCCATTCCCAGCTTTGTCGTGCCGACGCCGCATTGTCACCGTCGGTGGCGGCAAATGTGAAGCGATCCGGGCATCCTTTGTCCGCGGGCGTGCTTTTTTTTACGTTACCCGACTACGGGCGTGGTCCTCCGACGCATGATGGGGAGACGGATGCAATTTCTATCGATTGGATCGATGGTCAAGAATGTGTGGATCATTCCATCATGTTGTTTCCTTATGACCCTTGGAAGACCGTTCCGCTTGATCGGTTTAAGCGGTGGGTGCCTCTTCGAACCCACCTGAAATGAAGCGGAGAAGGTTGATGCTGCGAACCGCACCGCCTAGAGAATCCTCCTACATGCCATTGTGGGGAGAAGGCGTTCCTCCAAGTTCCGAGCCGACCGGATTTGTTCACCCCTTTCTATCGTTGTGGTCGGTAGCGATTTGGTAAGTGGTGCTGCGATGCATGTTCTTTGTGAACTCATTTGTGTTGTGCATAATGTAACCTTGCACCTCATATGTTGTCTATTTTAGAGAGTTTTTTCCAGCTTGTGACTTTGAGGAGTATAACTATGGACCAAAACCCGCGTGGCCCTAACGAGAGGTTGCAAGAAGAGTATTCCAATGGACGCATGCCATGGCCATGCCTTGGTCTTCAGGATAAGAAGTGCAAGTGCGGCATCAAGGCCCGTGAAGGAGTTGTTCCCTCCGAGTTTGGGATTGGTTACTTTTGTGGCAATGCTTATGGTGGGCCGGATGAGTTCTTTGTGAGTATAACGAACTTGTGTCTTGCATGGCTACTTTATCTTACTTTGGCAATGCATAACTTTGGTAATGTTTGTTTATGTTTCACTTTCAGGCTGGAAAGACTTGTGATTGGGAGGATTTCCTGTGGCACGGTGAGGTTATGGCCAATATGTTTACTCCCAAGTTCAAGTCCCCTTGGAGAGAGGAAAAGGATGATTGCGAGGAGGCAAAATTTGAAGAGAGAAGTTAGCCTGAAGGCGGTGTTGCAAGACCTGCGGGTAACACCGGATGAAGCTCGGTAAAGACTTCATCAGAAAAGCTAAAGGAAAGGACATAAGTCCTTACCATCTCCGGTTATGGGCTTAACGAGCTCCTTCAAGATTGGCGGGAAAACAAGGCACACTACGACCGCCTCGAAGCGGAGGAAAGGAGGGAGCATCGTGAGCGTATGGGCGGGTTCTCGAACTTGAAGGTCAACGACGACGGGCTTTGATCACGCGAGCTTTGTGAGCATTTTTTGTTCTTCAAAACTTGTTTTCACATTTCGCTATTTATTAAGGTCGTTGGAATATTGACATGTTTGTTTCTCATAGTTCCTTCGCCACCACAAGAGGACGAGGGTAACGAGGACGATGGCAAAGAGGTGCATGATCGGGACAAGGGTAACGAGGACGAGGCCAAGGACGTGGGACGACCACGACAAGGAGAACGCCCATGAGAATGTTTGGAATGATCTCGACTACGAGGATTGGAATCGGACGTATGCGGGAGGACGATGATGATTTTGGCTGGCCTTGACTTAGCTATGAGGAAGTCATTAGTGGCCATGACTTAGCAATGCTTTTGTTCGAACCACGAAGTGTATGATGCATGGACCCTAGAATTGTCGATGACCCACTTATGTAACTCATTGTAGTGACTCTTCTTTATGATTTGAACTATTGTGATGCATGCTAAGTAAAGTAATGGCTATGTGTTGGCATTTCAATGTTTGTACATCGTTTTGTTCATCATACTCAACCACGAACAACACTTCCTACGCTGATGAGAATAAAAAGACCAACACCGTACATAATTGTTGATACATGACATGGTTCAATACAACAACTAGAGATACATGGTTCAATACAACTAAAGATACATGGTTCAATACAACAACAAGAGATACACCTACTAGAGAGCATAGTTTCGTACATGGTTCATTACAAATAGATTAGACATTGTTCCATACATATGGCAACAAATGAACGTTGCACTTCACAAATCCTCGCCCCGCGTGCCCCAATCCCTGCATATTCGTCGTCCCGTGCCCCAATCCTCTCAGTATCTTCGTCTTGCGTGTCCCGATCCCCTCCGGATATTCAGAGTCCGGAGTCGCATAAAGAGCACGAAATGTAGCCATCATATGGTAAGGATTCGTCCGTGTAATGAATCCTCCATTGCATCTTCGCCGCTTGGGCTAGTAGAAGACCCGAAACATAGGCATCACACTCTTTGTTGTACTTTGCATCAACCTCATCCGCTAGCTTCAAGCCTCCTCCCGAATTGATCCTCGCCGCCCTCCCCGCAAATGTGCCAAGTCCGGCACAATGTCCGTGCACGGGATGCACAACGGGGAACAAAGTCGAGGACATGTAGTACCCGATTAAAGACGGTTTTAACACCGGGCACGCCGCAATTTGCCAAGATCGCACTCGCGGTTCCGCCGGGGCCTCTTGTGGCACCGTTGGAGCATTGTCGGCCTCCATGTTAGGCCTAACATGTTCGGTGTCCTCCCGCCACGTGAGGCAATCAGAGGTCCTCGGCCGCCGTCCTTCTTGTTGGGCTTTCAAGTCGGCCTCGGCTAAGGCAATGAGCTCATCCAACCGAGAGGTGTCGCCGTAACCCTCATCATTTTCACTCGTGATCCGAAGCCTTGGCCCACTCGGCCTTGGCACGGCGCGCATGCTCCGGCTTCCTCTCTCTCTCTTCCCTCTCAACTTGAGCTCTCCTCCTTTCCTCTTCCTCCCTGCTGGCGCCTTCGAGCCGCCGCTTGCTTCATATCCTCCTCGGACCTCCCTTTGAAACCATGCAATCCACTCCCTTGTGCCCTTCCAAGAATTTTTGTGTTCCTCATCGACCTCAAGGTCGATCCGCGCACAAAATCACGAGTGGAGGTGGGGGTCCGAAGACAAACAATTGTCGACAAGCTAATACATACTCATCAAACAAAGGAACCAAAACGAATATACGCACCATGAAAGCTGCGGCGTTGTTTCGCCCTGGCTCCCATTGATAATTGCGACACATCCAATACTTGCGCATGTAGGTTTCCTCATCATCTTCATCCCATTCAACTTTGCATGGATCACCACACCAACACTCGGATCCACACCGACCGCCATCATCGAACACCTTTGTACTTCCCCGTAAGGGAATGTTGCATCAACAAGCACTACAGGCCGACAATGCTTGAATGCCTCACCGACCGGGAAAACACCAAAACAATCTGTGAGAACATGTTTAGGCACGCCCGTCAGGTGTCATGCACTATCCGGCCAACAAGAGGATACCACCTAAGCCCCTGGATTGTAGTGTTTCATGGCTGTAAGGATCCTAGGAGCTTGGTTGTATGCCTCCTTCCAATCACCCCACAACAGCTCTATAGCATCTTTGCTTTGCTCGCCATGCCTTCATGTAGCTCACTCGATATCCGGTCCACCCCCAAATGCTCTCGATCGGGGAGGGAACAGATATATCGCTATCGGCCTTAACAAGGCCGACATCTTAACGACTTCGGATAACGGGCCGTGTTCTCGTGCGTGAACCCCCTTAGGCTTAGAAGACCGACACGCGTGTGAGGTTGCTTCACATTTCGAATCCTCCAAGTCTTGTTTGGCGGCTTCCTCCCCAAACTCCCCAACCACAATTCTTCTTGCAAAGCATCGCGGTAAACCGCTTCTCATGGTCGCAGTTGATCAACACAAATAGGGGCCTATGATACCCTAACGGCGTAGTCCGCAAGAAAAACTTGAGATGATCCAATGTGTCAAAGACCATCCCCTTCTTAATCTCCATCTCCTCGCTCTCGGTCCCTCATCGTCCAACAACGACGGACCGGTGTCACACACGCTTCATCAACCATACTAATGTCCATGAAGTTGGGTGCGGAGGGTACCTCAACATGGACCTCCCTCAACTGACTTAGCTCCACATCAGTGTACTCCATTCTAAATGACCCGTCGGTGGATGCAATATCCCCTATACTCATCGCTTTCATCCTCCGTACTAGGCTCCGACCTATACTGCCGTCCTCTATCACCTCCTGTTTTGCTTTCACTAAAACGAGAGCTCATCTCGTACTCTCCTTCGTCCTCCGATCCTACAAACATGTCGTCCATACCACCAATCTCCTCCTCATCGCACTCTTCCATACCTACCATCCTTTGCACTATCATTGTATCTAACAACAAAGCCGGTTGCACCTCTTCCTCCCCGAGTCAAGTGCTCTACGGGCTCCTCATCCACGTTCTCAACGCAGGCACAACAACGGGGTTCATCACCTTCTCCACAACAACTTCCAAACAGCGAACACTACTACCCTTCACAACATCCACAAAGTTCATCCAATCATCTTCACATGACAAAGGCATCAGTGCATAGTGTGCTCGTTCCTTCCCACAGTCAAATCGACCAATCAAGCTACACGGCCATCCATACTTCGGCGACTATGGCCGACCAAATCATCAAAGCTAGGAGGTCTACCAAAAAATGAACTTGTTCATGCATGTTCTCAAACTTGCCATCCTCTCTAACTTTGCCACCAATATAAAAAACCGCACTAAACGGTCCATCTACAAAGTATTCGGGAAATAAAAACTATAAGTAAAACAACCATATTGCCAATATATATTACAAACAAACTCAACAACATGAATTTATGTAGTTCTAATCTACGTCAAATCCACATTCTATCAATTAACGATTCAATCAAGAAATAATATCTTAAGTCCAATCCAACAACAACCTCCATGCTTCCTCTTTTGGGATGGATAAAAGAATGCATTTAATAGTTATTAGTATTATCTAAAAAAAAAAATTGCCTTAACTACTTAGTATTATCCACTTAGCTATACTTGTAAACAAGAATGCATTAATTAGTTATATAACTACAAAACAATGCATTAATTAGTTAGTAATATTATCCAAAAAAAGATAATACATTGGCGAAGCTAATCAATTCAATCCTCATTTGAACTTGGCCAAAATAATATCCTAGCTCAAATCCAAAAACAACCTCCATGCATCCAACAACTACATTTGTGTAAATTCTATTCAAGGTGAAATCGACAGCAAAATAATATCCTATAACGATTCCACGTACCACATTGCATCAATAAACAGGCCAAACACTTATAATTTCACATTGGAAAATAGGAATAATATCAAACCCTAAACCTCCATGCATGCATCAATGAACTACTTTCATGCAACTCGTTCTCTATGCCAAATCCACAGCCAAATCGAATCATAAACCGATTCTACGAACCACATTGTACCAATTCACGCTTCAATCACGAACAATTTCATGATTATCAAAACAATACCATGACAAAGAGGAGAAGTAGGAGAAAAATGGAGTAATACCTCAACCGGTTTTGGAGAGGACTTCAGCGGGGTGGGGAGACGAAGGCGCCCGGAGGGCGGCGCGCCGCCGAGGAGGTGGCCGCCGCCCGGGCCAAAGGCGGTCGTCGGCGGAGGAGGCAGGGGGCGCCCTGCTCGGCCGCCCGGCTGCGGGCGGGCCTCCCCTAGCGCACGGGGGGTGGAGGAGGTCGAGGGGCGGCGAGGAGATCCGGGAGGGGCGGAGGGGGGGCGCGGGCGGCTTTGGCGGCGGCCGGGAGGGAGGCGGTGGGAGGCGGCGGTCTCGGGGCGGGAGAAGGAGGAGAGGAGAAAGAATAGAGAGAGAGAGAGAAGAACCAGCCCGAGCCTAACCTATTCAAAGGCGTGGCGCCAAATGGGTCGGCGCGACATGGTGGGCCACGCGGTTTCGACGAGGCCCAAACCTAAACTCCCTAACGGGCCCCGTCGCGCCTACTCACGGCGCGACCTGCACGTCCCGCCCCGCATCTTGGCGCGGCGTGGTGGGACCCACCCGACCCACGCCGGCCGGTCAACGGCGCCCGAGCACAGCTTGGCGGAGATACGTCGCGCCACATGCATCGGCGCGACATAATGTAAATGTCACGCCCGACTCATTTGGCGCGACAAAAAGGGATACCGGGTGTAATATGTTTCAAAGCGGGGATAGATTTGAAATTTGTTTTGAAAAAGGGCTAAAATTTAAAAAAATCCGGGGAAAGGGACGGTTTGGCGCTACTTTCCGGAATCGTAGGATCCGGCCAGGCCGACGGCGGCGTTCTGCCAGCGTCGCCCGCCCACGCCGCCTTGCTCGCCTTGCTCGGGGATTTCACCATCACGGACCATAGTGGGGCATCAAAACGGGCGAGCCATGGGTTTCTGGCGCATGGGCGTGCGCCCGTGCCGCCCGCCGCTTCCCAATTTGCCAATATCGATGCTCCATGATCAGTCTCAAAATATAAGGATTTCTAGTTTTCTAAGTACTAAATCTAGTTATAGGCGAGCATCCGCCCCGGCACGAAGGCATGGCCCGCCCGACAGCGGTCAAATTAGATCCTCGGACCGTGTTTGGGTTGACCCCAAAGCACGCGGGCCGGCCCGGCCCGGCTGGTAAATCAAGTGAGGCTTAGTGAGGAGCAAGCCGACTCTCCCTAACCCTAACACCACCGTACCCCCCTCTCACCCTCACCTGCACAAGAGACCTTGTGACCGCGACCGTCGTTCGCAGACCCAAGTCGCCGCCGCCGCCATCGCTCGCAAAATCGAATCAGTACTAACAGCGTCCCCACCAGGTTCTAGGCCACCGAGCCGGCGCACCACGTCGAGGCCGGCCCGCGCCGCTCAGGTCCGGGCCGTGCTCGCCGCCGGATCTGGCGTCTGCTAAAAGTCGCGTCGGCGCCTCGATGGGCGTGGCCACCGTCTCCAGCGGCGGGAACCTCCCCTCGGGGCGCGGGCGGCCTCCCCGGCTCCCTTCCCCCCTTCTCTCTAGCATTGTATGGGCTCGGGCCGGCTGGTGAAGTATTGGGCCACGTGTTTTTACGGCCGGCCCGCACGGAAGCCGCCCGTGCCATGTCGGGACTGTCAGCGTGGCCCGGTGGCCTGTGAGGCACGGCCCGGTGGCCCAATGGGCCTCTTTGTGCCGTGCCTAGCACGAGCCCATGCCATTTGGGTCGGGCCAGCCCGTTGCTCAGGTATAAATCTAGTTGTTTTAGTAAGAGAAAGAACAGTTCCTTACTATAGCAAATAAGGTTTCTTAAAAACCTAAGTTAGGAATACCGCAAATCAAACACGATCTAAATTTTTACGAGCTCCAAACTTAAACTGAGGATACCCATTCTACACAGTGTAAAGGTAACACAAACAACTAAAAATCCCAAACACACAACTGCCATGCCAAAACAGAAGGAAAAATAACTCCAAAACACGCCAAACATAGAAATGAACATGCACCACAGACAGCTCTCCTCCTCTTTCGTCTTGCCTTGGTAGTTATTATCCTTTCAAGCTGCACCTGCACGCTATGAGTAAACTAGTGATTGACACACACAGGGCAGCAGAAGTTACTCTCACACTGTCACGCACCATAATCGTTTGAGGAACATGGAACTGCAAACGAGCATTTGCAGTTGCGAGTACCACATATGCAGGGCCCTGGACGGGTAGACAGGAATAGAGGTGCTGGACTCTGAATCAATGATAGGCCCTATAATATATCACGTAATCCATGCTTAATTGAGTACCATCTCATTTTCATTGCACAAATCTATGACATTTGTAAACAGATACTTAACATGGATTACGAGATATTATAGGGCCTATCATAGATTCAGAGTTACAGACATGATTACATTTGACCAATGGTCAAAGACAGACTTATGCATGACAAATACTCCGGTGTGTTTCAGAAAAACACTTATACAATTGTGGCACAACTTTTTTATACTACAATAAAAGCACACGAACGAACACGACATGACAGAGATTATTGCACAAGAGACAATACTAAGTTTATTTAAAACAGAGGCGGCGTGGTGGTGGCACTTGAATCGGTGATCTTTACCCAGCAGCAACACCAGCCCAATTCAGGAATTTGACTGGATGAGAGGGGCAATAGCTGAAGCAGCGGCGGCGGCAGTGAAAAACTACAGTCAGAAGAGGTGGAAACTCAGGAGCTCGAGGGTAACACTGTCGAGCGAGGACCAGGAATCAACCAAGAAGAACCAATGCATCCAGGAAACCGATTATTCATCACGAGCACCAATGTTGATCAGCAAGACCCCAAGGACGAGCAGAGTGAACACGCCGAAGCAGAGCACCGGGCCTTCCTCCCCAGAGATCACCGCGCACGCACAGGAAGCCATGACGAGCCCCACGGTGGCGATGTTGCGGCGCACGAACGCTGCGAGACCTTGTACACCTCTGGACACCCGCAGAACGATCGGCGCAGGGCCGTCGGCCATGTGGACGCCGACTGCGACGAGACTCGAGCCGACGAGTATCCCCACAAAGCACAGGAGTAGGATGAAGCCGCCAAAGTGCATGCCCGCGCTGATAGAAAGCAGCATGATGACGATGCCGATGTTCATCGCCCTGCTTCCTGGGGTTCTCATCGCCAGTGGCGGTGCTATGCCAGTGGAGTTTTCTGTTAACCGGCGCATAAAAAGGCAAACAAAAACTGTTATTTCAAAGCTCGCAAGAATCACGGAAGCCACATGTCATGCGCTCGTGCAACGGGGGGAAGTACTGAATTGGTTGAAGTAGTTATTCTGGCTCTTTTACACGGAAGTTCAGTTTTTCACAGAAATCGTTCACTCTTTCTTTTTACGACTGAAATTGGAGTCGGAAAAAAATTGGCAAGGCAGAGGAGAAGGAAAGTTACCGTTGTTGATGAGGGTAAGCCCGAGCAGGACAAGAGCAAACATGCCGAAGCAGAGTATCGGGTCTTCCTCACGGAGACCGCCGTGATGGCACAGAATGCCATGACAAGCCCCACGGCGGCGGCGTTGTGGCGGACGAACACTGCAAGAGGTCGTGCACCTCTGGACAACACCGGAATGGCGGGCGTAGGGCCGTCGGCCATTCGGACGCCGGTGACAACGAGGCTGGAGCCGACGAGAACCCCCATAAAGCCGAGGGTAAGCCGGCCGCCGGCAGAGTGCATGCCCGCGCTAATGAAAGCAGCATGATGACGAGGCCGATGTTCATCGCCCTTTCTCCAGGAGTGCTACTGCGTGCAACTGGAAGGGAAGTATGGAATCGGTTTTCATAAAAAAAGAATGGAATCTGTTAATGGAAGTTATTCCGGCGGCCGGGACCGCCCGGCTGTCCAGCAATCGGCAAATTTGGAGTCGAACAAAAATCGGCAAGACGGAGGAGAAGGAGCGCGTTACCAATCTCAGCGGCGGTGAGGACGAGGAACCTAGCACGATGCTGGTTGCTGATGACTTGGAGCCTGAGGACCTGCACAGTAGCAAGCTCAAGGGGCCTCCGATCAGCAGCACGAACTTGACTGCGGCTCGGCTTTGGGTGCCGCCGAGGAAGAACGGTTTGCTGCGGCGGCTGGATCTGGTTGATGCGGTGCGAGTGCGAAAGGAGCGAGGCTGGGGCGTTTTATAGCGTAGCGTGCTGGGTCTGGGACATCTGGGTGGGGCCCTTCTTGCAATGAAAGAACTGAGCTTTGAAAGCGCGGGTACGGGAATGACCTATGCCCCCCCGGACGGAGCCGCCCGCAACCGACACCGACCGGATGACTCCGTTCCGTACGTACGTTGATGTAAAGCGAGGGAGGGACCGGCTGGCCACCCGCTGCCTGCACTGCACGGCACACGCGTTTTGGAACGAGACGCAGCGAACGTGCTGGGGTGCCTGTGGGCAGGGGCGGGTAGGGACGTGTGTACGTTGTGCCATGAACCAGTACCCTGACCGTACGTGTCGATTCCGCATCCTGGCCGCCGTGCCACACCATGATCCGTCGTTGCGACGCCGCCAGACACGCATGCTGAGTGTCGGAACCAGAACCCAACCCATCTCGAGCTCTGGTGTGCCGATGCTCGTATACACGCGCCGTACGTGCAGCATTTAGTTAGCTGGACGTCTCTGGGCCGACCAACCGGCTGAAAATGGAACATGGCACGCTGCCCGACTAGGTAGATGCTACGCACCGCACGCTGCTGCGGTCAATTTGCCTGCGTCGCAGCAACCAACAGACACTGAGATATGTGTCCTATGGTATCACTGTGGTCGAGAAGCGATCGCGAGGTCATAGTGTTGCAAGGACTTGAATTCTTGATGCCGCCCAGATAACACAAAAGTGGGACACAGGAGACAAGCTCGAGAGCAGCGACACGGTCAACACTCCTGGATAAGTATTCGTCGGTTTTTTTTTTTTTTTTTTTTTTTTTTTTGGGGGAGAGCTTCTCCACCTTGATTTCATTCCCACATCAAACGAACCGTTCAGTCAGAGTTATTACATGAGAGAAAATAAGCACGCCAAGCATCAAGCTTGTTTACATGAGCGGGCTTTAGCCGCTTGCGCCAGGTTACAAAGTCGTCACAAATCTAGGTCACAATGGAGCGCGGCGTAGGGTGCTCGTGCCTAAAGATCTGGCCGTTCCTGGCATCCCACAGTCTCCATAACACCGCCGGCAAGACGAAGGGCCACAGTATTCGTCGGTTTCAGTGCCGTCGAGCCGGCCCATTCGAGTCGTCGTGTCAAAGTGCCCGGACACAACACATGAGGCCATGCGAGCCACACCCGTCGGACGGTCGGAGGCTTTGAGTCCACCGTGCACATCACCCTTCTGATCTGCCGGCGTTCGGTTGTATGTGTGCACGGCACTTCCAGGCCAAACGGGCCAAAGAACCCGTGGTGCTCTGCTCGGCTCTGCTTTGCTCTGCTCTGGTGTCCGAACCCGTGGTCTGGTGTGCCCCGTGCCGATGCTGGAATATGCGCGCCGGCCGTGCAGGCAGGCATCCAGTCCACGGTGGACTCAAAAGAAGACGACGGACGCTGTGACCGCATGTGAGCGCGAGACGATGCTGGTGTCGATCGTGGCGACTCAAAAGATCGAAGCAGCCAGTGGATTTCCGAGATGTGCTAGGCGCTGAAACATAAAACATTGCACACATTTGATTGAGAGGACACACAGGATGCGTCCCCATTTGATTGAGAGGACACACAGCACAGGATGCGTCCGTACGTGCGGGTGCGGGTTCGAATGCAGACGTGTGCGCACGCCACGGTAGTCGGTCACGTCCTCCAAATTGGATCCACGTCGACCTGCGGGCCCAGGATAGCAAATTAGCAATTCCTTCTCCTGGTATGGCACGATCTAGGAATCCGTCTTCCGTTGTACCTATCCTAAGACCTGTCTTTGCAAACTAAAAAGCATCTTTCAGTTGTGTTGTATAGTTGATACCCAAAGAGTTAGGACTAATCTTAACAACTCGTGGTATTATGGCACGACCGATGCGGGTGGTCCCACCTCATCGGCTGACGCTAAGTATTATTTCTGTTGCTTAACCTGGTTCAGTGATTTTTTAGTAAAAAAACATACTTAGAAACTAAATATGAAGAGACTTTTGACTAAACGCTAAGTATGAAATCTATTGTTTAACCTAAGAGTGGGTCCGGTGTCAGTTGACTGGTACTATAGATTTTGTCTGATAATATATGGACAAGTAGTCCATAAGATGGGACCTGCTTGTCATAATAAAAATATTTAAAAAATCCCATCGTCCTTCCTCGTCCGTTCCGCTCGATCCTCTCTGCGGCGCCGCGGCGCCCGGCTCCCGTCTCCTCGCGACGAGCTCCGGCGGGTGGCGGATCTCAGCGTGGGGGCGGGGCCTCGGCGGCGTGCAGCGGCCGACCTCGGCGTAGTTGGCGGGGGTTCCGGCGGGTGGCGGACCTATGGCGTGGGGGGGGGGGGCTCACGGGCCTCCGGCGGGTGGCGGATCATCGCGTGGGGGCGGGGGCTCGGCGGGTGGCGGGGGCTCCGGCGGGAGGCGGATCTCTGGCGGGTGCTGACGACCTGGCGTGGGGTGGGGGCGGACCTCCCGGCGTCGCGGCCCGGGGGGGGGGCTCGGCGGGGGGTGGATCTCTGGCGTGGAGGCGGTGGCTCTGGCGGGGGGTGGCGGAACCGGCGTCCACGGTAGAGTGCTCCGGCGAGGGGACGGAACTCCGGCGCGGCGCAAGGGGCTCCCGGTGTGGGGGCTGGGGCTCCGGCTCGGGAGGGACTCCGCTCGGGGGGAGATGAACTGCAGGGGAGAGAGGGAAAGGAGAGAGAGTTTAATATTTTTTATTCCTTATGGCCAGTCCATAGCTCTATGGGCAGCTGATAGCTATGGATTTGCTTATGGACCATTGCCACAATGTATGGGTCACAATTGATGGCTAATAAAATATTCCTTATGGACTGTTTTTGCAACATTGTGGTTGCTCTAAGTATTAATTATTAACTTCAGTTCTTGTCGATCGCTGTTGCTTGGACCCTGTCGGACACTCTCTACTCTTTGCACTTGCAATTTGAGGAGTGTCCATCAAACTGTTGTTAAAGTTGCAAAACAAAAGGGCCGTTTGACTAAACGCTAAGTATTAATTTTTAATTCATTTCATATTCAGCACGGTTGCGTTTGCGGTTGGCTTGCACTCTTTTCCCTAGCTCTTGCCTCGCACATGCCAGTATGCCAACAGGCGGTCAGTGCGCAATGGCATCATCTATTTTGGATACGACCACACGAGAATGAACAAGATCCAAATCCAAAGTGTTTCCACGGTCACCATCCGCACCACACCACGTTTGATACACGGCCGGGCCCACTTGAAGAGACCGTCGCCATAGCAGCGTGGGCCCACATCGCCCTTTAAAACCCAGACCAGGCGGGGAGCAGGGCACACACACACACTCACACCGAGGCAGGCAGCAGCATCTCCCCTCACCGCCGGGCCTCCCTTTGGCTCGCCAACATCCGGCGTCCTCGGCAGCAACGTTTTGTCCTCACTCCCGCAGCGGCGCCTTCGTCTCCGGTAATGTTCCTTCTCCGACTCATACGGTCATACCCATCCTTATTTGTGATTAGTTGGTGAAATATTTTGGGTTCGGATTCTTGTATCACTTTTCGTTTTGTATTTGATAATTATGGTCCTATCATGGATTAACTAGGCTTAAAAGATTGCGATGCAAATACTTTTCAGCCAACCCAAACTACGCAATTTGTTTTTTTTTGTTTACCTACATTTAATGCTTCATGATGCGAAAAAGAGATTTGATGTGACAGACTAGCACTTTTTTAGGTAACTTTTCACCAACTAAACATGCTCCGACTCTAGTTTTGGCATGAAAAGTACGGTTCTTTTCTACGTACAGATCGATTTTTCCCCCCTTTGGCTGTGTGATCTTCCATAATTCCTGCGAGGCTGAAAAACCAAAGCTCCTTCTTGTTTTATTGCTTGTCAATCAAACAGGGGAGGGACTACGCCTACAGTGCCACAGGGAAGGAACTACGCCTACCGTGCCACGCCGCCGGCGATGAGCACTCTGGGAAGCAGGGCTATGGCCATCGGCTTCACCGTCATGCTGCTCTCTGTCGCCGTGGGCATGCACTCCAGCGCCCGCCTGCCTTCGCTTACTCCTCCGCTTCATGGGGCTCTCGCCGCCGCCAGCCTCGTTGCTTATCGGTATGCGCATGGCGACCACCCGGCGCCCACCTTCCCTTACCCTGCGGCGTTCTGTGGTGCACGTGCTCTCGCAGCGATCGTGCGCCCGCAACACTGCCGCCGTGGGGCTCTTCATGGCTTCTTGTGCGTGACAATGGTCTCCGGCGAGGCAGACCCGTTTCTGTTTTGCCACGTTCGCTCTGCTCTTGCTCGCGGTCTCTCTGATCAACACTGTTCGTGGTGAATAAGTGGTTTCTAGTTCTTGAATGCATAGACGCTCGATTGAATCCTCAAGGCAATAATGCGTGTTTGGAGTAATAAATAAACTAGTGCTACTGTAGTGTAAGCATTTTCTTTCCTACTTGCCATGCATCTTGCAATACTGTCCAGTCTGAACGACGATGTATTAATTTAGTAAACTGTCTCTGAGCATTTGGTCAAAAGCAAATCATGTCTGTATAACTAGAACATCGAGTTGTTCATTTAAAAAGAAACTTGAACATCGTGTTTTGAGTATCTTTTTTTTTTTTTCAAATGTCCTAGATTTGTTGAATGAAATCTGTCCCTGAACCAAGCATCCATTATGAGATATTATTAGAGCACTCTGTGTTGCTCGCGGTATACGCACGCTGAAGATTCTGAATCCTTTTTACCCGTCTCTGAATAATTTTCCAAATCTCTTCGAACACAGGTGCAGGTCTCAACACCAAATGCGTTCACAGACCATTTAGTGCTAAGCAATATGAATTGACCCTTTTTTATTTGTCCAATCCAGTTATACTTGCTTTATCCTAGAATATGCAGGATTGGGAGGTTTTATAAGGACTGCGTGGGGCCATGTTGGCAGTGAGTTAAATAAAAATATTTTCTATTTTGTTATAAATTATTTATCATTAAAGGTACTTTAATACTAATTTATTTATGCTTTATAATTTACATAAAAATTTTAAAGAAGACGAAACTCTTTTTTTTTTTGAGAGAGAGAGTGAGAACATGTTATGTTCGGCAATTGATATACTAGGGGAAGTACATGTCACGTCCGGCATCTATACAACTGATGTCACGTCCGGCATATACTCAACACTGGGGAAGCCACAACATGCGGCCATCGCAGTCCACCGCGGTACCATGCCAGTAAACAGAATTATTTGTCCGCATCGTACCCACTCCCGGCACCAAAGTGGCGCCAAGTCGCCACCGGTCGATCTCGTCTCATCTGCTTCTATGTCCGCTCCTATCAGCGGATGCCGCGGATGGTCTCTCTCCCTGCTCAATCTTATACTATTACTAATTAGAGGTTCCAATGAAGCCTCCACATTAATTCTCACCAAGCGCGCTAGAAAAAAAAAGATAAATCAAAGAAATTCTTGTCGATTCCAGCTAGATTGGGCGGAATTGACACGTGAATTGGGGAAGATTGGGGAGGGATGACGTAGGTGGAGGCGGCGGCGCTTGGCGGCAGCCGCGCCAGCGGGCGGCGGCGTGGCGGCGTCTTGGCCCGTGGGGGCGGCGGCGCGTGGCAGCAGCGGCGGTGGAGGGCAGGGGGCGCGTGGGGGAGAGGGAGGCAGGGAGAGTTGGGATAAAATTTCTTTATTTGCTTGTTACCCGAAAGATTACAGACCCCTTACTTATATAGCCCGGCTATTGGGACTTGTATCTCAAACAATCTCTCTAAAGGTTTCCTTATAGATTGGAATACCTTTACAAGCAGGTCCTATTTATTTATTTCCTAATAAGGGTCTCCCTTATAGATGAGATAGTCCCTTGCACACCAAAACACCTAAAGATAATCCTAGATATTTTCCTCCTTTATTTCGAATTAATTGCCGAAGAATCCGCGGAAGGGAGGCGGCGGGCGGGGCGAGGGCCTTTGAGCCCAGGGGCGGCGCTGGCGCCTTGGGCTAGTCGAGGCCCGTCCTCACGGGTCCTATTTCTGGGTCGTGACATCTCCCCTTCTCCGACCGGGCGCGTCCTCGCGCTGGATGAAAGTCCATTCGGTCACCCCGGGATGGAGATCAGGCTGCCCCTGGGCGATGAGCTCAACTTGCAGCAAGAGCCTACCACCGCACCGGGTTCACGAGGATCATGTTCTCCCTTTGCGCTTGGGATCAAATTCCGGGAGGTAGTGAAGATTGCCCGATGTAGCCGTGGTAGATGTAGCGATGAAAGACGCGTTCGGTCTTTGTGAGGCCCGTCTGGCGACGGGCGCCCGGTAGGGAGCTCCTTGGAACACCCACCTCAAGATGCTGATGCACCATGTCGCGGGTGGGCTCTCGAGAACAAGAAACCCTACATTTGGGAGGAGCGTTGGCGAAGAGTGGAAGTAGGCGCCCGGATGGTGCTGCCGTGGCGGTAGGAGGAGTGGCGGCTAAGTTCAACATCGTACCGTATATGAAGGAGCCGATGTCGAGCAGAGAAGGAGAGAGCTCATGGGCACCCCTCTACAAGCGTCGTAGGCGATGTGGGCGTTGTCGATGGTGAGGAAGAGGCGATCCATGCCGTCGAGGAAAACGACCACTCGCTAGGCCGATGTGGTGGCGCCTCGGCCACATGCCGCCAAGCGGGATGGCGGTTGGTGCGGTGATGTTGGCTCCGTCGTGTAGGCTCCCAAAGGCGAGGAAGTTAATCCTGCGAACTCCGCCCCGAAGCAAGGCGTCCGGTAAAGTCCGCGGTGTAGTGGAGAGGGAGGCCGGAAGGTAGAAGCGCCATCGAGAGGAGGAGGCCGTCTTGAGTGTCCATCTTTGGAGCGGCGCCGCTGTGGTGACGTCGAGGGCGTGCGGCGTAGTTGTTGATCCTCCGGTGTAGCGGCGTAGGCTGGATGAAGACTCCGATAGATGTGTCGTAGAGGTCCAAGGCGGTCGCATGCCTTGAAGCGTTTCCCAATCCGGGTCGCAGGTGTACGGATGCCGGCGAAGATGCGACTGGGGAGGCGGGGCCATGGGCGCCCTATCGAGGGGGTGGAGCTGAAGTGAACGTGCTCGGCGGCCCTCACGGTAGTCTTGCAGCTCGTGGGTCGCGAAGTCCCCACTTCACACGCCCCAGCTTGCCGCCCAAGGCATGTCAAGGATGACGTCGGCGTCCGCCCGGTGGCATGACGTAGCCGGGCCGTCGATGTCGAAAGGTTTTGGCGCCGGCGTAGTGGCACGTCGAAGGTGGCGGCGCGGCATGTAGATGTGGCCGGTGCCGGTGGTGATCGACACACGCGACTGGGCTGAGTTCGGAGGCTGCCGTGGTCACCACGAGGGGGTCGATGTAGTTGTGCGTTGCTCCCAGTCGACGATGATGTTGACGCCCGTGCACGAGATCATACCGACGAGGTAGAGAGAATGAGCACCACGTGAGGAGTCGAGGTCCCCAGTGAGGACCTCGAGATCAGGCGGCTCCTCTTTGACGTCCGCTAGTGGGGTGTTTGTCGCGTCGTCGGTGTAGTCGTTGAAGATCATGATGTCGAAGAGATGCTTGCACTTGTGACCGCGGCGTGAGAACGGCTCGTCACCGTTAAAGGTAGTCCAGCCTTGCGTCGGTCCGTCATCTCCTCGGTGTCAGCCGTTTGAACGGCGGATCGTTCTCGCCGACGCGGGGGGCGCACGGGGCGCGCCAGGGGCGGCGCGGGGGCCCCGCCCCTTGCCCTTGGCTGGCTTGCCGGTGTTGTAGAGGATGGCGCGTCGGCCGCCGCCGCATTTCGGGCGAGACATGGCTGCCTCCATGTCCTTGGGGTTCTCGCATCTCGACGTCCGTGTTAAGCGGTTCGCCCAAGCCTTCTTTGTGTAGATGTTGACCTCTTTGCTATAGATGAGCAACGGGCCGGGCACGGCCGGAGCCCGCCCGGGCCGTGCCAGCACGGCCCGCTAGGGCCCGAGCCCGATTGGCCCGCGGGCCACCGTGCCGGGCCCGCATCCATCGATGCTGAGTACAGGCCCGAGCACGGCCTCGTGGGCCATTTTCCGCGGCCGGGCCGGCCGGAAAAGCACGGCCCCATTGTTGAACCAGTAGGCCCGAAACAGACAGAGGGAAGAGGGGTGGCGGGAACCTTGGCGGCCCGCCGTATCCCCGCATGCCCACTGCCGCCGGAGGGAGGAAAGGGGCTGGTCTTGTGCCACCACCACCACTCACCGATGGCGCCGCACGCGGAGCCCAAGGCCGGGAGGCGGTCGCCGTGCGCCGCCGCCCGGCGGTGGAGGTGGCCACCGCCGCCGTGCTTGACGCCGGCGTGGAACTCCGCCCGGGCCGCGGCCATGGTAGCGCTTCGTCGCCGATACCGCGGGGTGGGGGCGCGAGGCGCGGCGGGCCATGGATGCGGCGAGCGGGCGCGGAGGTGGATGTGCTCACGCCTCGGGCGCCGCTGAGGCAAGCGCGTCGCTCGCCGCCCGGTCGATTCCGCCACACGCGGGGACCTAAGACGCCGCTCCAATCGATCCGATTTGCGCGGGGGACGCCACCGCCGCTCGACGCCGCAGCGCGGAGCCACCGCCGCCCCGCCTTTCGATGCCGGCGCGCGGATGCCGATGCTCGCCGCGCCGCCGCCGCTTGCTAGTTCTTTCGTCGCGTCGCCTTGAAAGTTGCTGGCTTCTTGCCGATGCTTATTTGGTGAAAGTAGCGTTGCGGCGCTTCGTGAAAGTAGCATGGGAGTGACAGAGAAAAGAAGGAGTAGGCAGGGGGTAGGAAGGGATGGTGGAAATTTGCTAGGGTTATCTCTTAGCAGGCGAGAGAAGCCGCGGGCTGTTAGCGGGCTTCGTGCCGTGCGGGCCCGAATCCAACCGTGCCGTGCCGTGCTCGTGTCGGGGCCAAATTTTCGTGCCTCGTGCCGTGCCGTCGGGCCTCGTGCTTTCTGCTCATATATATAGTTGAGGATATACTCCTATAGCGCGGGGCGAAAGAGGGATAGTCCTTTTATTTCATTTTGTTTTATTGAGCAGAGAGGGAGAGACCGTCCGGACGATACCATTGGGCATCGGCCGACCGGAGCGGACATACATAGAGCAGATGAGACAAGATCGACCGGTGGCGGACTTTGGCGCCGGGAGTGTGGGTACGATGCGGACAAATAATTCTGTTTACATAACATGGATGGTGAAGTTTGCGTCCATAGGGTGCTTAGGTTATTAAAGTTGGAGACATGGCCAAAGAGGCGTACATTGGTATTGTCAGCTTCCAGCACGTACCATTAGATCTGCTTACATAATTACCCACAAATACCATCATTATTTAAAACTTAAAATACGGCCACAAAATAAAATAATACGTGACTATGAATACTATACACGTTTACGGTTCCTTCACGGTCCTTCCTGCCGCTGGTGTTCCAAAAAGCATTGACGTCTGTTAATCTCAATTTCACCGGTAACAACTCATGTGAAGCGAGATGCCCATACTGACCCTAGGGCGGTGTGCCTGCACCGGCGACGGAGGCATGACTAGATGCCCACACTCATTCTCCACATGTTGTCTGCCTTGCGTGGATTGGCTCAGGCTACGAATTGGCAACACGAACCAAGAGATACATCTTCGACACACTCGTGTGCGATGAATATACCCAAAGCATAAAAGACAAACGAAAATAGAAGTAAAATGTTGATTTGTTGGCAATCACTCAATCACAAAACTAAACACATGTGACCTAAATCAACCATGTGTCCGCAATCTCCCCCTTGATGAGTGCTTTGTCAACATTCAAGAAAATATACATAAATTATATTTCATAAGTTAATATACATAAATTGCTACTAGAAAATAAAATCAACAAAAATAAGTTTTGAACATATTTGTCGGGGTCTCGTCCTCGCTGTGGGCGCTCTCCACCTCACCCTTGGGGGTTTGGCAAATGAAGCACAAGCGAGTGGGGTCGGCGTTCGCCAAACTCATGCTGCCTAAGCGCGGCCTCGAGGCCAGCCATCCCGAGCTCGTTGCTCTGGGCCGGCGCAGGCGTATCGGTCGGCACCGCCCGGCCACCACGGCGGCGACACGCGGGGCTCTCGGTTTTGCCGCGGCGGCCGTGAGGAAGTCCTGCAGCGCCGCGCCCGAGGGAAGAAATGGGGAGGAGGGCGTTACAAGCCTAAGAATCCTGGGTTGGATTATTTGGATGGACATGGATGTAAATGGGTTGGATTGGATGTTAGGGACTAATTATTAGAATTGGAGTGGATGTAAGAGTGATTTTAGTTGGACTTCAGTTGGATATAGTTGATTGGATTTTAGATCTTAATCCAATCCCAGGTCTAGACCCACCCAGGCAGAGCCTAGGAACAGTGCGAGATCCTCTGCATCGCACACAACAACTTCCCTTTGAAGTCGAGTTGTAATCCAACGGCAAAGCTTGCAAAAATCCATCTACGAGGCCACACAGGTGGGGTTAGGCCAGTCTCATAGGGTTTAATAAACATTTCACGCACATTAAATAGGATATTACATCAGCAAAAATTCACTTTTTGCATTAAACGTTGAGGAGAGAGAGGAAAAGTTTCCTTTGGGTGAAACTCTCTTGGCATGAATACCAACTATCTTTAAGTCATGAAATTAAATGTCTTGAAATCACAAAATAAAATTCTCCATTGAGAATAGGGATTCCATTTAAGTTTTGTTTCATTTTATATGACACGGACGGTTTTTGCGATGTTGTCTTGCTCCTGCCGGCGGGCCCATTCAGAACGGTCACGTCTCTCCCTCACTTCATAGCAATTCGAGTGGAGCTGCCTGCCAACATGGCCCCACCCAGTCCTTATAAAACCTCCAAATCCCCGACTGATTATTTTTTTTTATGCAAGATCTCTAGGATAAAACAAGTATAACTGGATTGCACAAATAAACAGGGTCAATTCATATTGCTTAGCATTAATTGGTCGGTGAACGCATTTAGCTGTTGAGACCTACACTTGTGTTTGAAGAGATTTGGAAAATTACAGCTACGGTTAAAAAGGATTCAGAATCGTCAGCGTGCCTATACCGCGAGCAACACAGAGTGCTCTGATAATATCTCAGTGACATTTCTTTCAACAAATCTAGGACATACGAAAAAAAGTACTCAAGACACGATGTTCATTTTTTTTTTTGAATGAACAACACCATTTTCAAGTTATACAGACATGATTTGCTTTTGACCAAATTCTCAGACACTTTACTAACTTATTAATACTTCGTCGTTCAGACCGGACAGTATTCAAGATGCATGGCTAGTAGGAAATAAAATGCTTACACTACTACAGTACCACAAGTTTTTACTCCAAACACGTGTGTCTTCAGGATTCAATCGATCGTCTATGCATTCAAGAGCTGAAAACCGATTATTCACCACGAGCTCCCCATGTTGATGAGGGAGACCCCGAGCAAGAGCAGAGCAAACATGGCAAAGCAGAGCACGGGTTCTGTCTCGCCGGAGACCACCGTCACGGCACAAGAAGCTATGAAGAGCCCCACGGCGCGGCGTTTGCGGCGCATGAACACTGCGAGCACGTGCGCCTCTGAACGCCGCCCCAGGGAAGGTGGGCGCCGAGTGGTCGGCCATGCCTACACCGACAGCGACGAGGTTGGCGCCGGCGAGAACCCCCGTGAAGCGGAGGAGTAAGCGAAGCCGCCAGCGCCGGAGTGCATGCCCGCGCTGACAGAAATCAGCATGATGGTGAAACCGATGGCCATAATCCTGCTTCCCGGAGTGCTCATCAGCGGCGGCGGCGTGGCACCGTAGTCCTCTGTTATGGATTGGAAGAATCACGGAACAAAGGATGTCAGCGATCATCGCCATGCGACCGAATGGGCAGTGCAAATGAATTGGGTGAAGAATCCTCGTGGACTGAAGCCTAGAATTGGGTGAAGGAACGTTACCGATGGGGGGCTGAGCTGAGCTGAGCTGAGCTGAGCTGCAAGCAAGCGCGATGCTGATGCTGCGGGACTTGAGGCCCGGATCTGCTCCGGCTCTGCTCACCGAGGAAGACGGAAGGACAACGGGGGAGGGGAGAGGTGCGGATGAGGAGACCACCAGCGATATTGACTCTATATATAGGTGCAGGTGCGATGCGAGGGACGAGTGGCCGTCCTGCCGATACCTGCGTCCCCACGGGGCGGAGCATACATGACCAGACCAGACGAGATCGACCGGTGACGACTTTGGCGCCGGGAGTGGGTAGAGGACAAACAATTCTGTTTTAGCGCTGCCGTGCACACGCCACTATTTTTATTTTAGATAATTCTGTTTACTGGTACCGACTGCGATTGGCGCATGGTGGGTTGTAGGTTCGTGCGGGGCGAACTCGACATGTCGACATGAATATTTCTTTGCCCTTAGTATATTTGCCGGACATGACATGGATGGATACGACACGAGTACTCCCTCGATCCCAAAATAGACATCGCTATGGGAAGCATGTCAGTCAATTTTTTTAACTTTGACTAGATTTATGCGAAATACGTGCAACATTTAAATCTTTAAATAAATTTATTAAAAATTAGACTTAAAAATCTTTCGATGATACTAATTACTTAACATAAATATTTATATATTTTAATATATAATTACCGGCATTTTAAAAATACTTACTTTTTGGAAAAGCGAGAATGACATCGTTTTTAGGACTGAGGGAGTACTTTTGGCATCATATTTGCCAGGTCATGACATGAATACTTGTTTGCCCGTAGTATATTTGCCGAACATGACATGGATAGTACTACTTCTTTAGACTGGACATGACATGCCATGCGGGGACATGGATACTTCTTTAACCTGGTCATGACTTTGGATCGGTTCAACAATGCGTCAGTGTCTGATAGCCCGGTAGCTTGGTTGGCTCACGGGAGGATGACTTTATGTGTACCGGAACGTACAGGGAGGCTGCCAGTGCCACTGGCGACGACGCACAAGCATGCGAGTGCAGATCAGCGCAGTTGCGTGTGCACGCCACGTTGGAGTCTGGCCGCACACGAGTCGGTCACGGCACGTTCGTTTCGTCTGCTCGGCAGGCAGGGGCTAGCGAGCACACAGAGAGACGCCGTCACGCCGCAGTTGCAGAGAGGTGGAGGCGAGGCGCTGTCAGGTACCGAGTCCCTCTGAAGGCGAAGACAGCTCCTGTTCGTCGTCAGGCAATTGGTGGCTAGAAGTATTGGGCCGCTTGTGTCGTTTATGGTTGGGCCATGGGCCGTTGTTGTTAAGTCGGACCTGTGGGCTGGGTCTTGGTCGGTTGCGTTGCGTCAGGCATCTATAAGCCTCTGTAACCGTCGTTGACGGGAATCATCGAAGAACAGAAACGTTTGAACTCTAAGCTTCCCTCGTTCCTTCCCCAAATTCCCCATTGCTGTTCTTCTGTTCTAAACCTAATTACTCTGCTATTCTACCCCAAACTCTAGTTATCGTTGTGAATCGCTGGTCGGTTCATAACAATTGGTATCAAGCTCCCTAGATTCACGGCATCGTCGCTCGCGTTGCGGTGTCGGATTTGATTGATTGGGGTACAAGGCTCGGTAATCAGCCAACCGTTCTCGCAGTACTTGCTGTTTGAGTTTGGTTGCAATAAATCCATCCACAGCCCCAATCGGTGCGTCAACCCTCGCGAATCGGTGGTAGAATTTTTTCTGCCTCGTTTTCGCTCCAGTTCTGGCGCCCGAAGAGGAAAAGACTGCTGCGGGAAGAAATGGCGACATCAATCGATGACCTCAACACCAAGCTCGGTACCTTGATGGCGCGAGTTCACGGAGTTCACGAAGACGGCCAAGTCGGTGGCGGTGCGGAGCAGATGGTCAAGCAAACCCTTGGCGAGGTCCACACCATAGGCACCAAGCAAGCGGATGCGGATGCGTTGCTTTCGGATTTGCGGCGAAGGCGGAGCTTCCCGAGACAACGATGAAGGACACGTCGTCCCAAGTCGACTATCTCGTAGCGGCGGCTTTCGACTCCATTGATCCGGTTTCGGCGGGTCCGCGCCCGGGACCGGGCGTTACGGGTGGGCTTCCGCGAATCGGCGTCGGAGGCGGGGCGGGTGGTGGTGGCGGCAAGGCGGTAGGGCTCCTATCTGGCTGGCGGTGGTGCGCAGCCCGTCGCACCCACCGCGGTCGAGCGGCCGTTACCCCGACGGCTCGATTCCTCAACAAGCGCACCGGCGTCCTCGTCGAATCACCGGACTGATGATGGCGTGCGCAACAACAGCGGGCGACAGCGGCGCGGGGCGAAGTTCCGAGGGACTTCGACCGCAAAGACGTTTCGGTATGGTGATCCCTTTGCTGATCCTACCTATCGTCCACCCCCTTTTCCTAAGCTTGAATTTCCTAAGTTTGATGGGTCCAATCCCGCTTATGGCATGATCACTGTCTTATGTACTTCGAGGTGTATGCGGTGTGCCCCGCATTGAAGACTCGGTTCGCTGCTGAACTTTGTGGGTTCTGCCAAGACTTGGTTGCATATTGTGGAGAGGCGTGGGCGCATTACTGATTGGGATGAGTTACGCAGGTCGGTAATGCTGAAGTTTGGTAAATCAATACCCATTGGTTCTGAAGCAGTTTGAGGATCTGTACCCGATGCAGCCGGTGGAGGAATATGTGCTAGAGTTTGAGCAAGGGGCACACAATCTTCTGTTGTACAACCCCGGTTATGATGAAACTTATTTTGTCACAGATTCTTGGCTGGCTTAAAGGAAGATATCAGATCAGCTATTGTGCTTCATCAACCTAGGGATGTGGATACTGCTAGTGCCTTAGCTCTGTTACAAGAGAAAGAGCTGGCCAAGATCAAGCCTAAGCCATTCAGCAAAGATTCTTTCAAGACTAAATGGCAAGTTGACAGAAAAACAGCAGAAGGGAGTCATGCCAAGCCAACTGTTCCTCATCCAGAGTCTGATAAGCTGACAGCTCTTAAGGATTTCAGGAGACAGAACAATCTCTGCTTCAAATGTGGTAATGCATGGGCTCGAGGTCACAAGTGTCCTCGGCAAGTACCGTTACATGTTGTTGAGGAGCCTGGGAAGCCTTGGAAGATTCGGGTAGAATGTGCAATTGAAGAACGAGTCTGAACCTGCAGAAGAGGTAGTCATGACGGTGGATCAGGCTCAGGAGTCCAAACCACTCATAAGGAAGACCTTCAAGCTTTGTGGGCAAATTGGGAAGCATGAGGTGCTAATTTTGGTTGATTCAGGAAGTGTTGGTACTTTTATCAGTCAAGACTTAGCTATGAGATTGCAAGTGCCTCTCAGTAACTGCACTGAATCCAAGTTTATTGCTGCTGATGGTAGTCCTATGGTGTGCAATACTCAAATCACAAATCTGCAGTGGCATGTTCAGGGGCATTCTTTCATATCTACTGTGGGTATTTTGCCTCTGAGATGTTTTGACATGATTTTGGGTGAGGACTGGCTGGAATCTTGTAGTCCAATGTGGATCCATTGGGGTAAGAAGCTGCTAAGAATCACTTATAAGGGCCAAAGGATTACATTGCTTGAGGGTCGGCAATCTCTTTCACAACAGTGTGCCCCCATTTCTGCTGCAGCCATGCACAACATTATTCATCATCATAATTTTTAGCTGTGTGCTCAGGTGTTTTGGGGTCAGGGGCCCACACCAACTAATTCTGATGGTGTGGTGCAATCTATTTCTGCAGAAGAATTACCGATGATTTGCAGAAATTAATGCATGAGTATGACTCAATATTCGGGAACAGTGGCATTACCACCAAAGAGACAATTTGATCATCAAATTCAGCTGATACCTGGTGCTGTGCCTATCAATGTTAGACCCTATAAGTATTCCCCTGCTCAAAAAAATGAGATTGAGCAGCAGCTAAAGGATATGTTGAAGCAAGGTATTATTAAACCCAGCACTAGTCCCTATGCATCCCGGTACTATTGGTGAAGAAAAAGATGGAACTTGGAGATTTTGTGTTGACTATAGGCATCCGAATGCAATTACAGTCAAAAACACCCATCCCATGCCATTGGTAGATGAGCTCATTGATGAATTGGCGGGGAGCCAAGTATTTCTCCAAGTTGGATCTTAGATTTTGGGTACCATCAAATTTGCATTCGGGGAAGGTGATCTGAGAAAAGCTGCTTTCAAAACCCAAAGTGGCCTCTTTGAATTCTTAGTCATGCCATTTGGACTCACCAATGCTCCGACCACTTTTTCAGAGTATCATGAACATCATATTTGCGAGAACTCTTGAGGAAAGGGGTGTTAGTATTCATGGATGATATCTTGATCTATTCCAAAACTTGGGCTGAGCATTTGGTCACGATTCGCAAGTATTTGACATTCTTAAGAAACATCGGTTCTTTGTTAAAAATTTGTCCAAGTGCTCCTTTGCTTTCGGCAAAGAAGTAGTACACGGGGCATTGTATTTTCGAGAAGGGTGTTGCTACTGAACCTTCAAAGGTATTAGGCTGTTCAACGTGGCCAACACCATTGACATTGAAAGCCTTGAGAGGATTTCTAGGTCTTCTGAGCTATTACAGGAAGTTCATACAGCATTATGGCTTGATTGCAAAACCATTAACTGAATTATTGAAGAAGGGTGTCCTATTTGTTTGGACTCCAGTGACTCAGGCAGCATTTGATCAGCTGAAATGGGCTCTTACTAATGCACCAGTCTTGGCCATCCCAGATTTTTCCAAACCCTTTGTCTTAGAAACGATGCAAGTGATGTTGGTTTTGGGGCGAGACTGTTTTGAGTAATCATCCAATGGCATATCTCGGTAAACCCGGTGTGCAAGTCTAATCGGTCTTTATCCACCTATGAGAAGGAATGTATGGCCATTATTTTGGCAGTGGACAAATGGAGCGATATCTTGACATCTTTGAGTTTACGATCAAGGCTGATCATAGAAGTACGCTCTATCTCCTTTGAGCAGAGCTACTACTAAAATTCAACTCAAAAGCTGTCATGAAGTTGATGGATTTCTGATTTAAGATTCAATATAAGGAGGGCAATCGAATACGATGGCTGATGCTCTTTCTAGAGTTGGGTGCAGTCACGGCCTCTTTGCCATTTCATACGCAATCCAAGTTGGGTTTGGAAAATCTGAAGAATGGGTATCGCGATGATGATTTAGCCCAACAGATATTGCAGCAACAGCCCAAGGATTATCTTGTGGATGATGGTGTTATCGGATTACGTGGCAAAATTTGGTTGGGTAACAACAAGATAGCCCAGCAGCATATTCTTCAGGCTGTGCACAGCACTGCTGTGGGTGGACATGCTGGCATTTATGCTACTTATTTTCGGGTCAAAAATCTGTTTGCATGGCCAGGAATGAAAAAAGATGTGTATGCTTATGTTCAGCGGTGCCAAATTTGTCAGCAAGCAAAGGTAGAGCATGTCAAGTTGCCCGGTTTCTTTGCAACCACTTCTATGCGACCAAGCCCTGGCGGATGATGCGCATGGATTTCATTGAGGGTTTACCTACTTCCAACAGGTTCAATGCAGTTATGGTCATTATTGATAAGTTTACTAAGTATGCACATTTTGTGCCACTTAGACATCCCTATACTGCTCTGGAGGTAGCTCAAGTGTTTATGGACACCATATACAAGCTTCATGGTATGCCTGTGCAGATTGTTTCTGATAGGGACCCAATATTCACCAGCAAGGTTTGGAAAGCTATCTTTGGCAATTCTGATACACAGCTGTTAATGAGTTCTTCCTATCATCCTCAAAGTGATGGCCAAACCGAAAGGGTGAATCGGTGCCTTGAGACATTTCTTAGATGTGCTGTCCAATCTTGCCCTAAACAATGGAGTAAGTGGCTTAGCCTTGCGAGTATTGGTATAATACCAATTATCATTACGCATTGGGGACGAACACCATTTGAAGTCTTGTATGGCTATTCTCCTCGACATTTTGGCATCATGGATAGTACTTGTGTTTCATTCTCCTGATACGGATCGGTGGATGGTGAGAGAAGTTTGTTACAAGACTGCATCAGACATCATTTACATAGAGCAAGCCAGATCATGAAATTTCAAGCAGATAAAAAAAGAACTGATAGAGAGTTCCAAGTGGGAGAGCTGGTTTATTTGAAGCTTCAACCGTATGTGCAGTCCTCTATTGCCCCAAGAAACAATCATAAGCTTTGTTATAAGTTTTATGGCCCATATGAGATCTTGCAGAAGGTAGGGACAGTGGCATATAAGTTGGCTTTGCCAGAATCTGCCGGGATACACAATGTGGTTCATGTGTCTCAGCTCAAGAAGCATGTTCCACCTGGCGTGCAGCTTGAAGATATTACTCAGGTGCCAGTGGACCCAGAGGAGGAGCTCCAGCCTGTTCATTTCATTGCCTCCAGAATGATCCAGCAAGGTAACTCTGTTGTTGCTCAGATTCAAGTGCAGTGGAGTTCTTTACCTGCATCAATGTCTACCTGGGAAGAGGTGAATGATCTCAAGAAACGGTTCCCTGCACATCCATCTTGGGGTCAAGATGGCTTTCGAGGGGGAGGCAATGTCAGGTACCGAGTCCCTCTGAAGGCGAAGACAGCTCCTGTTCGTCGTCAGGCAATTGGTGGCTAGAAGTATTGGGCCGCTTGTGTCGTTTATGGTTGGGCCATGGGCGTTGTTGTTAAGTCGGACCTGTGGGCTGGGTCTTGGTCGGATTGCGTTGCGTCGGGCATCTATAAGCCTCTGAACCGTCGTTGACGGAATCATCGAAGAACGTAAACGTTTGAACTCTAAGCTTCCCTCGTTCCTTCCCCAAATTCCCCATTGCTGTTCTTCTATTCTAAACCTAATTACTCGCTATTCTACCCCAAACTCTAGTTATCGTTGTGAATCGCTGGTCGGTTCATAACAGGCGCGGGAGTAGCTGAGGTGGCGACACGCGTAATCGGCGGGGATTCATGTAATCATGTCGGGGCACGACGCATTGCTTGGCGCCGCCCCTTCGTCGGCACTTTTTAAAAAAGCCCTGCCTCTCCCGCTGGGCTCTTCCGTCGTCTCGTGAGGGCGGCAGCGTTAAATCCCATTCTCCAATGCAAAAAGAGCGGCATAAATATTGATTAATTTATTTTATTAATAAAGATACATAAATATTGATTAATTTATTTATTATTTACATAAATATTTTAAATAAGATGGATGATTAAACATAAAATTTAAAAATAAAAAACGTCAAACTCTGTAGAAACGGAGAGAGCACTCTACTATTGTATACTGGATGTCTGGATGGAAGGAGACTTGAGAGGACAGAATCACCGGAGGAGACAAGGAGCCCAATGCTTGGCCAAAAGAGTGTGTCAGGCAGCTGGGCTATTTTGTTTGCTGGGCTACGCCTTGTTCGGCTGGCTGGTGCTGGTTTGTTGTGAGAGAAAAGTACCGCTGGCTGGCTCGCTGGTGCTGGTTTGTTGTGAGAGAAAAACACATTGTTGGCTGATGGATGAACCAGCAAGCCGAACAAGGTCAGGGTTTGATACGTATGAGTCTATCAGATACTCGAATCCAGTTTGATACGTATCCACAGAGACTAGTGTCCGGTAGAGTTTTTTTATTTTAAAGCTCAGGGTCCCATCCCTCCGGTTGGAAATTAAAGCAACAGCACAGGGCGGAGAATCCCCATCGCGTCTCCGGTGCAACCCAATTGGTTCACCTGCTTCAATGCTGTTTCACCGTGCTCTGTCATGTGATGACTGATGGTGATGCCCAGTCCATGCACGCGTCGCGTTCACGCCTCCGCCTGCATTTCTCTGTCACGGATGGGGAGCCAAAGCTTGAGACGATGAGAGATTGGGGCAGTGCGCAAAATTAACAGAGCAACACAAAGTGCTCTGATAATAATAATAATATCTCGTAATCCATGCTTAGTTAAGTACCATTTCATTGAACAAATCTAGGACATTTGCAAATACGTGATCGAAGCTGCATTGTTGCATTTTTTTTTGACCAAATACTCATCATAGATAATAGTACTGCTGCCTTACATCGTGGTTCAAAACAAACGGTATTATTGCCTATTGCAATATGCATGGCAACTTGGAAAGAACAACGCTTACACTACAGTGGCACAACTTCATTACTCCAATCCAACAAAAAGCGTATAACGTGACAGAGATTCTCCAGGAATAGTACTAAGTTTAAGAGAGACGTGACGTGGGGCTTTTCAACACCTGCAATACCGAGCCCTGGGAGGCTCTCGGCAACAGGGGCAGTAGTAGTTAACTTCCGATCAGAGTAACAATTCAGGGTTTAAGAGAACGGTGTGCTTACCTACCGATTATTCACCACGAACTCTAATGTTGATCAGAGAAACCGCGAGCAGGAGCAGACCGAACAAGCAAAAACAGAGAACAGGCTCTGCCTCGCCGGAGACCACCGTCACGGCACAAGAAGCCATCAAAAGCCCCACGGCGGCCCTGTTGCGTCGCACGAACGCTGCAAGAGGACGTGCACCGCCGAACGCCGCAGGGAAGGTGGCCACCGGGTGGTCGGCCATGCGTACACCGACAGCGACGAGGTTGCCGCCGACGAGAACCCCGGTGAAGCAGAGGAGTAAGCCGAAGCCGCTGGCGCCGGAGTGCATGCCCGTGCTGACAGAAACTAGCATCATGGTGAAACCGATGGCCATAGCCCTGCTTCCCGGAGTGCTCATCGGCGGCGGCAGCGGCGTGGCACCGTAGTCCTCTGTTATGGATTGGAAGAGGAACAAGACAACAAGAAACATTTGTCAAGGTCGGAGGAAGAATCATGGAACATCAGCGATCATCGTCATGTGACCGAACGGGAAGTGCAGAATTGGGTGAAGAAACCGAAAGGGCTGAAGCCTACTAAAGGACAGCTCGGACTCTCTAGAGTGTAGAGTACCAGAACAGTGCAGAACTGTGTAGAGTTACCGATGGGGCTGAGCTGAGCAGCGAGTGAGCGCGATGCTGATGCTGATTGCTGCGGGCCTGAGGCCTGGATCTGCTCTGCCTGCCTCTGCTCACCGAGGAAGACGGAAGGACAAGGGCTCGGACTGGAGGGAGAGGTGCGGATGAGGAGACCAGATATTGGCTCTATATATAGGTGCAGGTCCGAGGGACGAGTGAGCGTCGTGAAGATACCATCGGCAGAGCCCCATTGTTGACCAATGATGGTAGCTTCACAATCAGCATCAATTTCTCTTGCTTTTTTAGCGAACAAAATTTAATCTTGAGAGTCAACACGTGGGGATGGTGTTAAGTTGTTGGAGCTGAAGCTGACCTTAGATACCAGTATTGACTAATGAAAGCCGCAAGCGCAATTATGACATATTGTATTGTGTAGTAGTACTATACTATTGTATACTATTCGGTCTTTGTTGCATCAAAAGGAAATTATTAGGCATCTTAGCAACACTGGTGGGGTGAGGAGGAACAATACTAAATTTAGACAATATGAGCTATTCCATCTGGACGACTACCTTCTTGATCTGCTAGAAAGCTAGCTAGCTAATGCTGCATTGCGTCATGCATGCCATCGTCCAAATGCGTTTCCCAGCGTATTGATTCCATGGCCGCATATTCTCTATCCATCTCCAACTCGTCAACAGTAGTTTTTATAATTAGTTTTACATCTCAATATCGTAACCCTCGCACCTGTTTCCAGATAGCGCGGGCGGCAAGCAACGCCCCTGCCCTTCCGGACTTATGCAGTTCAATATCTTTATCTTGCACATGAATTGTATGCCTTACACACAAAAATAACTAATGGTACTTGCGATTTTATGATAGAGTGAGTAAACCAGTTCATACTAATTTAGGACAGATATCATACAAAGGAGCAGGAGAGAGAACTAGAAAGGGAAAGATCAGAGAGGATAATAGAGAGAGGGGGAGGGAGAAAACTAGAGATGGAGAGATTAGAGACAAGAGAGAGAGATAGAGGGAGAAAACTAGAGAGAGGGAGAGGGTGAGAACCTGAGAGAGAGAGATAGAGGGAGTAAACGTCAGAGATAGAGAGAGAGCAAAGTGTTTACCTTGATAAATTTGTTCTTGTTCAACTACAGATACTATACCTTCCAAGGAATCGTGACCCTCTTCAAGTTCATCAGGAGTCTTGTTGAGATCAGGCACAACCTCTCCTTCATCCTCTGCTTGTGTGTTTAAGTCATATGCCATGGAAGAAGGATGAGAGATGAGAGGTGAATTGTTCAACTGAAGGCAACTAGAGAGTTACTGGCCTTTCATTGCCACAGTTTTAGAGAAATGGCACCGGGAGTAGTAGTTTGAAATTTTCGTTTGCTTTAATTGAGCACAAGATTTGTTTTGGCGCTAAAGTTGTAGTATTTCCCGCCACTGAATGCAAGTGGGCTACTTGTGTAATGTAAAAAGTGTTGCCGTGAGTGGCCGTGAGTGTTTTTTGAGGCTGCATTAACTACAAGTCCATCCAAATGTATACAGTGACAAATCATTTGTATCTAGGGGTAGCAGTTTCTTTGGCCACCCTCCTTGGTTACTGCATCTAGTGCTTGGACGACTCCTTGACAAATCATTCAGATTTTGTTCAGGGCCACTGCTGTGTTTGCTAATAACTTGTTACCCGTACCGTGGATGGTGCGTGCAGTTCAAGACTAAGGCCTTGTTTAGTTTGTTGGCAAATGTCAGAAAGTTAGAATTTGGACATTGTAGCACGTTTCGTTTGTTTGTGGCAAATATTGTCCAATCATGGATTAACTAGGCTCGAAAGATTCGTCTCCTGATTTACAACCAAACTGTGTAATTAGTTACTTTTTTATCTACATTTACTATTCCATTTATGTGTCCAAAAATTGATGTGATGGAGAGAGAGTCAAAAAAAAAAATTGCCAACAAAACAAGGTCTAATGTACAAACTACTCTACTGCTGTATACTGGATGTCTGGATGGAAGGAGACTTGATCACAGAATCATCGGAGGAGACGAGGAGCCGGATGTTTTTTTTATAAACATATCTGTATTTCTCAGACAAGGAAAACATACACAAAGACATACGCATATAGATACGGCGAACAGAAAACGGAGACAACTGGCTTGACAACTTTACATGGAAGCCTCTAGAAAAATCACAAGAAAGTCCCTGGCGCCATGGTCGTCTTCGAACGCCATCACCATCCATCTTCGGCGACGGGCGTCCGCCCGCCGCCCGATCTGGAGGAGCCCCATCGCATAGAAGCTTTAACGAGCCGTAATAGGCGCCAAACACCGAGGCGGGTCGATTTTGCCGTTGAAAGAGCGTCGGCGGGGGCGCGCCGCGAAGCACCTCCGATCTTGAATCAAAGCTCGCTGTCGACGCACGCCGAGGGAAGCTCGAGCTCGATCCACGCACCAGCCATCCGCATCACCCGCAGCCATCTCCGCACCCTTGACCCGAAGCGGCGCCGCCCGGCATCGTCGCCTCGACAAGACGGCGAACCAGCGAGACCGCGCGGACTCCTGTACAGGAACCGGAGAAAACCGGCTCCCTCCTCCGCAGCGCACGTCGCCGGGGCGCGGAGTAAAGCGCCGTCGAGACGGGAAGAACGCGAGAGGACCATATTCCTCGACGCCGCCGCCACCGCCACCGCCTCGCCGCGCCGCGGAAACCTAACCTAGACCAGCTAGGACCTACACCTCCGACCGGCAAGAGCCCGGCGGTCTTCACCATCTCATAGCGACCGAAGGCCATCGGAGGCGGGGAAGACCACCGTCCCTCCGACGGAGACCGGAACCGTCACAGTCGCCCCTCTCAAAACAGTGGCTGGATGAGAGAGTTCGAGAGAGGAACGTCGCCCCTCTCAAGAGAGTTCAGAGTTAGGAGACTGAAGCGCGGAGCCGGACGTTGGCCAAGAGTGCGTGTGTCGGGCAGCTGGTGAGCGTGTGGCGGCAGTAGAGCGTGTGGCGGCAGTAGGCAAGTTGGGCCACATGTAAGGCTATTTTTGTTTGCTGGGCTATATCCTATTCAGATCATGCGTATCAGTCTATGAGATACTCGAATCCAGTTTGATACGTATCAAGAAATCGTAGTACTGGTAGGATACGTATCCACAGTCTATCCGGACCCTCCATGGAGTATCCGCGCATCATAGACTGATCCAAGTCCAACACACAACAAAGCTTGGGCTCTCAGTTTCCGTCTGCTCCATTCCATCATCCATCGACTTTTTTTTGTTTGGCGAAAGTATCGTTGTTCGCTACCACTGAGGAGAACTCTGTCATGTAGTACAACCGTTGCGGTATAGTACGTACTTCTTGAATCTGTCCGAGCAAGTTCAGCGACTCATCAGGACGTGAATAAATGAATCCAAAAGTCATGGGAAAGGCAATCCGACCAACGGTTTGGCTCCACAGCATAATCCATCCAATTTCTCTCGTCAACATAGACTTAGACTTAGCCGACTCGAAAAAAAGGTCAAGGTCAGGGTCCCATCCGTCCGGTTGGAAAGCAGCAGCACAAGGAGGAGAATCCCCATCGCGTCTCCGAAATCGCTCTAGGATCCCACCGTATTGTATGGAGTCTACTTCACCTGCTTCTATGTTGTTTCACCGTGCTCTATCATGTGATGACTCATTGTACTACCGGGGTGATGGTGATGGGCGATTTGGGAGCCTGCCCAGTCCATGCACGCGTCGCGTTCACTCCTCCGCCTGCATTTCTCTGTCACGGATGGGGAGCCAAACCTTGAGACGATGAGAGAGTGGGGCAGTGGCCAAAATAAACAGAGCAACACAAAGTGCTCTGATAATAATAATATCTCGTAAGTCGTAATCCATGCTTAGTTAAGTACCATTTCATTGAACAAATCTACGACACTTGCAAATACGTGATCGAAGCTGCAGACATGGTTCCATTTCACCAAATACTCATCATAGATAATAATACTGCTGACTTACATCGTGGTTCAAAACAAACGGTATTATTGCCTATTGCAATATGCATGGCAACTTGGAAAGAATAACGCTTACACACTACAGTGCCACAACTTCATTACTCCAACAAAAGCATATAACGTGACAGAGATTCTTCAGGAATAGTAGTAAGTTTAAGAGAGACGTGACGTGGCGGGGACTTTTCAGCAGCTGCAATACCGAGCCTCGGTAGGCTCTCGGCAACAGGGGCAGTAGTAGTTAACTTCCGATCAGAGTAACAATTCAGGGTTTATGAGAACGGTGTGCTTAACTACCGATTATTCACCACGAACTGTAATGTTGATCGGAGAGACCGCGAGCAGAAGCAGACCGAACAAGCAAAAACAGAGAACAGGCTCTGCCTCGCCGGCGACCATCGTCACGGCACAAGAAGCCATCAAAAGCCCCACGGCGGCCTTGTTGCGTCGCACGAACGCTGCAAGAGGACGTGCACAGCCGAACGCCGCAGGGTAAGGGAAGGTGGGCGCCGGGTGGTCGGCCATGCGTACACCGATAGCGACGAGGTTGGCGCCGACGAGAATTCCCGTGAAGCAGAGGAGTAAGCCGAAGCCCCCGGCGCCGGAATGCATGCCCGCGCTGACAGAAAGCAGCATGACGGTGAAGCCGATGGCCATAGCCCTGCTTCTCGGAGTGCTCATCGTCGTCGGTGGCGGCGGCGTGGCACCGTATTCCTCTGTTTTAGATTGGAAGAGCAACAAGACAACAAGAAACATTTGTCAAGGTCGGAGGAAGAATCATGGAACATCAGCGATCATCGTCATGTGACCGAACGGGAAGTGCAGAATTGGGTGAAGAATCTGCAAGGGGCCAGGGACTGAGCCTGAAGAACAGTTGGGACGGTCTAGAGTACCAGAACAGTGCAGAATAGGTGAAGGAACGTTACCGATGGGGGCTGAGCTGAGCTGAGCTGAGCAGCGAGCGAGCGAGCGCGATGATGATGATGCGGGTCTTGAGGCCTGGCTCTGCTCACCGAGCAAGACAGGAAGGACAAGGGCTCGGACTCAGAGGGAGCAGGCGAGACAACGGGGAGGGTATATATAGGTAAGGTGCGACAGTAGTTATCAGGGTCGCAGCGCAGTGGGCGGCCTGGCGGCCGAGCCTAAGCCAATCTGGTGTGGAGGCCTCAAGGGATCGGGAATGGGAGCTCACAAGTCTTGCGTTGAGGCGTTGAACGACTGAATTTCCTCGCTATCTCCCTCCCTGAGTCCCTGTCGTTGTGAATGGATGCTGCTGCTGCCTCCTCCATCAGCGGCCAGTGGATGTGGATGTTCACCGACAGAGTTTACTTGTTCTTTCACTGTGTAAATTGGCTTTCCTCCATCATCAATCCAGGACTAATATTTTTGTCACGATATTCTGCCACGTTGGAGCTTGGCCGTTACTACACTCAAACAAGCATTATAAAGATATTCCTGGATGGTAGACTTTTTTGTGGCTAGGTATGTTGTGATTTTGTCACGATATTCTGCCACATTTGGAGCTTGGCACGTTTACGAAAAAAAAAAAAAAAAAAAACTGTGGTGGTGGTGGTGGTGGTCGCGCCGTCCTCGGCGGCACAGCAGCACGCCGGCAGACGAGATCGGTTCGCGACCCGGGCCGGACGGCCGGGCCTCGATGGTCCCCATTCTTACTAAGTTGACTTCTGGAAGGCAATCCGACCGAAGGTTTGTCAACACAGCATAATCCATCCAAGATTTCACGTGGTGGATGCTAAGTTGGGTACCATTTCATTGAACAAATCTAGGACGACATTTGCAAATAGGTGCTCAAAGTATGGCGTTCAATTTGCAGACATGTTTGCACTTGACCGGATACTCAGATAATAATACTGCTGATTTACATCGTGGTTCAAAACATACGGTATTATTGCCTATTGCAATACACATGGCAACTTGGATAGAAAAAGGCTTACACTACAGTGGCACAAGTTCACTACTCCAACAAAAGCACATAACAGGCGACGTGGTGGTGGCTTTAAAACACCTGCAATACCCAGCCCAGAAGTAGCCTCGGCAACAGGGGCAGTGGCAAACTTCCGATCAGAGTAACAATTCAGAGTTTCAGGGCTTTGAGAGAACGGTGTGGATAACTTGCGATTATTCAGCACGAACTCCAATGCTGATCAGAGAGACCGCGAGCAGGAGCAGAGCGAACATGGCAAAACAGAGAACGGGGTCTGCCTCGCCGGAGACCACCGTCACGGCACAAGAAGCCATGAAGAGCCCCAGGGCGGCGGTGTTGCGGCGCACAAACGCTGCGAGACCACGTGCACTGGCGAACGCCGCATGGAAGGTGGGCGCCCAGTGATCGGCCATGCGTACACCGACAGCGACGAGGTTGGCGCCGGCGAACCCCGTGAAGCAGAGGAGTAAGCCGAAGCCGCCGGCGCCGGAGTGCATGCCCACGATGACAGAGAGCAGCATGACGATGAAACCGATGGCCATAGCTCTGCTTCCCGGAGTGCTCATCGTCGTCGGTGGCGGCGGCGTGGCACCGTAGTCCTCTGTTAGTTAATTGGAAGAGCAACAAGAACAAGAAACAATTTTCAATGTCGGAGGTAAAATCATGGAACAAAGGATGTCAGCGATCATCGTCATGTGACCGAAAGGGAACTGGAGAATTGGGTGAAGAATCTGCAAGCGAGCGCGATGCTGAGCAGCAAGCGATGGGGGCTGAGCTGAGCACTAGAACAGTGCAGAATAGAATACGTGGAACGTTACCGATGGGGGCTGAGCTGAGCAGCAAGCGAGCGCGATGCTGATGCTGCGGGCCTTGAGGCCTGGATCTGCTTTGGCTCTGCTCACCGAGGAAGACGGAAGGACAGAGCCACGGACTCAGAGAGAACAGACAACGGGGAGGGAGAGGTGCGGATGAGGAGACCACCAGCGAGGTGTATATATATAGGTGCAGGGGCGAGGGGCGAGGGCGAAAGAGGGTAGGTCACTAGGTCCTTTTATCACAAGTTCATTCGTTTCGTTCACTGCTTCACGGTCCCCAATTATCTGGACAAGACTGAGTATGACGGCGACCTTCCATGGAGGAAGTTTCCGGGAAGCAGCCTCTTTAACGAGAGGAGAGATGGAGCCGTTGGAGCCCGACCCATCCCCTTCCCAGGGCGACGGCGGCAGCGCCCCGCCCTCCCCTTCGCCGATCTTCCTCCCCTTCCTGTCCCCTCCAATCCAAAACCAAATCCATGTTCCCCAGCTCTAGATCTACCGGTCTGTGGGAGCTCGGGCCTTCTGGTCACCTCCGTCGCCCCCTCCGTTCATGGCCGCCGCGCCAGCCATGGACATGGTTCTCGCAGTCCAGGCGAGGTTCCCAGCCCCGATGTGGCCGCTCCCGCTGTTGCTGTTGCCCGCCCCCACGCGGATGGTGCCCCGGAGCCGGCCGCCGCGTTGCAGGCGGGCGTGGTAGGGGCGCATGGCGGATGCTGCCACGACGCGCCGCCCCTCGTCAGCCGTTTGTGGCTATGCCAATGGTCAACACACCAAGACCAAGGGACGCTAAGCCCCCTCCTGTGGCACTACCACTGCACCACCGTTCACCGTCACGGGAGGGCCGGCGGCGTCGTCACCGACGTCCTCGAGCTCGTCGCGTGCCGCCCGGGGACGTCAACACCGTCATGCCCCATGGTTTCACCGTCAACACCGTCGCTTCCGATCCGCTTGAGCTTGGGCTGGGCGGGGGTTCCGAGCCTCCTATCTGGGCCTCCGGCGCCGTGCAGCGGTCCACCTCAGTGAAGTCCCCGCTCAGCTCCACGTGTGTTGGGGCTTCAGTGGCTGGTGGTGGTGGCACCTTGGTGGGAGACTTCCGCAGTTGCTGCAGAGGCCACTACCCCCGCACCTGCTGCTGCTGAGCCGGCAACTCCGTCGGTGACAACCTTCACCGGCATGTCAACCTTAGACCTCAACACCGGGGGGCCTCGCCGAGGAGGTTGCCTAGCCCAGCGTGCAGCGGGGGTTTTTAGTCGAAAACCGGTCAAGATGTAATCAAGGGTTTTGTATCCAGTAGTTGTTAGGTTTCGCTTTGGTAATTGGTTGGTTACCGTTGCGACTTGTTGTTTGAACTTCATTCTGCTTAATGAAAACGCAGCGAACGGCGTGGTCTCTAAAAAAACTAGGTCCTTTTATTTCATTTTATTTTATTGAGCAGAGAGGGAGAGACCATCCGGCATCCGCCGACCGGAGCGGACATACATAGAATAGATGAGACGAGATCGACCGATGGAGACTTTGGCGCCGCGAGTGGGTACGATGCGGACAAATAATTCTGTTTACTGGCATGGGTACCGCGGTGGACTGCGATGGCCGCATGTGGCTTCTTGTATATGCCGGACGTGACATGTACTTCCCCTAGTATATCAAAATTGCCGAACATAACATATCCTCACTCTGTCAAAAAAAAAAAAAAAAAAAAAAGCTTCGTCGTGTTTAAATTTTTTTATGTAAATCATAAAACATAAATAAATTAGTATTAAAGTACCTTTAATGATAAATAATTTATAACAAAATAGACAATATTTTTATTTAACTCACTGCCAACATGGCGCCACGCAGTCCTTATAAAACCTCCCAATCCCGGTATGTTTACTTTTTTTGATGCAAGATTTAGGATAAAGCAATGGAGAATTACCTATTTGGCCTTGGAAAAACTTGGTCTTGCTTTTTTTTTGCCCTTTTTGTTCGAACTTGTCTATTTGACCTCCAAATAAAATTCTTTTGCTCCTATGGCCTTCCGTTAGTTTCAGCTACTTAACGATTGTCAAGTGACACATAAAAAGACCATTTTACCCCTGGTTGAAAAAATATAGTTTTATTTATTTATGGTATATTTTGAGTGGATATCTAAACATTTTAATCACATATAAATTCAGTATGTAATACAAATATATATTTGAAGATTATAATCACATAAATAAGATGACACAAAATCCACCATACGTAGACCACAATCCACACCACATGGTCGGAGTATCCGTGCATACATTCACGTATGGAGGTACAAAACATCCAAAGTATGTATTGATACTATTTTTGAGAATAATATATATGTGAATACTGAATATTTTTGTGAGAAGGGGGTATTTGTGTATACTAATCTCAACATTACATATGAAACAAGCAAGTAACAGATTTGTCCACGGGCTTGAGAAGGCATGCACGTAGCATAATTCTTGCATGGCATGGATCGAATTGAAGGGCCACCGTCCAGCCTCTCCAGCCATGAAACAAGAACCACCGATACAATTGCGCGTAGAGGAGAAGGAGGTTGCTGCTCTTGCTCGTGGGTGGCTCCCGGTCGGCTCCTACTCGTGGCTGGGTGACCAGGGGGGAGGGTGCGGCGGAACTGGAGGTGGGGCGGCGGCGCCGGCTCCTGCCGCCGCCCAAATCACGCGGGCGGCCATGGCTGGCCTTTTTTTTTCCCGAGAGCGAACGGTGACGAGGAAACGGAGGGGTGCGTGCGTGCGGCTGGGGGGCCCTCCATGGCGGCGTCGGCGCTGCTCCTCGCATAGGGAAGAGGAAGAGGACGCGGATCTCCAGGTGGCGGTCAAGATGGCAACGGGTATATACCCGATGGGTATTGGCCACCCATACCCGCACCCGCCAGCCAAAATCTTACCCGTCGGGTTACCCGTATCCACAGGCGGGTAGGAAATTCATTCCATACCCGCACCCGCGCGGGTAATTCTTACCCGTCGGGTAACCCGTACCCGATAACACACCCGAAACTCAAGTTAAGTTATCAGATATTTTGCATACAAATACGGGGGAATTCGCCAAAAAGGTGCATTCATTCTTTGCATCATGCTGCAAATTACGAGCAGCAAATAGCAACTCAAGAACGGATAAATAAATCATAAAAACGGCACATGCAAATTCATCAATTCGTGGAGGCACATGCTGATATGCACTTGCTCATGTCCTCCAGATCCAGCGCTTGCATGGGGCTAAATATAGATGAAGAGATGCAAGAATGGATTATGAGGCAACGGAGGCGGGATGCATGCGTCGCGCAAGGGAGGGGAGAGGAGTGACCGCCGAGGCCCCAACGCTGGCTCCACGGGCGCAGCAATGACGGGAGTCGCTTGATCGCGGTCGCGCGACTCCGCCCAATCATGCGCGCCGCCTGGGCGGGTGGTGGGAAGGAGGAGGAGGGAGTGGAGTGAATGAAGGCTAGGGTTTGGGGTTCACAATTTATTTAAAGAGTAAATTGGTTGTGGAGCATCTGCTTTCGCCAGTGCGTCCACGGTAGCAAAATTTTTTTTGACCGCCCCGATCTCGATCGATGGGCTGCCGGGCGCGGCTGACGGCCTGGTAAGAAATCTAGCGGTCAAGCGCCGCACGTGTGCGCTGTCCACCCCGCATTGGCCGAGTAAGGGCGTATTTGTCGATCTGTGGTTGGTGCGTTTGGGCCGGGCCCGTGGGTGCCCGCGCGTCGAGGTGTGGTCGTCATGGCTCGCCGCGCATCCGCCGCCGTCGCCCGCGTGGTTCCGGCCCGACCATGCCGCCGTGACGCGTTGCGTTGTCGAACGTATTTGTGTCGTCAAGCTGTCGGGGCTCTGCAAAGGCGAGGGTTGGAACGTGCCCCCCTGCCGTTGCTCCACAGATTGGATCGGTGGCCAGGGCGAGTTCGCGCGCTTTTGCATGTGGCCGAGCACTTGAGCAGTCCATATGGCCCCTGCCATGGTCCTTTCCTTGCTCCTTCTCTCTCATGTAAAAAAGGCTTAGCACCAGCTCCATTACTCCTCCCTTCTCACTCAGCAGCCAGCGGTCGCGCGGTTGCGCTGTGGCGCAGGAGGGCCTCGTGGATGGGAGGCGCGGCGTGGCGATGCCTGCGGCGGCGCTACTCGGCTTTACGGTCACTCTCCTCGTCTCTTGGCGGCGGCTAAGGCGGCCCCCAATCGCGAGGACCAGGGGCGCCGCGGTCGACGCAGCGGGCGCGGCAAGCGGGCGGCGTCCCACCCCCGGCGGCGGCACGGGTGCGTTCTCCGGGCCGGCGGCGGCGTGCGGGCCGTCGCGCACCCGGGCATGTCGGTGCGGCCGGCGGCTCCCTAGCGCGGTGGGGGGCGGCATGGGTGGGCCCTAGGGGTGGGCGCGGGCGCTCGGAAGTCGGCGGGCACGACGATGTGCTCCCGGCGTATGCCTTACTCCGCATCCACCGGGTTTCTTCTATCTCCATCCTTCCCTCTCTCTCTGTTTGCTCTCCCTCTCTCTCGATGTTCCTCTCTCTATGCTCTAGCGTGCGGCTGCCGGCATCAAGGCGGTGCCTTTGGAGTGCTCCCGGTACCTGCGCCTTGGCACCGCACTCCTCGTCTGCGCCGTCCCACGTCGTCGGCCCGCGCGCCGCGACAGAGAGGCCTCGCCTGCGCGCTTCTCCGTCATCATAGGCGGAGGCAGCACGACGGAGACAGGGTACGCCTTAGCCCGCGGGGCATGGCGGCCGCCGGATCTCGCGCGCTCCCACCATGATGCGCGTCTCCGGCTCGCCGTTCGCCGCCCGACCCGGTGCGGGCGAGGGAGTCTCGGCCGGAAAGATTTGCGGGGGGCGGCGCCGTGGGAGGGGCGGAGGTCTTTGCAAATGGCCATCGAGGCTGCGCCTACTCGAGGAGCGCGCGGCCAAGAGGAGGCTCCTCGCCAGCGAAGAAAGGGAGCTGTTGGGGGATCATCACGTCTCCCTAGAATCGACGCAGGCGGGGTCCGGCGAGGAAGGATTCCGGCGACGATACTGTGGCGTCGTGCCGACGGCGACGAAGCCGCTCGCTGTGATAGCTGCTCCCTCCACCTTCCACCGGCCTGCCTCGCCATGAAGGTATGCGGTGCAGCACCAAAGCTTTTGAAATCTGAATCAACGATGTGCTCGCTCTGTTTGCGTATATGAATGCTAGCTAATGTTGTCGATTTCGGGTGCCATAGGGCTCGTGTTGCCACTACTGCAGATGCGTGTTGTGCATGGCGGCGATGAGCGGGGCTTGTCTCACGGAGTACATGCCAACATTGTACTCGGAAGTGTGCACATCTCACTCATTTGTCTCAATCGGTCTCTTGATTTTTTTCCCTCCCAATTGTGTTTCCTGAAAAGGAACTCATGGGGGTGAACTGACAATGCCTCTGCAGATCATGTTCTTTTGTACTGACAATGTCTCACCAGCTTGAACCGACAATGTCGAATGTCTCGATAATATAGGAACAAATCGACCGGTTATAACACAGACCAGAAACACTTTGAGATTTCTATACTAATCTTATAGGAAAGTTTTGTGGTTAAATGCAGTTTTGCGGTGTCCAATTCCAGCCTATTTTCAAAGTTCGGGATAGACCGCAATAGCAATGAATGAATATCATTCAGATCTTGGATATCGTCCCCTCATCTTCTTTGCAATTCCAGTTTGTTCCCTCTAATATTCAGTTACTGAAGTCGACCTAATGGAAAAACAAATAATTTTAATTTCTAAGTGATAATCATTTCAGGACTGACATTGTAATCTGCCGTTTACTTTTATTTCTTTGTGATGAATTCAAATTGATTTCGTTTAATATTTTTGGTTTTGATAATACGGGTGGCGAATGGCTCTCGGCCACCATAGTTTCCCAATCCCGGCATTGTTGCGGCATGGGAAGGTGGAGAGGATCGCAGTGTTGAGGCTAGAGTGGGGCTTCAAGCCTTCAAATATGATCAGGGCTACGGTGCGGAATCGGCATTGCACTCCGTGCACATTGTTGATGTGGTTGTGAAGGCGGGTGTATGAGTGGAGGAGATGTTGTTGAAGGATGAATAGGCACGATATATAGCGGCGATTCAGCCCATGAACCACCTCGGGCTCTAAGTCACCGCGTTCCGGTCGAAAGGGTCGAGGCGGGAGCGAGGGGCGTGGTGCGTTGATTTTCAAAACCATGGAGCGAAAGGAGTATACGGCTTCAAAGACGTTCCTCTTTGTGTCGGATCGTGTTCCATGTTAAGTTGGAGCGACGTTCGGAACGATGTCAAGGAACGAGGACTGCCTGCGCTTCCCATGCATTTGCATGGGCGTTCTATGGCATATGCAGCGCTTGGTGCTCGCAGCCCCAGGGCAATGGCTAGAATAAAAGCCTACAAGGCCGGCCCAAAAGCCCAAAAAAATTAACGATTCAGTCACTACTCATCTTCCTTCGTTCGGATATTCGCAGCAGCGCCATACCTTCCTGTTCCTCTTTTCTCGGATCGAGTTCGCTGCCTCCGTGACTCGACCGGCGGCGTCCCGTCCCTCGAATGGGAACGAAGTTCCGGGGACGAGGAACGCCTGGCTCGTTCCGTTCCCCGGTGACTTAGCTCAGGCTTCTATGTTAATACTATTTCTTTTTTTTCTCTGCGTTTCCAATGAAAAGTGTTTTATCTCAGTGTTTTGAAACCTAAAAAATCAACTGTTGTCTACATGTCTATAGCACCGGCTATTCAATTTGCCATTGCCACACCAATCGTTTCTAAAATAATATGCTTGTTTATAGCTCGCGGCGAGGACATATACTTCCACCCTTAGTCATCATATCATCGGATTTCTATGTCCCCTGCAGCGAATGCACGAATTGAGCAGCGCAAGGAACCGTGGACATGCATCGACAGCAGCTCTTACGCCTACACCAACTACTCCCATGAGCCCTTCTACGCCGCGAGGTATACAAAGTTACAACTCTACCTTCCATTGACTCGCGGTTTACAAATTACTTACACAATACCACCGAATGTTGCGGTTTACAGATTACTCACCCACAAGTAGCTTTGAGTCTGATCGGAGCATGCACCTACGCCACCAACGCTAGACCGGTGTAAGATCTCAAGCCAGATCTCAAGCCAGCATCCCCTTCCTTCGGGGCTATGTCCGGCGTCTTATTTGCTACTGCGTCTACTACGTTTGTAATGTTGTGTTAGCTTTGTCTTTTGGACTCTACATCATTGACAATGTTCCCCTACCACTTTTATGTAACATTATTTAAGACAAGTACCATCCTACGCTACACTTAAGCTGCTGTAATCCGAAGATGCTATGTGGACAACCTACGTTTTATGTGATATGTCTTTGGTTGTTTTATTGTTATTTGTTTGGTTCTTAAAAACTGTGCTTGCCCATAACGTTCTGATGTGTTAGTGTTCTATTTCTCATGTACAATCACGGCCATTGACTCGCACGCATGGGCGTGCATAAAAACACTAGTATATATACTAGGAGATTTTTTGGGCCAGATTTGTGGGCTTTGTGGGCCAAAATTAATTGGGCTGTCTAGTTATCTCGCGGGTGTTTCTTACCCGCGGGTATGCGGGTATGGGTGCGCACACCCACACCCGTACCGCCATACCCGATGGGTATAGAATTTTACCCAATAACCTACCCACGGGTAGAAAAATCCTTCCATACCCGCATTCTTATCGGGTAAAACCCGTCGGTACTCGGGTTTCGGTACCGTTGCCATTTTGAGGTGGCGGCGGCGGCGCAGCCTCCTCCTCGCCAACTAGGCCGCCGGCGGCGTCGGTCGATCCGTGCTGCGGTCTTTTTTTTTTTTCCATCGCGTCGGGAACCCAAAGGCTGGGGCGTCGGTCACGGACGGGTGAGGGAGAAAAGGTAAGGGTATTTCGGTCATTTCGTGTGAGTTGGACTGCTTGGCCTAACGGATTTGGGCCAGAATCTTGTGAAGGCCAAAAAGCAAGGAAGTTTTATTTGGAGGCCAAATAAGCAAGTTGGAAAAAAAAGGGCCATAAAAGCAAGACCAAAGTTTTTCAAGGCCAAATAGACAATTCTCCCATAAAGCAAGCATAACTGGATTGGACAAATAAAAAGGGTTAATTCATATTGCTTAGCACTAAATGGTCTGTGAACGTATTTGGTTGTTGAGACCTGCACTTGTGTTCGAAGAGATTTGGAAAATTATTCAGAGTGCTCTGATAATGTCTCATAATGGATGCTTGGTTCAGAGACATTTCATTCAACAAATCTAGGACATTAGAAAAGAAAAAGATACTCAAAACACGTTTAAGTTTTTTTCAATGAACAACTCGATGTTCTAGTTATACAGACGTGATTTGCTTTTGACCAAATGATCACAGACAGTTTACTAACTTAATACATCGTCGTTCAGACCGGACAGTATTGCAAGATGCATGCCAAGTAGGAAAGTTTATTTATTACTCAAAACACGTGTGTCTTCAGGATTCAATCGAGCGTCTATGCATTCAAGAACTGGAAACCAATTATTCACCACGAACACTAGTGTTGATCAGAGAGACCGCGAGCAGGAGCAGAGCGAACATGCTAAAACAGAGAACGGGCTCTGCCTCGCCGGCGACCATCGTCACGGCACAAGAAGCCATGAAGAGCCCCACGGCAGCGGCGTTGCGGCGCATGAACACTGCAAGAGCACTTAACGGCACATGGACAGGGAGGGTGGGCGCTGGGTGGTCGGTCATGTGTACACCAGCAGCGACGAGGTTGACGCCGACGAGTAGCCCCGCGAAGCAGAGGAGTAAGCCGAAGCCGCAAGCGCCGGAGTGCATGCCCACACTGACAGAGAGCAGCATGACGGTGAAGCCGATGGCCATAACCCTGCTTCCCGGAGTGCTCATCGTCGTCGGCGGCGGTGTGGCCCTGCAGTCCTCTCTGTTAACAAAAACGTTTTTCGAGTTCGGAATGTCAGCGATCATTGTCATGTGACCGAAAGGGAAGAACCCGCAAGGACTGAAGCCTAGTAAAGGACAGCTCGGACACTAGTCTAGAGTACTATAGAACAGTGCAGAATAGGTGAAGGAACATTACCGATGGGGGCTGAGCTGAGCTGAGCTGCGAGCGAGCGCGATGCTGATGCTGCGGGGCTTGAGGCCTGGATCTGCTCACCGAGGAAGACGGAAGGACAAGGGCTTGGACTCGGAGGGAGCAGGCGAGACAACGGGGAGGGAGAGGTGCGGATGAGGAGACCAACAGCGACACCTATAAAAAGGTGCAGGACAGCAGGGGCAACACACAAGTGTGATATTCTGAATAAAATACTACGGACCAATCTTTTCTCGGCGGCCCGGCGGCCGAACCACGGCGGAAGAAGAGGTGGCGTCATCGCACCGCGTGATAGGGACACGAGGAGAAAATTTTGCTTTGAGGCTGAGAGGACTATGTCTGTTCATACAAACCTATCTTGACTTAAGCGGAATTTGCCTATCTTGACTTAAGCGGCTAAGCGGAATTTACCTATCTTGACTTAAGCGGAATTTGCCTTGAGGCTGAGATCACTATGTCTGTTCATATTAACTGACTGCACGTGCACAGCAGATGCACGATAGCTAGGGAAAAGAGCGGAACCCAACCGCAAACGCAACCCACTCAATATAGTTTTTTTTTTTTTAGGAAATCTACGGCAACCATGGAGGCTGCCTGAACTTTTATTTCATCAATAAAGACATAATGTACAGATGGATTTACAGGCCCGGAGGCAGAAGGGGAAAGGAGTAGGAGAAAAGAAACAACAAAAACAAAACTGTACTAGGTTACAGATTAAAAAAAAAAAACGGACGCAAATTGACCCTGACAGCAAGCTGGGCTGGATTACAGAGTTAAGAAACGATCGATCGTCTGGAGAAGATTGTCTCTGTCGTCTTGTCGGTTACACCTATTAGACCAAAGGCGAAGGTCATCACGACAGTGGTGGGCGATGGCAGAGTTGGACTCATCTTCGCTCCTGAAGATCTTCGAGTTGCGGCATTTCCAAATATTCCACGGGACGCAGCACAGAAAGGTGCTTCTGATCCGAGGGTCGCAAATTTGGAGAGGATTGTCAGACCATAGAGATTCGATGTCATCAGCATTAGCAAGATTAGTGAGGTCACAGCCAATGAAATTCCAAAAGTCAGAGCTCCACCTGCAGCAAATGAAGAGATGGTTGCAGTCTTCATCTTCATCACAGAAGGGCCACTGACCATCCTGTCTCATGTTACAGCAGTGGAGGCGAGCATTAGAACTCAGGCGGCGCCGGTGAAGAAGCCAGAGAAAAAACTTGCACTTTGTAGGGGCGAAGTTGTTCCAGATTGCAGAAGCGAACGGATCATCTTCAAGGGAGTTAAAGCACTGAAGGTAATGATCTTTGGACGACGGCACAGGTCCGGAAGATCTAGAAAGCCGGGAGTCCGGCACATCATGGGCGAGGGTAACAGAGGCCATGAACGACTGGAGCTCCAGGAGGTCTCTGGACGCAGCATGGGTGAGTCTAGGCTGAAGGTAAAGCTGGAGCTGGGGTGACGAGAAGGCACGGGAAACAGAAAGGTTCGAACGTTTCGAGTGAGAAAAGAGGGCGGGAAAGGTTAGCAAGAGTTTGAGACCCAAACCAAAGATCAAGCCAGAAGGCCGTCATTTCACCATTACCAATAATTACCTTGGTTTCATTACGGAAGGAGGGAAGCTCACTCATAATGTCTTTCCAAACGGGAGAGAAGTCAGGTCGAGCGTCACCAAAATCAAATCTTTCTTGCCAACCGTATTTGTTACGAATCCAGTCGATCTAAGGCGCGGAAGGTGCACAATGAAATTTATAAAGGAATTTTTTCAAGAGACATTTGTTCTTCTTCTCCAAGTCAGGAATACCAAGATTTTTGGCAGTGTGACATCAATCCACGCAACCTTGCATTGGCCTCCCTTGCAATTGCTTTCACCGGTCCAAAGGAAGGCACACTGCCTCGCAACCAAAGCGTCGACAGTAGTTTGAAAGAGGAGCAAAGAGGTCATGGGGTAGACAGCTTGAGAAGAGAGGACAGAGGAGACCAAGGTGGCACGCCCCATGTCATTTAGAAGATGACCTTTCCAGCCAGTAAGGTACTTGTCAGTGCTGGCTATATGAGGTTGGAAGTCGGAGACACGCAACTTTGTGGGGGAGAGGGGGAGACCGAGGTAGGGTTATGGGAATGTGGATATGGGACACTGAAAAATGTTGGCTAAGGATGTCGCAAAATCAGTATCAAGGCAGATGGGGAGAAAAGTGCTCTTCTCAAAGTTTATGTGAAGGTCGGTGGCGTTGGAGAAGAGAAGGAGAATGTTTTTGAGACACTGAAGCTGAGATTCGCTAGCTTTAAGGATGATAAAGCGTGTCGTCGGCATACTGGAGGACCGGTCAAGGGAGCAGAAGGGAGAACAGGATGTTCAAGGGAGGCCATTGACGGAGGCGCCGTTTAGAAGTTGTTGAAGAACATCAGCGACAAGAATAAAGAGATAGGGGGAGAGAGGATCCCCTGGCGGAGCCCTTTTCTACATTTAATCCACCTACCAGGAACACCGTTCAAGAGAACCGCAGTTTGGCTAGTGGCAAGAAGCTGATTCATCCAACGACACCACCTAGGAGGGAAATTTTTAGCTCAAAGAATAAGGTCAAGGGCTTCCCACTCAACAGAGTCAATAAAATGCATTATTAAGAAATAATCTTAAATGGCCCTTTGTTTTTGTGTTTTGAGAGATACAAAAAACAACAAGACTCTAGAACTGTAATAGAAAATGGGTTATGTGCACGGAGATCAAAATAAAGGTTTTTTTTTGTAAAGATTGGAGGTTGTAAAAACTTAGGCCAGGTTTGGTAGATCTACTAAAGCTGTTTTGGTTTTCAAGGAATCTAATGCACTATTGTAGAGAATCTATTTGCGTGCCAGCGCGGCAGCCCCACGGCATCCCGCCGGGTAGCCTTGGCGGCGTGTGCAGGTGCACTACTATCTACTCCCTCTGTCCCATGGAGTTTGACGTTTTTGACTTTTGAACTTCATGTTTGACCATCCGTCTTATTCAAAATATTTATACAAATCATAAAATAAATTAATCAATATTCAAGTATCTTCATTGATAAAATAAGTCGTAACAAAATAAATTATATTTATGCAAAAAATTTGAATAAGGCGAAGCATCGAATAAGATTAAGACGGAATCCGGGGTGAAAAACTCGGGGACGGAGGGAGTACGGCACGAACGAAGCACATGAAACCAGTCTGACCTGCCATGCGCCCTGCACACGTAGTACACCGGCAGATCAGAATGGTGCTCTGCTTTGCACGGTGGACTCCAACACCTTGGAGAACCCACCCATTTGGGCACGACTCGAACGGCTCGACGGCAGTCAATCAGCAGACCAATACTTAACCTGCTTTGCGGGTCCTGCTGAAATCGGACAGACAACGCAGTCGTTGTGGTTGTGGGCGCGCGTTATTTTCCTGGCCCCTTCCTTCCGTTCTTGCTCCTCTCCTCTTGCGTAGTCGTGTCGTGGACTTGTGGCCTGTGGGGTGCGTGCAGGCAGCCACCGCCGACGCCGGCATGCATATGCATGAGGACTTGACGCCGCCGTGGCCCGCAGCGGCGCACAGGCACCACCTCGCTGCTCTCGGACTCCTTGTCCCCTTTTATTCGGACGGACGCAGCAGCCAGCAGAGACGTGTCCGGTCTCGCCCATTGTGACGCGCTCCTCCCCCATTGTGTCCTTTTATTCTTAAACAAAAAGACATGCTAAAACAGAGAACGGGCTCTGCCTCGCCGGCGACCATTGTCACGGCACAAGAAGCCATGAAGAGCCCCACGGCGGCGGCGTTGCCTCGGATGAACGCTGCGAGAGCACGTGCACCGCGGAACGGCACAGGGAGGGTGCGGCCACGGTGGTCGGTCATGTGTACACCGGCAGCGACGAGGTTGGCGCCGACGAGAACCCCCGCGAAGCAGAGTAAGCCGAAGCCGCCGGTCCAGGAGTGCATTCCCACGCTGACACAAAGCAGCATGATGGTGAAACCGATGGCCATAACCCTGCCTGCCGGAGTGCTCATCAGCGGCGTGGCACCGTAGTCCTCTGTTATGGATTGGAAGAGCAACAAGACAAGAAGAAACATTTTTCAAGGTCGGAAGAATCACGGAACAAAGGATGTCAGCGATAATCACCATGCGACCGAATGGGCAGTGCAAATGAATTGGGTGAAGAATCCTCGTGGACTGAAGCCTAGAATTGGGTGCAGGAACGTTACCGATGGGGGGCTGAGCTGAGCTGAGCTGCGAGCGAGCGCGATGCTGATGCTGCGGGACTTGAGGCCCGGATCTGCTCTGGCTCTGCTCACCGAGGAAGACGGAAGGACAACGGGGAGGGGGAGAGGTGCGGATGAGGAGACCACCAGCGATATTGACTCTATATATAGGTGCAGGTGCGATGCGAGGGACGAGTGGCCGTCCTGCCGATACCTGCGTCCCCTCGGAGCGGAGCATACGGGTGTGCAGCCCTCGTAAAAAACCAATCCTCGTAATATTGACTCCCACATCTTTGGCTACTTGGTTTCATTAACAAGCATCAGTGCCGTAATATATAAACGACAAAGGCCTCCTAAAAAAACCAATCCTCAGACCAACTTGCAGCAAGGAATCGGAGCACGGATCGCATTGACCCGTGGAGAGCCCTCGGATGCCGACACGTCGTGGCGGCACGGATCTTGACGCCACGGTCGGGACCGCGACGTATATATGATGGTCTTTTTGTTGCTGTCACCACGGCGTGGATCGCTCGCTAGATTTTGACCCCTCCTCCGTTGCTTTCCTTGCACTCTAATCTGCCCCCTATGATGTTATTCCACCACACATGGCAATGACCTGTTTTTAAATTGAAGTTTACTGGTCCATCAACCCGTGCTCTCACCTCGCACGGGCTAATCTTAAAAAAATATAATCATTAGTTATTATTTAATTTAATGTCTCTCATAACAAAAACTGCATGTGTTAAATTATGTTTTTTCTCTTTGCCATTTTCTAACACGATAGGCAATATAGACACTATGCAGTCATTGTAAGCTACAAATTTTTATCCCTTAATTTATATTGAAATCCCTCATACTTATTATATCTTTTATTGGCACTCCTTTTATACATTTAAAAATAATAATGATTTAACGTGCACTCTTAAGTACTACGATGACATGAATAATCATTTTAAACCTGTACTACATAGCTTAAGATCAGGTGGGAGCTTGACAGGAGATCTAGGAGGGGGTAGAAATGCTAACCACAAATGATCAAAAACATTTCAGCCTTAAAATGACTGTTTGCACCAAAGCAATCTCAAATGATACTGTAAAAAAAAAAGCAATCTCAAATGACATGAATAAAGCCACTTGTAGTCAGCACTATCCTCCCCACTTTTCAAGATGTTTGTTTTTTATTACAACGAAAACTATGTGGATAATTGGATGCAAATCTTTGTTTACTTTAGATTATGTTTCTTAATGGCAAAAGTGAGTAGCTTAAGTTAAGATCCATGGGCTACGGTATATTGATTTACATAGTTAAAGGGGTTCAAATGATTTACACATTCACGGAGTTGGATGATTATTTAGGAAACAACAAAGATCTAATTATTCCCACTTATGATTATAGTCAAAATTGATGGTAGGATATATTTTATTTTTTGTACAAATTTCTAAAATTTATATTTTTTTTGTAGTGGGACTCGTAAGGATTAACATGATCCACTTTCGGAACCTCTAGTTAGAATTTATAAGATTTATTTATAGTTTTCTTAGCATGGTACTTATTTAATGGAAAATATAAGCCTATGTTATTGCCGACCTTTGTGTGCCATCGTGAATCTATACTTCAAATTTAACCCTTTATCTAGATATTGCATTGTTTAATCGACATGGAAGTTTAAATTGTAATTCTTATTGGATGTTTTATCCATTATTTTGATCTTTTATATTTTTAAAAAAGATTATAGGTCCACGTTACTCTATTGTTCCTTACAATAATATAAATAGTTGTTTCACCTTGCATTGTGTCACTATCAACTTTGTTTTGTAAAGTGTAGAGTGCTTAAAATTAACTTGACAATATTAAAACCGAATTTTCAGCCAAAACTCATAAAGTTATTTAAAATAACAAATTTTGAAATTTATTCTATAATACATAGTATTAATACTAATATAACATAAAGTTAATTATCATTTTCTTTGTTATGTGGTTTTGTTAAGGGAACATGTTTACACACTTGATAAAATAGAATTCTGCTTAGTTGTAACCTGATAGTAGTAGGTGTGAAATTTAGAATATCACCTACCTTTATGGATATTGAACTATTTATGTAAGCCCTAAATTAATGGGAGAAGGGGTTAGTTTACACTAAGTATTGGATGCTGGATAGGAAACTTAATTGGAGGGTGATTTTGTTTCCATGTAGACCTTAATTTAGCATTAAGAGGTTGGATATGGAAACTCTTGGAGATGATGCTCTACCAGCACTGTTGGTTCTAGGGACCGGCGTGGACTAATGATTCGGCGGTGAATCAATGAAACAATTTTCTTCCAAGGTTGTTTAAATTCTAAGTGGACATATTACTCTGAAAAACTCATGTATAGGCATGGCTTTTCATTTTACCTCAGAGAGTAAATAAATAGGAAATTTACCAAAAAAAGATTGACGAAAAGTAGGAAATTTACATTGTTTATGTAGGAGTTAAATGGTTGCATTACCTTGATAAGTGGAACCCTTGTACAATCATTTTAAGATCTAGTTTCACATATGTATCTTAGTCCCAATCTCTAATCTTGCAATATGTACATCAGGTTGACATCGAATATTGCCTTGGAAAAGAAAAATAGGCATAAGATGGTAAGTGGTAAAAAAAACAACATATCACATAGAAAAACAACCATTATATATCTGGATGGGTTTTCTCCATATAACCTTGCGAGCAATTTGGGGTATATTATTGCCCTTCTTCTTGGACGATGTCATGAGGTCGATACATAGGGATACAACCTTCAGATCAAGCATGCATTTCAGCTGAAGGCGATCAATGCATGCTACCATGTAGCTATGTACGCAGATGTTAACAATTGCAGTCTTGCGGACCATTGCTACTGGCTAGGAGATTTTGCCTAGCAGATTTATTCAGAGAGCGCCATCGTTGCTCCTGTCCATTGGCCATTGCAATAGCCTCGTCGCCAATACCAATCAGCTGCTTCACAAACCTGAGAGGCACGTGCAGCTTACTCCACCAACCATCACAATCCCTCCATCGGCAACATAGTTGTTGACAAAAACAATAAGACATCCTTTTTTATGCATGTACCGCGCTGCTGGTAAGAGAATTGGAACACGCCGCTAGGGGGAGGAACGCGAGGAGAAAAAAAAAGAAGCCACGAGCTAGGTTAGATATAGGTATGGTGATGATCGAGGAGTTCTCACAAAGCACAGCACGCCGCCAGGGAGAGAGGAACGTGAGGAGGAAAAAAATCCACGCGCTAGGTTAGATTAGATATAGGTACGGTGATGAGGAGATCTCACAAAGCACACGGCGTACAACATATAGGAATTCTAGTAAAAAAAATCAGGCGATTATTTATTTTGTTTTTCGTAATGGCAGTGGTGGGTAATTTTTAGAAGAAAAAACAAAATGATTAAGCGACATGATTTTTTATACTATAATAAGGTTCGTATTGCTAGTCATGATTAAACCTTATTATATTGATGGTTAGATGTTTCTGATTTTTGTGAGAATTTATAGGATTTTTCACTTCGGTGAGAATTAACGTGGAGCCTCAATTAGTAATAGTAAGATGATAATTATAGTCTACCAAATACGTCTAATTTAAATGACATTGAAAAAAAAACACTCGAGTCTTGTGCATTATATTGTTTTCTTTTGACAAATTAATATATATCTACTACAGTAGTTGAGTAAGGTTTTAGATTTTTTTTTTTCAAAATACCGTTTTTATTAATTAAAAGGGAACTGAATGTCAATTAGCAATGATGATGTAATTTTTGTTTTTCCTCAATATAGAAACGAAAACTATATTATTAGTAAATGCTACAGTGTGGACATTAGCATTTAGAGTCTAACCTGGATGGAATCATCACATGGCATGGCTAGCAACACCTTGAGCAGATCGAAACACTTCTCTGTCACCTGACTACTTATAGGATAAGGCAACCAAGAGAGCATATCTTTGTACGTGCTGCTTTGTCCTCATCCATGCATGTCTCTACGTGGTTTAATTGTTTCCTACGTCCACCTGCTAGCTGATGGAGGAGGACGGTAGGTTCAACCATCCGTTTCTGCGTCAGCTCGTTGATGATTTCTGGAACAAAGTATAGAATATCAAACAACAACACAAATTAATTAAAGAGGAGATCGCAACAACGGACCTAGATGGACTGCAACTTCAGCATGATTCAACCTCGGTGAAACGAACGCCTTCAGCGACCGAGCTAGGGTTTGGTTCTGACTTCTGACCGCCTCTTGGATGGTGAATCTCGGCATCACGCCTGTCACCACTACACCACAACCCTTAATCAGCGACTTTCAGTCCGTTGCTATATGAGGGGTTTAGCGCCTTTCAGTCCGTGGCTAAAAGATACAGCGACGGACCCCTGCGGATGCTAATGAAGCCGTGGTTAAATATATACAGCTGACGGACCCTCTTTTAGCCACGGACCATCCAACGATAAAGCTTTTTAGCAACGGATAATAAGTTAGAGCTTTTAGCAACAGATGGTCCATTGCAATATCGAACTTATAGCAACCGACAATCCATCGATCTCATTTGTAAATAGATAAAAAAAAAGCTCTTATCAAATTATAACTAATGATAAAACATTAGCCATACATATTCACATACACAAAAGTGATGATATTGGAAGTGATCATATTACATTGATTCATGTATCAAACAAATACATTATACATGTAATGTCACTAAACATCAAACTAGTCCTTGTTTGAAGTATCTCATCATCAAAAGAAATGTGCTAATCTAGCTGATGTTCAAAAATTTAGCACATGACATGAAAACCAAAAACATTGGGCAAAAAGCTCAAGATCTGCCACCATAAAGCCATTCAGTCCTGACCAATGAATTGGTTGGTTGCACATCCATAAGTACCATGATCAGCCTGTTGTTTTTGTTCCTAGGCTGGTAGCATCATCCAAAAGTTTCTGAAAAAATGATAGAATGAGTACAAGTTCCAATGTACAACTTATAAGGGGGGGTGAGAAGACAGTTTCACAACATTGATACACAAGTGTATGGATCTTCTTTCTAGTACAATGAATTTAAGGAATTTAACCTCTCTAATACAATGATATCATCTGGATAAAAATCTAAAACTGCTGCAAATTTCTAGGAACAGAGATAAAAAAAACTTTAAATTAAGACAACATCATCATGCCCAATTAGTAGTAATTATCTATTCAATCCAGATTATATTCAACAAAAAAAGGAAAAAATATCTATTCTTCCTGTGAACAATGGTAGTAATTACCCAGACAACGATTCAGCAACAGAGCATTTCTGAAATAAGTAAAGAAACACTACATGAACTCTGCTTTGTTTGCCTAGTAGGTTTGTTTAGGAAATATTTGTCACAGACAATTTCTCTTCAGCCATGCAGCAGTTTAAAATATTTGTTTCAGAGATTACTTCCTTTCCTCGTGGCTATCATCTGTACTATGAACAAATTGCATTATGTATTTCCTTCACTGAATAATGCAGCCACACAAAGGTACGATCTGCCTGTTCATTGTCATTCTTACCTTTCTTTTGTCCTAAGATTGACACTTCCTGCTTTAAAGTGTCATAACTCTGCAAACTAAGAGTGACTAATCAAATGCTCTTCCCTTTTATTTGGAGTCATCTTCAATCTTTTCAAGATGTCAGGTTATAAGATCGAGGCCCATACTAAAAGGAGACCTGTCAATGTAGACAGCAGTCATGTCCGACCACATAACAACTAAAGGAGAGTGATACAGGGAAAAAAAAAAAAGGCAGCAGCCAGTATGTTTTTGCTACTGCTATCCTATAGGCATGTCAAGCACGGAACAGATAGTCAATACTCTATAGAATTGCTGGAACGGGCATGGAATTTGTTATTATTGCTGCCTAATTGTTTATAAACAGGGAGTACTCCTAATAATGCACAAAAACAAGTGACCTGTACAGAATAGCAAGATCTGAACATATAGACAAGTCAAAATTTCCATTCGTCAAGGACATCACTTTAGGACGGGAAGAAGAGAGAGGAAATAGCTGTCAAGCACCATAGAAACATACTAAATCATACTGACTCTTGCTTGCGCAATGACATTCAGTATTATCCACAGCTTCTTGTAGTGTTCCGATTTATACACAATGACATTCAGTATTATGGATATGCACCCAGGGTCACAACACAGAGATAACCCAAGTGTCAGACGCACTCCAACCCCATTACAGCCAGACACCGGTAACAAGACAGAGTTTAGACTAACAAAAACCAGCAAACTGGATGGGATTTGGGTGAAAGCTAAGAAGCACTCAATTTCATACACTAATTTCACATATACACAGTGCCTCGATGCAATTTTACAGTCCAATGTCCAAACCCTAACCATCGGAATGAGATTCAGATATGGGAGAAGGCTCAAAACATAAAAGCACTCACCAGGGCGGGCGCTACGGATTGAGCAGCCGGCCAGCTGCTAGGGCGTGCCCAGCGTCGGCGGCAGGATGTGCTCGTGCCACGCGGTGCGGTGTTGCCGGGCGTCGGGGATCGGGGCGGCGGCGGCGCTGCCAGCGCGGCGGGCGTGGGGGAGGCTTCCTCGAACGTCGGGGAGACCCATTGGGGTGGCGCTGAGCGACATCCACGCAGCCCGGTGGCGCGGACGCGTCGGGGAGACCACTTGGGGCGGCGGCACGGACGCCGAGGAGCCCGGCGACCAGCCGGTGGGGCTCGCTGGGCGGATCGTGTGTGCAGCATGGAGGCGGGGCAGGCGGCGTGGGAGAGGGGTGGGCAACCGCGGGCGGAAAAGTGACCGAGCAGTGCAGCGGAGGCGGTGGATGGCGGAGGCGCCGCGTGCTTGTGTGGGAACGGGGAGGTAGTGGAGTCCGCCGTGTGGGGAATGGGTAGATGCGGGATGCGGCCGTGGGCTCGGGCGACACTTAGGGTTTACTCCCTCCGGCCCCAAAATGTCTGCCGCTTTTACGCTTCCGAGAAAAAACTGCCGGCAATTATATATTGAATATATAAAACATTTATGCTAAGTAATTAGTATCACCGGAAAGATTTTTAAGTCTAGTTTTTTTAACAAATTTATTTGAATATTTAAATGTTGCATTATTTTCTACAAACTTAGTCAAAGTTGTGGCACGAAAACCAACGGCGGCGATCAATTTTGGGACGGAGGGAGTAGGAGCTTTTGGGCCAAAATAACCACGCCGAGGGCCCAAATGTATGGCCCAATGTAAAATTTATTTAGCCACGGATGGTCCGACTCGGTATTCACATATAGCGACGGACTATCCCAGCGCAAAAAAAAGAAAAAATATTTACAAACAACGGACCATCCATCGCCGTAGTTGATATTAGCAACGGATAGTCGAGACAAACTTTTAGCAACCCACCATCCAATGCTAATTAAAAGTTTTAGCAACTGAAGTCATTTCTTGTTTAAGTGTTGTGGTGTAGTGCACGCGCTGCGTTGTTTGGGTATTCGTACGAATACGGTGATGGATAATGTGTGATTTAGATGCATGCAAATACCGTCTAAAGGTGGTCTCCGTAGTATTTGAATCAGATCGTTTTTCATTAGGAGTCTATTTTAGATTTTTGGAACCGCATGGATGGGGGGGTGTGTTTAATTAAGGTGTCTTTTATTTAATGATAATTCATAATGGCGGTTGTGGGTAATTTTATAGAAAAACAAAATAGATCCAATGACTATCGATGTTAGAGTCATCCGGATTGATGGTTGGATGTTTCTGATTATTGTGAGAATTTCTAGCAATTTATCTTTTTTTTTTTCTAAGCGCATCGATGAGAATTAATGTGGAGCCTCCGTTGGAGCCTCCAATTAGTAATAGTAAGATAAGATGGGAGTTTCCAACCAATACCATCACCCGCCCACCGGTGTGGTGTGGCACGCGCACGCCGGGATGCATTTGGACTTGGCGCGGTCAGGGTAGTGGTTGAGCAGTTGAGGTTGACACCTCCCCTTACGGTCAAGGTCGCCGCCGTCGCCCGCAGCGGCGCACAGGCACCGCGTCGCCTTTTTTCGGACGGACGCAACAGCCAGCAGAGGCGTGTCCGGTCTCGCGGACTCGATTTCATGGGTGTGCCACGCACGCCGTGGGCGTTCTTGTTGCTGTTACCCTCTAGATTCCGTACAATAGTCTGATGTCTAAATGAACTCCCATGTGGGTGCGCTGCGCGCGTTACTTTCTGGCCCCTTCTTCCCTCGTGTTCGTGTTTGGGCCAGCGCACAGGCACAGCAGCAGCAGCACCTCGTTAGTGCGCCAGGCGCGTCACGCTCGCCAAGTAGTGCCAGTTCCGCTGCTGGTCGAGCGCAGCGTTTCGCCAGACAGTCGCGGGCGCCGTGCACCACTGGGGTGGCGGCCGCGGCGGGCCTGATCCGCGGCAGCCACTGGGGTGGTTGGCAAGAATGCCTTAATATGTACTTCATAAGTAAAGATGTTGTCCTACAGAGCATTTTTGAAAGGACATACCTATATGAGTTCGGATGTCAAACGTCGCAGTCTATGAGACTTGGGTGATCTCTAGTAAGCTCATGAAGAGACTGAGAAGTATGGCGTATATGCTCCACCCACGGGGAAAGCTACTGCGGCAGCCAAGTACTAGTTTGGCTTTGAGCAAAGCTTATTCGCACAAAACTTGCAATTCAAAGGCGTAGTCCATAGTTCATGTTGTGGATAGGTGTAGCTTGAAGTTCAGCGCGGAAGTTCAACTTAACGATCTCTGCTGAAACACTAGTATATCAAACGGTAGCGAGAAAAGACAAAATCTCTAAATGGGTATTTGAGATCCGGCGGGGATTGTTGGAATTTATATGTATATGGGCTTGGCCTAATAAACAAATTCTGAAATTCCAAAAAGAAATCTCAAAGGCCCATTCATGAAGTGCAAAAAGAGGGAGTCCAATTCCTTTAGTACCACCTTGCTAGTGGAAGGTGAAGTGAACCAACTTAAATAGGGAAGTGGTTCTCATCTTCTCAAGTCTAGTGTGAGAAGGAGAAAGGGAACTAAGGGCGCGGGCCTGAATGGTCAGGAAAAAAAAAAGGTTGTACCTCTCTAATATGTGGCTGTCAGTCAGGCCGGTCACGTTGGTTTCGGCCTGCTTCACGCTAGCTGTTTGACCGCGGCGGCAGCGGATCGAGAGCGAGAGCGGGTCTGTCTGAACCGGCCGGCGTCGGTACGGCACCTTCTTTTGAGTCGCCACGTCTCGCTCTCGCATGCGGCGACCCCTGAAGCCTTGTGGCTGTTTCCTGCGTGGGGCCGGGGCGTCCCGTCTAGATCACTCTGGGCATTCGGTTTAAACCGAACCGAATTGTCGGTTCGGTTCGGTTTAGGAAAGTTCGGTTTTCAAATTTGAAAAACCGATCGGTTTGTCACAATTACAAAAACCGACAAATTCGGGTTCGGTTTTTTTTTCGGTTTTCGGTTTTAAACCGAGAAAACTGGAATATGTCCAACGAAAGACCAAAGGGAATGCAAAAAAAAAAAAAAATCGAGCTGCATACGACCACACCCTGCTTCGCCGGCCATTTTGCTGACACACTTGCGCGAATTCGGTAACGGCTACAAGGGATAAAAATAAAGGAAATCTGTACCCGACCGAGGGATGGACGTAAACTTCGTAAGCTACGAGGGGTAGGGATAATCGTCCGAGGTCTTATTGTTGTTAAAAAAGCCCGCCCGCTACGGCGGAGTTAGTTCCTCCTATGGTTCTTGGGAGTTCTTGGCGAAGAGACCTTTTAGGATAAGTTGCTAAAACAAGCGGAGGGAGGATCGACCCGTTGTTAGAATTCGAAGAAAGTGTTGGCGGCAGGGTGGAGACATTTCTTTGGCCCCTTCCAAATAAATCTGGGGCTGCACCGCGACCACACCTTGCTCGCCCGGCGCACACGCTGCTTTCGCGCGATCGGGCTCCACTCCACGCGTCGCCCTTTCGGCGCGGTCGGGCTGTGGCGCCCGCCCCGCGTCGTTCATGGGCTCGCCGGCGCTGCGGCGCTCGCCCGCGTGCCGTGCCTTCCGATTATCGCGGCGCGTTCGCTAACCTGCCGAGGCCGTCTTTCGCCCGCGCGGTAGTGCTTCGCTCCATGCTCGGCTGGCGTTCCCGACGCGGCAGGCGTGGCGCCCGGCGCCGCCCGCCCTCGCGAGGAGGCCATGGCGCTAGGGTAGTTAGGGTTGTGGATGGGAATGCGCGGGCGCGACTTCGAACGGACTTCGCCAACGCGAAGTCGCGGGGTGATCGCGATTGGGATGCTAACTTGGGCAGCGGGCGGCGTTGGTGAAGCTTTGCTCATTGGGTTTGGAAGCGTCGGGGTGTGGGAGGTGAGCCTTGGCGATTCCTGCGAGTCTGGACACTTTGGTTTGAAGCGGTTTTTCGGTTTAGTCGATGGAAACCGAAACCGAGACGAACACCGAACCTTTACGAATCACGAAGCGAAGCGAACCAAAAACCGACATTTCGGTTCGGTTTGGTCGGTTCGGACCGGTGATCGGTTTTCGGTTTAAAGTGCCCAGGCTGAAGTCAGAGACGTGATGAGGTGGAGTGCATGCCTGCAGCAAATGCTGGCCATCCATGTTCCATTTGCAACGGATCGGTCAGAGGCGTGCAGTGCAGTCAAATGCTGCACCTGCACTGCACAGCGCCCATATCCGGACTGCACGAGTCCACGGTCTGTCGGTCTCGGATGCCAACGGAACGGAACGGGATGAGGGTGAGACCAAACCGAACCGGTCATTTCAAAGACGATGTACCTGTACAGCGAGCTGAGAGCAAGCAACGCCGGACGCACGGCACGGCGGGCAGGGTCAATGTGCTAGGGGTGACTGGTGAGTAATCACTTCAGTTCATGCCTTCTTGAATTGGGCTGGCCGTTGATGGTAAAGATCACCGATTCAAGTGCCACCACGCCGCCGCCTACGTTTTAAATAAACTTACTACTATGGCCTGTCCAAGAATCTGTGTCTCGTGTTCCTATGCTTCCATTGTACTAGTGTAAAAGAGCTGTGCCACTAGTGTACAAGTTTTTTTCTGAAAAACACGTAGTATTTGCCATGCATATCTGTCTTTGAGCATTTTGGCCAAATGTAATCATGTTTCTAACGTGAATATCATGTTGAGTACTACCCCTCCGTCCCATTAAGTTTGTTAGAACCGGTAGCCCATGTAGTTGATCTCCATAGATTGGGTTCCTGATTACAACGCAGCAGCCGGCAGTCACACCCTCCCTCGCATAGAGTTTTACATTTTTGACTTTTTGAACTTCATATTTGATAATCCGTCTTATTCAAAATATTTATATAAATAATAAAATAAATTAACCAATATTTAAATATCTTTATTGATAAACTAAGTCATAACAAAATAAATTATATTTGTGTAAAAAATTTAAATAGGACGAATCATCGAAAAAAGATTACACGGAATCGGGGTGACAAACTCAATGAGACGGATAGATTAGGGCTTGCCCAACGCAGGCAGTACGCAATGGTGGTCTCAGCTCTACACGTTGGTTATAAACTTTGGGGCATACAAAAAAACCCAATGCAGGCTATTATCCATCAGTTTTAAACGTCACCGTTCGCTGTACTTTTCTTTTCAACTTTTCTGGCCATAGCTACACGGTCCCCATGGCAAAAGGTGGCAGAGGCAACTCTCCTCACTCTTCCAACGCATGCTTCGACAACATCTTCATCTTTTTGGCAGACCAAGCCAATGTCTCCTATGCAGGATGCCAATGACCTCTGCAAGGCCACTACCAGCGATGAGATGGATGTTGGCTGCCTACGTGGTGTTTGGGGCAGCACGCCACCTCACTGCGTTGGGGAAGCCCTTAAGAGTGAGACCGCCATGCGCGCACATGGCCATGGGGGCCAGGCATCCAGGGGACACGCCGTGAATAAGCGGCGTCACTCCCTCCGTGTGGTAGCGGCAAAAGGCGGACGTCTTGGCTGCGTCTCATTCGTCGCGTGTGTGCGTGCGTGCAGATTGCGTAGTAGCACATACGCGGGGACCTATACATGGGCATGCAGCCGGGCCGTTAGCCCGGCCCGTGGCCCGGTGATTTGGCCCGGCCCGAGCCGGCGCGGCGGCCGCACCGTGCCGTGCGGCCCGGCCCGGTGGGGCGTGTCGGGCTGGGCCGCTGCCCCAGCCAGCGGCACGGCACGGCGGCCCGGTGTAAGGCCGGCCCGGTGCGGCCCGGTGGAAGCGGCGGCGCCGGCTGCCCCGCCCGGTATATAAGCCCGACTGCCGCCTTGGCGCCCCTCCCCAAACCTAACATCCATTCCCCCTCCCCCACCCACCCCGCCGCCCGCTCTCTCTCGCTCTCACGGATCTCGCCCTCTCTCTCTCTGCGGATCTGCTTTGAGTCGCCTCCGGCGCCCAGCTCCGGCTCCGGCGGCGCCAAAAGCTTCGCCTCAAGTCTCGGCGTCGTCGGCCTACGCCTTGACATCCGGATCGAGTTGAATTCATTTTCTTTTTCCTTTACCCCTCTCTCCTCTCCTATTCTCCTCCGGACATCATGTGAGTTCGATGTTTTCTTGCTTTCGATCCGCCGCCGCTGTCGTTGTTTGTCTAATCTTTTGCCTCTCTCACGGTGCTCCTCTCCCTCTCTGCCTCTCTGCCTCTCTGGATCTTGCCATCTTGGCCGGCACCGTGCTCCGGTGTCAGGTAACGCCCCTGCCTCTCTGGTCCTCCTCTCTCTCTCTCTCTTATGCATTTGTGCTAGATCCGCCGCCGGCCGTCGTCGTTTGTCTAATCTTTTTCCTCTCTTGTCTCTTACGCAAGTTGAGCTTGGTGGTTTTCGACGCGGGTCATCCTCCTGCAGGTTGACATGGCCGGGCCACCGATAGCGGCCGTTGAGGGCGGTCTTTGGAGGTCTTGGCCGGCCTCGGTCTAGCTCGTCCCCGTCCGGATCTGCGGGCTCGTTCTGTTGTCCGGTGTTGCTGAATGTCGGCGGCAACGCGGGGGCTTAAGCCCCTGTCGGCGAGGACTGGCGTAACACCGGCAACGAGCTTGAAGCGCGGCGAGAACAATGACAACTTGGGAGGGCGCCCGCCGCCTTGTTCGGCATCGGCGTCGGTGGCGCTCCTGTTGGAGCACACCAGAGCCCATCGATGTCGGCGGCGACCGGCGATCCCTCCGTGACACTTTCGGTGGAGGGAGGAGGTAAGAAGTCTAAGTGCTGGACATGGTTTCATGAGATTAAGGATGCGAACAAGGTCCGTGTAGCCGCCATGTATGCCTTTGTAGGCGAAGTACTCGCTAGATCGGCTGGCGGCCTTTGGGCATTTGATTAGGCATATGAAATCGTTACGCTAAGCGTGATCATGCTACTAAGACCCGAGGCTAAACTTGCTTTGAATCGATGATTTGAAAAGCGGGTTTATGATCCTATGGTTGCTCGCATGGAATTGTGCATTTTGATTGCTAGACTTGACACGCCATTAGGGGTTGGTGCCACCCAAGCACGGGAAGATTACATTAAGCGTGCACATAATCCTTTGTTTGAGGGGGTGTTTCTAGGACCACCACCACTAGAGACATGGCTAAGCTTTTTGAGCAAAACAGCGTAGTGTGATTGTTAAGTCTTTGTTGCACGATACATGTTACGTCTCTTTGACATCGATATTTGGTGCAGTAATTGTAAGGAGGATTACATTTACATTTGTTGGCTATTGTAATAGGGCTAGATGGTTGACAGTTGACATTTGTTTGAAACTTGAATACATTTTGAGTAGGGCTGTACCCTTTTCCTTTCTAGGGTTTTTCTCCCACAAGGGTGGGTTTACCTAGAAAGGTTTTTAATGAGGCGACATTGCACTCCGGCTCCTTCTTTTTGAAACACTGTCTCTCATTTTGTTTTACATTTAAGTGTTTGAAAACGATTCTGACATTGCCTTCAAACACTTGTCTTCTTTGAAACCGTTAAGTACTAGGAAATCTGTGAAGTTTGATTGTTAAATACTAGAAAATCTGTCAAGTTTGATTGAAAAACTGTTAAGGACTTGAAAATCTGTTAAGTTTGAATGTTTTTGGTATCTCGGGCCATGGGCGGCCCGACACGGTGACACGTGCCGTGCTTTCGGTGAGCTGACGCGGCACGTTTTTCGGCCAGCGGGCGTGCCATGGGCCGTTGGCTCAAAGACGGTGGCACGCGCCCGCCGCGGCACGGCCGGCCGCGGCGGCCGGTGTAGCCCGCCACCGGCACGCCCCGACGACGGCACGTCGGGCCCGGCCGGGCGGGCTGGCACGGCACGCGGGCCGGGCGAGGCGGGCACGGCCCGGCGCACATCTATCTGAGGGACCACGGGACGGGAAGGCGGGAATAGAGGCTTATAGCCACTAGTATCTCGGCTATAAGCTCTGTCCAAAATGTTACGAACTCTGAATCTATGATAGGCCCTAGCCCTATATATCACGTAATCCATGCTTAATTGAGTACCATCTCATTTCCATTGCACAAATCTAGGACATTCATAGACAGATACTTAACATGATGTTCAATTCTGAATTACGATTACATTTTGACTAAAATGCTCAAAAACAGACTTATGCATGGCAAATACTCACGTGTCTTGCAGAAGAACACTTACACAATGGTGGCACAACTTTTGTTACACTACAATACAAGCACACTGTAACGCACGATACGAGTGGGATAGAGTACGCTACGATGAATCTCTCATATTACTGGTAAAGATACTCCGGTTACAACTCCGGTGACGATCTCGTCGCCGGCCTCGAGCTCAAGCTCGCCGTCCTCGAGCTCAAGCTTCGCCCGTCGGTTTCAACCGAGAGTATCAAGGCGAAACGTAACCGTTCTTCTCTCTCGCTACTTAAGCGAAAAGCTATTCGGTGGCTGGGAGCGTTGTAGAAATCCGACGCGCGCCCGGGCTTGCTCCTTCACTTTGCGCCCGGGCCTTGGAACTTGTTGTTGGGCTTCGGCTTCGTTTCTTCACGGGCTCTGTTGTCATCGGCTTGGGCAATATCGTGACATTCCTCCCCCCATCAACAACGGCTTGTCCCCAAGCCGTGAACTCAGGAAACCGAGCCAACATCATGTCTTCATCTTCCCAGGTAGACATTGCAGAATCAAGTCCTTCCCATTTGATGAGCAGCTCATTGTAAACACGATTGTGTTTGTTGACCACTCGACGTTTAAGCACCATCTCAGGGACCTGCATAGGTAGTGTGTCTGTAGGAAGAGGAATATATGGAACAGGGCCGGTACCTTTGACTGGCTTTAGCAGAGAAACGTGAAACACGTCGTGAATGCGAGATGTAGTAGGGAGCTTCAACTGGTAGGCCACGGTACCAACACGAGCTTGTATTTCAAAAAAGGTCCAAAATAACGAAGGAGAGTTTTGGACTGACCCCGGAGGTGACCGATGGACGTTGTACATATGGTTGTAACTTGAGCCAAACCCGATCACCTGCTTGCAAACACTCGTTCAGATCGATGCTTATCAGCTTGATGTTTCATCCTTGTCTGAGCTCGGTGTAACTGATGTTGGATGGCGGCATTCATGTGTTGCCTATTGCGGAGCCATTCATTTAAGTCGGAACTGTGCAATCTTGTTCAACATCAATACCAAAGTGACTGGGCTGGTGAGCATAAAGAATCTCAAATGGAGTTAAGCGAGTGGCACCATGTTTGCAAGTATTGTACCAGAATTACGCTAAGTGAAGCCCGGTCGGACCATTGTTTGGGACGGTTGTGAAGAAAGCATCGAGAAATGTTTCAATGCTTTGCGATTTACTCTCTCTGTTTGGCCATCACTTTGGGGGTGATATGCTGAACTCATACATAAGCGAGTGCCGATAGAGTAAAAGAGCTCTTGCCACGGTCGGTGGTAAAAATTTTATCCCCTCGTCGATATGATCCAAAGGCGGGCATACCATGCAACTTGTAAACATGTTCCATGTATTGTTGTGCCACGGTTAATGCAGAGAGAATGGATGTTTGAGCTTGAGGAAATGAGCATATTTAGAGAATTTGTCCACTATGACCAGAATACAATCATAACCTTTGGAATTAGGTAACCCTTCAATAAAATCCATGGTAACCATAATCCAAGCTCACGTTAGGCAATTCCAAAGGCTGCAGAAGCCCTGGATATGGAACTCTTTCAGTTTTAGCTTGTTGGCATACATGACAGGCTTCAACATGTTTGTAAATATCTTGTTTCATGTGGGGCCAATAAAACAGGCGAACCCTGTGATAAGTAACCAAGGAACCAGAGTGACCACCCACTGGTGAATCATGAAGTTGCTCCATTACCTTAGTTTGTAGCTCTGGAGAATGCCCTAGCCAGATGAATTGCTTATACTTGATAATGCCTTGGTTTAGAGAGAAATGACCATCTGGATTGTGAATAGCCAATTTGCTCAAAAGTTGTTGAGCTACATCACTATCGAGTAACTCATTTGCGAGTTTGTAACCAGATTGGTTGTGCTAAGGATATTGCATTAAGGCGGGATGGTGGATTGGGAGCTCGAGACAATGCATCGGCGGCCACGGTTGAAAGGTCTAATGGCTAGAGGGGGGGTGAATAGCCTATTAAAAATTCTCACAACAACACTAAGCACCCGGATTAGTGAGTAAGATGAAAGCTATTAAGCAATGCAACAAGCTAGCTATGCAAGCCACAAGTCAACTATATTGTCTCTAATCCACTCAAAAGCTATGTAAGCTAGTTTACTCCTAGGTGAACAAGCAATTCTAACTAGGTTACAACTAGGAGCTAACAAGACTAAGCAACCTAACACACTACTCAAGCTAACAAGCTAAAGAAAGCTACACAAGATATATCAATGTAAATACACGTGGAGTAGTGAGCGATATACCGGCGTCGATGTGTAGAGGTGGAAGCCAATCACCGTGATCAACAAGAAATCTCCAACGAGCACAACAAGGTTGACACAATGATTTTTCACCGAGGTTCCGCGTGCTTGCCGGCACGCTAGTCCCGTTGTGGTGACACACTCACTTGCGGTTGCTAAGCTTAATGGCGGTGCCAAAACCCCTATGGGCGCTCAAGCAAGCGATCACAAGAGAGGGTCCAACAAGCCACGAGCAATCCACTAGTGGCGCCTTTCGCGAACCTCCCGCGGGGTAAGGCTCAACCCCTCACAATAACCACCGGTGTGGCCTCGAACAAGCTCCACTCGAGGCTCAACACCGCCTCTTGCTCCAAGCCGCTAGGGAGGCAGGGCAAATTCCCAAGAGAAACAAGAATCCCGCGGCTTCTCCAAGGATGAAGTGCTCTAGATGCAACCAAGCAATGCAATGCACTTCTATCACTCTCAATCTCACCAAGAATTGAGTTATGGATGGAGAGATGAGTGGAGAGGAGTATCAAATGCTCACTAGCAAGTTGGAAGCTTCAAATGTGCAAGAGAGAACCTAAAGAACCAGCCAACCAAGTATATATATGGCTCCTCTCGAAATGGAGCCGTTGCTCCAAAAATTTGCTCTCTCTTGGGGTGGCCGGACGCCCGGCCAGGAAGCACCGGCCGGGTCGGTCGCGAAGTCCGGTCACGGCTTCGGTCGCTACCGACAAAGGGGTCGGGCCCACGGTGGCGCCCTCCTCCGCAGCGTCGGTCGGCGCTTCGGTCGGGACCGGGCGTCGGTCGAGGTCGATCCGGCGTCGGCCAAAACCACCTGCGGGGCTCTACGCGACGCACCCACCGGAGCCACCGGTGTGTGCGTCCGATCCTTCGCCCCGGCGTCCGTCGCATACGAAACATTTTGCATCTTCTTCTTTTTCTTTGCTCTTTGCTTCAAACTTGCTTCGCCTCTTGCCATAGGTTGCCAACACGTCGAAGATGACCACGTTATCACCAATGTTAGCACGACGAGATGTTAGGCAAGATCGAAGTTAGTGCTCTCAAGTCCTAAATGCAATATGCAAGTCAATTGGACCTAGAAGCACTTCATGCAAGGATTGTCGCGGCATCCCTCTTGATAGTCGGCTATCTATCCTATAATGTGATCACACGCTCTATCGTGTCTTGATCACCGAAAAGGAAAACCCTATCAAGTATACCTTTGCCTTGATCTCCGGGTTCCTCTCAAGCCGATCACCGAGCTTAACGATCCATCAAGTCCACCGACATTGTCCATGTTCATGATCATCATGCTCCTTGTCATCCACCTAATCCTTTCTTAAGTCGCACACTTAGAGCAAAGGATTAGTCCACAAGTGTGTCATCAATTTCCAAAACCAAACATGAGATTTTAATCTCCCCCTTTTTGGTAATTGATGACAACCAAACTCCCAAAGATTTGAAATAAAAATCAATTGAACTTGAATTGCTTGCCCATAGAGTTTTGATCATGAATCAAGGATTGGACAAACATTTTAAGGTTCGGTTTTGGTAGTAGTAGCTCCCCTACATATGTGCTTCCATGTGTTTGGATCAAGTTGGCACATATGTATGGATAGAAAATCTTGGGAAGAGATACTAATACCAAAAGAGATACTAAGGTTCTAGAAATTGGACCTTTGAAGCGTGAAACCATCGGAGTCCTTAGCATCAATGTAACTAGACAAACATCAAAAACTCAACATACCCCATGAGATCAACATTATAGGCTAAAAATGTGAGCTTTGTCTAGATACATCCTATGCATGCTAGTTGATCAATACATCAATCAATTTTCAAAAACTAGCATACACCAAGCAATCATGTATATTGAACTTAGATTGCCAATGTAACATCACATTATAATCATGCACATAACAAATGCACAAATAGTCTATGAGCTTGCTCCTCCTATTTGTGTGATCCTTTCCAACATCTTTGTGACTTATTTCTCCCCTTTGTCAACAATCACAAAAAAGGTGTAAATGAGAGAAATCAAGTCAATCAAAGTATCACATGTGGTCTCATCTAGATCACTTGCCTTTCCATGTATTCAAGTTTGAACCAAGGACAAGCTTTTTCACACCTCATATACATAAGGGTTATCTTGCACCATGTTAGAATACACATCAATAGCGCATTTTCTAGAGTTGACACTAGGATTGCAAGCACATAATCATGTCATATGCCACCACTAGATCATAAAATCATTCAAAGCTATAGTGGTGCCACACATACATTGAAAACATTTGATTTTCCATGAATGAGCCTAGTAAGCATGCATGATGTTTAGATGCACTAACAAGTCCTTAGCAATATATGAATGCCATGACAACCAACTTTTACCTTGGGTTTGTCGAAGGAGAGGCATGTCATATAAGTGGGGTGCATCAACTCAAGTTGGAGAAGTCAATAATGTTCAATTCTTCCTTTAGCATGCAAAACCTCTTCTCATCAAGTGGCTTGGTGAATACGTCGGCTAGTTGATCTTGGTGCCAATGCCCATGATACAAATGTCACCCTTTTGTTGATGATCTCTTATGAAGTGGTGCCTTATATCAATGTGCTTTGTTCTTGGATGTTGAACCGGATTTTGGGTCATCTTCCTTGCACTTTCATTGTCACAATATAATGGGACTTTGTCAAATTGGAATCAAAATCCTTCAATGTTGACCTCATCCAAAGCAATTGAGTGCAACAACTTTTCGCACTAATGTATTCGGCTTCGGCGGTTGAAAGAGCAACACTATTTTGCTTCTTTGAAGACCATGATACTAGTGATCTTCCAAGGAATTGACATGTGCCACTTGTGCTCATTCTATTTATCTTGCACCCTCCATAGTTGGAATCGAATATCCAATCAAATCAAACTTGGATCCTTTTGGATACCATAGTCTAACATCTTGTGTGCCCTTCAAGTACCTCACAATTCTCTTTGTTGCTTTGAGGTGACTTTCTCTTGGATCGGATTGATATCTAGCACACATGCCCACACTAAATGCTATGTCGGTCTTGATGCGGTTGCATAGAGCAAACTTCAATTATAGACCTATACTTCTTTTTGCTCAACCATCTTGCCACTAGGGTCGGGGTCTAAGCTTCCATTGGTTCCTATTGGTGTGGACATTGACTTGGCATCTTGAAGATCAAACTTCTTGATCATATCCTTGATGTACTTGCCTTGACTAATGAATGTGTCATTCTTCAATTGCTTGATTTGGAGACCAAGAAAGAATGTGAGCTCTCCAAGCATTGACATCTCAAACTCATTGGCCATCATCTTTGCAAACTCTTCACAAAACTCTTGGTTGGTTGACCCAAAGATAATGTCATCAACATATATTTGCAACACAAACAAGTCCTTGCCAATCTTCTTGGTGAAGAGAGTGGTGTCCACTTTGCCCATCTTGAACCCTTTAGAGAGGAGAAAATCTCTCAATCTCTCATACCATGCTCTAGGTGCTTGTTTCAATCCATACAAAGCCTTCTTTAACTTGTATACATGGTTGGGATACTTGTCATCTTCAAAGCCCGGGGTTGTTCTACATACACCAACTCATTGATGAAGCCATACAAGAATGCACTCTTCACATCCATTTGATAGAGCTTGATATCATGAGCACATGCATAAGCAAGCAAGATTCTTATTGCTTCAAGTCTAGCAACCGGTGCATAGGTCTCTCCAAAGTCAAGACCCTCTACTTGAGTGTACCCTTGAGCTACTAGCCTTGCCTTGTTTCTAACCACAATTCCATCTTGATCTTGCTTGTTCTTGAAGACCCACTTGGTTCCTATCACATTGTAGTCCTTTGGCCTTTCCACTAATTCCCATACATCATTCCTCTTGAAGTTGTTCAACTCCTTCATGCATGGCATTGATCCAATCTTCCTTCTTGAGTGCATTTTCAATGTTCTCCGGTTCTTCTTGTGCTACAAAGGCATGGTGAGCACAAAAAAGATGCTAATCTTCTTCTAGTAACCACTCCACTATTGATGTCACCCACAATTTGATCAATTGGATGATCTCTTGCAATGTTGAATGGTTGCATCACTTGCACTTGATGACTAGGATGAGGAGATGGACTAGCTTGTTGCTCTTGATCTTCATCTTGAGTACCACTAGTGCTTGCTTCATTTGCACCAAACTCAATTGTAGTGGTAGGCAATGGAGTGTCTTCATCATCTTCAACTTGCCTTGGCCGAATGTCACCAATATCCATTGTCCTCATAGCATTCTCCAAGTTGGAACCACTCACATCATCATGATTTTCAACTTCATTTTGAGAACCTTGGGTTTCATCAAATTCAACATCATGGACTTCTTCAAGTTTGCCACTTCCCAAGTTTCAAACTCTATAAGCTTTGCTTGTGGTTGAATATCCAACTAGGAACCCTTCATCACACTTCTTGTCAAACTTGCCCAATCTTGTGCCTTTCTTGAGAATGTAGCATTTGCATCCAAAGACTCTAAAGTAACCAATGTTGGGCTTCCTTCCATTTAGCAACTCATAAGGTGTCTTGCCAAGCATGCCATGGCAATAGAGTCAGTTGCTACAATAGCAAGCCGTGTTGATTGCTTCGGCCCAAAAGGAATGGCTAACATTGTATTCACTAAGCATTGATCTTGCCATTTCAATCAAGGTTCTATTCTTCCTTTCAACTACACCATTGGATTGAGGAGTGTAGGTTGGTGAGAATTGATGTCTAATTTCAAGCTCATCACACAACTCTTCAATTCTTGTATTCTTGAATTCACTTCCATTGTCACTCCTAATCTTCTTGATGGATGTCTTAAATTCATTTTGAACTCTCTTGACGAATGTCTTGAAAAGCTCAAACACATCATTCTTGTCATGCAAAAAGAACACCCATGTGTATCTAGTGTCGTCATCAACTATGACAAAACCATACTTGTTGCCTCCAATGCTAGAATATGACGTTGGCCCAAACAAGTCCATGTGTAGCAACTCAAATGCCTTGCTTGTACTCATTGTACTTTTGGTTGGATATGCATTGCCATGTTGCTTCCCGGCTTGACATGCTCCACAAGGTTTGTCCTTCTCAAACTTGACATCACTCAAGCCTCTAACTAAGTCATGCTTTACTAACTTATTTAATTGCTTCATTCCAATATGACTAAGCCTTCTATGCCACAACCACCCTTTGCTAGCTTGTGAGAGTAGACATGTTGTCAACTTGATTTCTTTTGACTTGAAATCAACAAGGTAGAGATCACCATATCTAAATCCCTTGAAGATCATATTGGCACCATCACCACTAACCACTTCAACTTCTTGGCTTGTGAATATACATTTGTAGCCAAGGTCACAAAGTTGAGAAACCGACAAGAGATTGTAATCAAGATTGTCCACTAGCAACACTTTGGATAGAGTCTTCTCTTGTGTAATTGCAATCTTGCCAAGACCCAAAACACTACCCTTCTTGTCATTGCCAAAAGCGATTGACTCATATTCATCAATGCCCTTGATGCTAATTGACTTGAACATAAGAGAATCCCCGGTCATATGTTGAGTGCACCCACTATCCATTATCCAATGCTCTCCTCCGGCACGGTAATTGACCTACAAAATAAGATCAATTCTTCTTAGGTACCCAATGTTGCTTGGGTCCTTCAAGGTTAGTCACCAAGGCCTTTGGTACCCAAATGGCTTTCTTCTTTGAGCCCATCCATGGTGTACCAATGTACCTAGCATGAACACCATTGTTCTTTTTTCACAAGCATATAAGAATTATCAAGCTTGATGGAAGAGACATTGGTTCTCTTGTTCATGCACTTTTGCTCCACATGACCAACTTGCTTGCAAGTTTTGCAATAACTACCATTGCTCTTCACAAAACGAGTCTTGTGAGTCACATAGGCGGCCTTGCCTTTCTTGGGGATATATCCTAAGCCCTCCTTATACAAGGATGCCCTTTGGCTACCCAAGCACATAAGCAAGCGGTCCTCACCACCATAAGCCTTAGCCAAGGTGTGATTGAGCTCCTTCACTTCTCTTTTCAAACAAGCATTCTCATGAATAAACATAGGGTTGTCATTATCTTCACTAGAGATGGATATGTTAGTGATAGAGCTAGTGAAAGTCTCACACTTGGGGGTTGATTCATCAACAAGAATGTCACACGTGATGCTTGCATTGGATGTATCAACATTTTTAACCACTAGGCACAACTTGTGCTCTTCTAGTAGAGAGGAATGAGCTTTCTCTAACTTAGAATGAGATTTCTCAAGCTTCTTATGGTCTACCTCTAGACTCTCATAAGATGCACGAAGCTCAACAAGTTCTTGCTTAAGGCTCTTTGTTTCCCTTACGCAAGCCCTTGCATTCCTTTCTACTTTGCTTGAACATGATAATGCAATCATCAAGCATGCTTTGCAATTCTTCCCTAGTGAGTGTTTGCTCCTCATCATCACTATCACTATCACTATCATTATCATCATCACTAGCGATAGATTGTACCTTAGTGGCTTTTGCCATGAAGCATGAGGAAGGAGTGTCGAAGAGGGAGATCTTATCATGCATAGCAAGGTGAGCTTGTCCCTTCTTCTTGTTCTTCTTCTCCTCTTCTTCATCACTTGAGGCGGATGAGCCATCACTATCCCACATAGCCACATGTGACTCATTCTTCTTCTTGGGCTTCTTCTCCTTCTCATTCTTGGCATCATTCTTCTTTCTTACCTTCTTGATGCCCTTCTCATCATCACTCTCATATGGGCACTCGGCAATCAAGTGACAATCATCATGACAATGAAAGCATGTCATGTTGCCTTCATTCTTGCCATCCTTGGTCTTCTTCTTAGATGATTGCTTCTTCTTGTTCTTGTTGATGTATGTCTTCTTCACATATTTGCCCAATCTTCTCACAAAGAGAGCCAATTGTTCATCAACCTCACTTCCACTTGTAGAAGTGCCATCCTCTTCATCACTTGATTCTTTCTTCTTCTTCTTTCCCTTGGATGAAGAACTAGCTTTGAGTGCTAGCCCTTTCTTGTCATCTTTCTTGTCCTCATCCTTAGCCTTCTTGTTGGCCTTGTTGATGAGCTCTTGCTTCTTTGAATCATCTCTAAATGAATCATCGGTCATCACCTTATCAAGCAATTGGTTTGGTGTCAAGGTCTTCAAGTTGGTCTTCACCAAAACCGTCTTGAGCATCTCGAATCTCTCCGGTAAGCACCTCAAGAACTTCACGTTGAATGTTGTGTCCTTGATATCTTCACCAAGTGCATTGAGATCATTCACCAATACTTGCATGCGGTGAAACATCTCCGGCACACTTTCATCTTCCTCCATCTTGAAGCTATTGAATTGCTCTAGCTTGATGTAGGCTTTTGCTTGCTTGACACCTTCGGTGCCCTCATAGCACTCTTCTAGCTTCTTCCAAATGTCATGGGCGATGGTGAGTGACTTGACTTGCTCAAACACTCTATCATTGAATGCCTCATGAAAAGCACTCACGGCCACATCATTGGCATATATCTTCTTCTCTTCATGGGCGGTTGGCTCATTTGGCTTTGCCACCTCAAACTTGTTCTCGGTCACAATCCATACTTCTCTATTGATTTGCTTGAGGTGTGCGGTCATCTTCAACTTCCAATGCCCAAAGTTGGTGCCATCGAAGGTGGCGCCTTCTTGGTGTTGTTGACATGAAACGTAGCCATTGTTTATCACCGTTGGATGTTAAGCCACTCAAATACGGTGCCTCGGCTCGATACCACTTGAAAGGTCCTAATAGCTAGAGGGGGGTGAATAGCCTATTAAAAATTCTCGCAACAACACTAAGCACCCGGATTAGTGAGTAAGATGGCGAAGCTATTAAGCAATGCAACAAGCTAGCTATGCAAGCCACAAGTCAACTCTATTGTCTCTAATCCACTCAAAAGCTATGTCGCTAGTTTACTCCTAGGTGAACAAGCAATTCTAACTAGGTTACAACTAGGAGCTAACAAGACTAAGCAACCTAACACACTACTCAAGCTAACAAGCTAAACAAAGCTACACAAGAAATATCAATGTAAATACACCGGGTAGTGAACGATATACCGGCGTCGATTTGTAGAGGTGGAAGCCAATCACCGTGATCAACAAGAAATCTCCAACAAGCACAACAAGGTTGACACGATGATTTTTCACCGAGGTTCATGTGCTTGCCCAAGACGCTAGTCCCGTTGTGGCGACACACTCACTTGACGGTTGCTAAGCTTAATGGCGGTGCCAAAACCCCTATGGGCGCTCAAAGCAAGCGATCACAAGAGAGGGTCCAACAAGCCACGAGCAATCCACTAGTGGCGCCTTTCGCGAACCTCCTCGCGGGGTAAGGCTCAACCCCTCACAATAACCACCGGTGTGGCCTCGAACAAGCTCCACTCGAGCTCAACACCGCTTCTTGCTCCAAGCCACTAGGGAACCGGGCAAATTCCCAAGAGAAACAAGAATCCCGCGGCTTCTCCAAGGATGAAGTGCTCTAGATGCAACCAAGCAATGCAATGCACTTCTATCACTCTCAATCTCACCAAGAATTCGAGTTATGGATGGAGAGATGAGTGGAGAGGAGTATCAAATGCTCACTAGCAAGTTGGAAGCTTCAAATGTGCAAGTGAGAACCTAAAGAACCAGCCAACCAAGTATATATATGGCTCCTCTCGAAATGGAGCCGTTGCTCCAAAAAAATTTGCTCTCTACTGGGGTGCCAGGGACGCACCGACCGGAACCACCACCGGGGTCGGTCGCGAGTCCGATCCGCGACTTCCGGCCGCTACCGACAAAGGGTCGGGCCCACGGTGGCGCCCTCCTCCGCCAGCGTCCGGTCGGCGCTTTGGTCGGGCACCGGAAGCGTCGGTCGAGGTCCGGTCCCTGCGTCCGGCCAAAACCACTGCGGGGCTCTCTGCGCGATGCACCCACCGGAGCCCCGGTGTGTGCGTCCGGTCACTTCGCCCGGCGCCCGGCCGCCACGAAACAATTTGCATCTTCTTCTTTTTCTTTGCTCTTTGCTTCAAACATGCTTCGCCTCTTGCCATAGGTTGCCAACACGTCGAAGATGACCACGTTATCACCAATGTTAGCACGACGAGATGTTAGGCAAGATCGAAGTTAGTGCTCTCAAGTCCTAAATGCAATATGCAAGTCAATTGGACCTAGAAGCACTTCATGCAAGGATTGTCGCGGCATCCCCTCTTGATAGTCGGCTATCTATCCTATAATGTGATCACACGCTCTATCGTGTCTTGATCACCGAAAGGAAAACCCTATCAAGTATACCTTTGCCTTGATCTCCCGGGTTCCTCTCAAGCCGATCACCGAGCTTGACGATCCATCAAGTCCACCGACATTGTCCATGTTCATGATCATCATGCTCCTTGTCATCCACCTAATCCTTTCTTAAGTCGTACACTTAGAGCAAAGGATTAGTCCACAAGTGTGTCATCAATTTCCAAAACCAAACATGAGATTTCAACAGTTAGTACTCCCCTTTTTGTAGCTGATTTTATACTGATAACTCATGAGCTTGGTTTGGACTTTTTGCTGCCAATATGTATGAAGTCTTTGATCAGTGAGATAAGTCAAGCTTCTCTGATCACTGTGGATAGTAAATTCAGCAGGTAACAGATAAGCCTTCCACTGGTCCAGAGCCAAGAGAATAGCCAGACTTTCCTTTTCATAAGTAGACAGTCCCTGATGTTTTAATCCAAGAGCTTTGCTTACATAAGCAATTGGATGACCATCCTGTTGAAGGACTGCCCCAATACCAGTATCAGAAGCATCTGTTTCCACCACAAATGGTTGAGAGAAATCTGGGACAGCCAAAACTGGTGCAGAAATAAGGGCTTGTTTCAGCAATTGAAAAGCTCTTTCACAATTGTCTGTCCAAATGAACAAGGTGCCTTTCTTGAGTAGTTCTGTCAGTGGTCTTGCAATCATGCCAAAATTCTTAACAAATCTCCCTGTAGTATCCAGCTAGACCCAAGAAGCATCGACTTCTTTAACAGATTTGTGGAGATTGCCAATTCTGCACATCCCCGTATTTTGGCAGGATTAGTGGAGACTCCATTGGGAGAAAGAACATGACCCAGATAGTGGAGCTGTTGCTTTGCCAGGGAACACTTGGATAGTCTCACTTTGAACTGATGCTCTTGCAGTAGCTGAAAGACTTGTCTCACATGTTCTATATGTTACGTATAAGTTTGGGCGTAGATGAGGATATCATCCATAAAAACTACCACACACTTTCTTAGCGGAGGCTTCGTAATACAGTTCATGATAGACCGAAATGTGGCAGGTGCTCCAGTTAAACCATATGGCATGACTTTGTATTCATAGTGCCCATTGTGAGTTTGAAAAGCAGTTTTATACCTATCTGCCGGTGTGACCGTTATCGATGAAAACCAGATCCGAGATCCAAAGTGGAAAACCAACAAGCTCCATGAAGTTCTTCAAATAGTTCCCTCGATTTTTCTTAACAAGCAATGCAGGTGATGCAAAAGGACTGGTACTTTCTTGTATCATGTTTGACTTAAGAAGATGAGCGATCTGAGCCTCAATCTCATCTTTCTGGGAGGGAGTATACCTGTATGGATTGAGTCTGAAAGGTTGAGTACCATCCATGAGAGGAATAGAATGTGTGATAGTGCTGGGTGGTGGTATCCCAGAAGGCTCTTCAAAGATGACAGGGAATTCCTCCACCAACTGTGCCATTTCAACAGGGAGGGGTTCAACAGATAAACTGTCAGAAGATGGTTCCACTGAATATAACTCCACCATTTGCCATATGTCTTTCTTCCTGTACATGGAAAGTAACTGATTGCAGGTGATCTCATGAACAGGTAGAATAGCATCAGGAATACACCGCAACTTAACCACTTGATCTTGCATTGTGAAACCGAGCCACTTTTGTTTCCACTCCATCCGCATTGGATGAAGGCCTCAAGCCATTCCATGCCTAATATTGCATCATAACATTGTAAGGGCAAAACCTTGAATGTGTTAGTGAATAACACACCTTGAGCAGTCCAAGTACAGTTGGTAACCTCATGAGTACATTGGAGCAATGTACCATCACCACTTTGACGACCATAGGATGATCTATCGGAGTCCATGGCTTTAGATTCTCGACCATATGTTCACTGATAAAATTGTGAGAACTGCTTGAATCCACCAGAATGATTGCAGGTCTGTGCTTAATGTGAGCATGAATCTTCAATGTATGAGGTGCAGAAATACCCCTGGCTGCTTGATCTGACAGTGCCATCAATTCATCAGGATCAGAATCAACTTGTTCTTGTGAAGACTCTGGATAACATTCTCCCAAGATATGCCACACTTCTTCAATATAATTCAGTGGGACAGTTGCAGGGCACTTGTGTTGAGGTCCCCATTTACCTCCACACTTAAAGCACAATCCCTTGGATCTTCTGTAATTCATCAGAGCAGCCAACTTTTCATCAGGCTTGGACTTGGGAGCTTCAGTCTTTGGTTCCCGAGCTGTAGGTTGTTGATAACCAGTATGATGATGATAACCCTGATACTGCTTCTGAGAATGCCTGGGAGTATTATAGTTGAACTCCTGTTTCTTGTTCTCCTTGAGCTTGAACCCTTGTAGTATCTCCTCCTGTATAATGGCAAGAGAACTCGTAGTATCGAGGTCTTTGGGTCAATGTAAAATAACAGCAGCACGAATTTCAGGTTTGAGCCCATCAATGAATTTGCCAGTGAGGATAGCAGGGTTCACATGAGGGTCATGGGCTAACATTTGGTGCATGAGGTCATCAAACAAGGTTATGTATTCTATAACAGTGTTGGTTTGTTCAACATGGAAAAACTGTCTAATGAACTGATTGAAATGATCCCTATCAAATCTATCAACTACCATGTGACAAAGGTCTTCCCAACTACACTGCTTCACATTGATTTCTATGGTTTGCATCCAAAATTGAGCAGGTCCAGTAAAATTGACAGTGGCTAACTTCACCCAATTCTCAACAGGAACATGATACAGATCAAAGTAGGTGTCACACTGTCTAATCCATAGTTTGGGATTGGTTCCACTAAACTTAGGAAAATCGATTTGTGGCATGGCTGGACCTAAGTGATGATGTGAGCGGCATGTATGGGCTCGAGCAAACTCAAAGGATGGAGGAGGTCGTGGATCCGGCCTCATACCTTTGGGGATTGGTGGCTCCTGGGTATAGATATACCCAGAGCCACCCGAACGACGTGGTGGCCTAACGGCCCAGGTCTTTGCCGCCGAGGAGGACGCGTCGGATGGGCGGGACGCCCGGCACCTTTGCCGAGAGCCGCCACCGGTGATGATGGCGTCCCTCGGGCTTGATCGAAGTTGATAGCGGCGCGCGGACTTCTCGAGCTTGGTACGGAGATCTGCAACAGAGGAGCGGAGATTCTCCATCTCCTTGTCGACCTCAGGGCGCCAGCTCTCGAAGTCGTCTTTGGCGGAGCGCAACTCGTTCACCGTGGTGCGAATGTCGTCGATGCGGCCCGCCCGACCTCGGCATGGCGTTCGGAGGACTTGGTCGCCTCCGTATCCATCTTCGTCAACAACAGCGCTTGAGTTGCTCATCGATCTTCATGGCGACTTGGACTCGCGTCACGGTGGGGATGCGCCGAGCTGAGTTCGAAGGGGAATTGGATCTACTCGAATTTGGACTCGAATCACTTGGCGATGGATGGATTTATTGCAAATCGGACTCAGTTGACGAGCAATCGAATCCAATTTGTCTGATGACCAGAGCCTTGTGCCGATTGATTTGAGGGGAATCCGAGGATGTCTGGCTCGATGATACCAGATGTAACGCACGATACGAGTGGGATAGAGTACGCTACGATGAATCTCTCATATTACTGGTAAAGATACTCCGGTTACAACTCCGGTGACGATCTCGTCGCCGGCCTCGCCTCAAGCTCGCCGTCGGAGTTTCAACCGAGAGTATTAAGGCGAAACGTAACCGTTCTTCTCTCTCGCTACTTAAGCGAAAAGCTATTACAGCGGCTGGGCGCGTTGTAGAAATCCCGGCCTTGGCGGGCTTGCTCCTTCACTTGCGCCAATCTGGGCCTTGGAACTTGTTGTTGGGCTTCCGGCTTCGTTTCTTCCTGGGCTCTGTTGTCATCGGCTTGGGCAATATGATGTCTTTTGGTGTATTTAATATGATGTAATGGAGAGAGAAAAAAAAAGGTTAGAAATTTTAGCAATCTAAACAAGGCCTCGAAATCCTCTGCGGGCGCACACAACAGCTTCCCTTGCAAGTCAAAGTTGCAATCCGCGAATTGGCTTGTAGTCCAATGGTAGGGCGGTCGGTTGGGACGCTACCCACCGGGGTTCAAATCCCGGTGCTCGCACCTTTCTTGGGATTTTCCCAGGATTTCGGCGTTATGCATTAAGTGGTAGCGGCGTTCCGTCGGCGAGGCGCCAATGGTGACTTCGAGAATCTCCAGATCTGCCGGGTGCTCGGTCCTTCGGAGGTGCTCATAGGGGGTAGGGTTTGCGTGACGTGTGTTCATAGGGGTGAGTGTGCGTGCGTGTTGTGGCGTCTGCGTTGTCTTGTGTCATAAAAAAAAAAAAAAAAAAAAGTTGCAATCCAACCGCAAAGCTTGCAAAATCCATCTACGAGGCCACACAAGTGGAAGTGGGGTTACAAGACACCGGACGTGCACACGAGATCGCCCTCGGCTTATCGGCGTGCCGTATTGCCGTCGCTGTCTCGTCATGACTTAACCCCAGTTAGGTAACCGTGGTAAGCTCGAGGGGCGCGACCATGGTTAGGAGGCTGCTTTATAAGCGAGCCCGCAGCCCGTCGTCCTCGTCCGTCTCCCTCCTCCCCTGCCTCCGCCCGTCGTCTCCTTCTCTGCATTTGCAGCACTGCCCAGATCCCAGAGGCAAACGTATTTCCCTCCCCATCCCAGCTAGCACTCCGGGAAGCAGGGTGATGACGATGACCACCGGCTTCATCGTCATGTTGCTTTCTGTAAGTACAGCCATGCACTTTGGCGGCTACGCCTTGCTCCTCTGCTTCGTGGGGGTCCTCGTCGGCGCGAACCTCGTCGCAGCCGGCGTCCGCACAGCCGACGACAGCCCTGCACGCTTCGTTTCCCGAGGTGTGCGGCGGTGCACGAGCTCTCGCGCCGTTCTTTCGCCGCAACACCGCCTCTGTGGGGCTCGTCATAGCATCATGTGCCTTCATGATCACGGTGGTGTCCGGCGAGGAAGACCCGGCACTCTGCTTCGGCATGTTCTCTCTGCTCCTGCTCGGGGTCATCCTGATCATCATCGGAGCTCGTGGTCAGTAATCACTTCTGTTCCTGCCTTCTTCCATGTACTGTAGTATTGATGCTCGACTGATTCGTAAAACTACTTTGTTCCCAGAATCCCTGAACTGCTAGTCCGACCGGCAACATGACGTTGCCGCCGCCACTGCCCCTCTCACCAGTCACCGCGCAAAATTCTTGAATTGATCACCGATTCAAGTGCCACCACGCCGCCGTCTCCGTTTTAAATAAACTTAGTACTATTGCTTGTTGAAGAATCTCTATCATGTCGTGTTCGTGTGCTTTTATTGTAGCATAAAAAGTAGTGTCACAAGTGGAGTATAAGTGTTGTTTTTTTCCTGAAAGACACGTGAGTATTTGTTATGCATATGTCTGTCGTTGAGCATTTGGTCAAATGTAATAATGTCTGAACATCTTGTTTTGAGTATCTGTTTAGAAATGTCCTAGATTTGTGCAATGAATTGCACAATTAAGCATGGATTGCGAGATATATTTTAGGGCGGCCTATCCGAGTTACATTTTGGCCATGAGTTCATAGCAGGAGAAACTAGGCGCTGCACACGTGCTACTCGCACCACTGTTGTTGCTGTTGCGTCGAGGCTTACTGGTGTGAGGGTGAGACCAGTTGGGTTCCTGATTCCGACGCAGCTGCTGGCAGCCGGGCAGCCGTGTGATGCCTACTTGTGTGGTGTGACGGTGAAACCTCGCGCGGTTTTGGTTTGGTTGTGATCGTGCCGTGACATGGAGGCGTGGCGATTGCTGATTGGCAGGTAATTGCTGATGCAAACAGCCAAACATGGAGGCGTCGTGTGGGGCGGTCGCGTCGGACTGGTCAGAGGCTCATCGGTGCCCACCCGCCACCGGGTCCGTTCTGATCTGCCGTTGCCACCATTCCTCGAGCGCGTTGGATCTTCCGAGTCATACGAAGGTCGTTTTTCGCAGCAAAGAACAAGTAGGGATGTAAACATAGAATCGCTTTCGCAGCAAAAAAAAAGAAAAAAAGAAAAGCCACAGAATTCTCCCTCCCCTCAATTCTTCGACTCCCTTCCGATTTCCCATATCCTCTGCCTCAATTCCCCTATTCTGCTATCTGCTAACAAGAGACTCAAACAAAGGTTGCTCAAGTTACAGTTACAGACATGATTGCGTTTGACAAAATGAAACATACAGACTTACATTAGTGGCTCTTTTTTACTACCACAACGTAGAGAGATACTACACACATACAGCAAGCAACAGTACTAATGGTGATGCTGCAGTGCCAGGAACTTAACCAATTATTCACCACGAGCTCCGATATTAATCATGCAGACACCGAGATCGAGCAAGGTGAACGTGGCAAAGCAGAGCACAGGATCTGCCTCGCCGGAGACCACAGTGACAGCAGCGGAAGCATGAACAAAGCACCTGAAACGGAGTTCTCTTGTCAACGTGCCCGACTCTCGTGGCCCTGGTAGTGCCGTGCACACATACAACCGAACGCCGGCAGATCCGAACGGTGCTCTGCACGGTGGACTCAAAGCCTCCGACCGTCCGACGCGTGCGGCTCGCACGTCCTCATGTTTTGTGTCCGGGCACTTTGCCACGACTCGAACGGGCCACCTCGACGGCACTGAAACGGGCCTGGTTCGATTTAACACTGTCAGTCAGGCCGGGCACGAGTCGGTCACGTTGGTTTCGGCCTGCTTGACGCCTTTTTTTTTTTTTTTTTTTTTTTTTTTTTTTTTGACAAGAGCTTGACGCTGTTTGACCGCGGCAGCCGATCGCGAGCGGGATTCGTTTGAGCCGGCGTCGGTAGGTACTGCCCGTACAGACCGGTCCCATGTTGCGTACTCGGTACTTGCGTGCTCGTACTTGCGGGCCTGCAGGTCGACGTCGATCCAATTTGGAGGACGAAACCAACGTGACCCACTACGTGGCGTGCGCACATGTCGATGGAGATTTGCTCGAACCACCAATTGCATAAGCAACCCACACTACTGTCGGCAAAGTACAAGGCTACCATTCTCTTGCATGGCCAAAACCACACCAATGCAATGCTTAGTCTATTAGCTTCTAGGTTAGCTAATGTTTGCCCCGCTTACATTATTTAGTCCTGTCATTAGTTACCACCATGACTGGTGTGGGTATGGAGCCACAATGCCTTGGACGAGCAGAGCAGCATCGCGTATGGTTATCATGTGAAATTGCTTTTGCCGCATGTCTAGTGTTTTTGGATTGATTTGCTTTGATGCAATTATTGACATCCCCTTGATGGGATCTTTATGTTTGAAAATTACATGAATTGAGTGTATTACGTATGACACTGACATCCTATATGTACTGAAAAACAAGTTTATTATCATACGAATTTTAAATACAGCTTAAGTACGTGTGGCAAATACAAATACAGCTTACGCACTCAACTTCAAATGTTGAGTTGAAGTTGTTCTTTACACAGTACCCTTTTTTTCTGTTCTCCGATATGTTGAGATGAAGTTCTTTTTAGTTCTCAAATACGCTAACATGACGTTCTTCAACTACAAATGGTACATAGCTGTCTTTTTTTCCATCGACATACAACAAAACATTTCAGTCACGCTGCCAAGTGCGACTGGCCTACGGGCGCAGCGAAGCGCGCCTACCTCCCTAGTGTCCTTTATATCCGAAAAAAAGAAGTGGCTGTTATATATCTACTACTGCACTATACTATACTGTACGTTCTAGCCAGTATATACATCCACATGTACGTACGTCCACAACAATGCAAGACAAATGTCTAAATCCTTCTCCACCTAAACCTTGCTCCAAAGTTCCAACTCCATGCATGGAAATTTCATTTTTTTTTTGTCACCTGCAGCCACCTTTTGAAGCTCTCCACATATAGACTTGTTGTTTTGATGAATTCCATCCATTTCCACGTGCTTTTGGTGACGTGGGGGCGTGGGGCCGGGACGACAATGCCTCCCCATGCACGTTAGCATGGCCATGCCCGGCCGCCTCGTCGTCCTTGTCTCCGTGGTCGTCGTCGCCGCCTTCTTGACTTGTTCCCCCGTGGCCCATGCATTATACTTCCTCTGTTCTAAATTATAGGTCGTTTTGGGATTTCTAGATGCATTCGTTTTGCTATGTACCTAGACATAGTGTATAACTAGGTGCATAGCAAAAGCAATGTATCTAGAAAAGCCAAAGTGAACTACAATTTGGAACGGATGGAGTACTAATTAAACAAAACGCGCGGAGTGGGTTGATTAGCGTTTCCACGTCCTTCTCAGGGCCTTGAGCGGGATCGTGACAGCACCGTTCTTCAACATAGAAATCATAATAGCATCGGATCCTAGTAAACATACAGTACGTAATAAACAACCCAAAACAAAGATGCCACGCTAAAACAGAAGATAAGCTCCAAAACAGGAGAAATGAACTTGCACCACGGACCGCTCTCCTCCTCTTTCATTGAACAAATCTAGGACATTTGCAAATACTCCCTCAGTCTTAAAATGTTTGTAAACTTGCGCTTTCCCAGAAACAATTTTAACAAATTCTATATTAAAAAATATTAAAACTCATCATACATAATTAGTATCATTACAAAGATCTTTGAACCTATTTTCTTAACAAATTTATTTGAAAATGGAAAATGAGTTAAAGTTGTGGCACGAAAAACAAAAAACGGCTAACATTTTAGAACGGAGGGCGTAGGTGCTCAAATCATGACGTTCAAATCGCATACATGGTTGCATTTGACCAAATAGGCAAATACTCAAAGATAATAATACTGCTGACTTACATCGTGGTTCAAAACAAACGGAATTATTGCCTATTGCAATATGCATGGCAAGTTGGAAGGAACAACGCTTGCGCTACAGTGGCACAACTTCATCACTCCAACAAAAGCACATAACACGCGACGTGGTGGTGGATTCTTTTTGTATTGAACTTTAACTGAAAAAAACTTTACAAAGTACTCTCACGAAACATTGTGGTGGTGGATTTTCAACACCCAGCCCAGAAGTAGGCTCGCCAACAGGGGCAGTGCTTAACTTCCGATCAGAGTAGGGCTTCACGAACGGTGTGCTTAACTACCGATTATTCACCACGGACTCCCATGTTGATCAGAGAAACCACGAGCAGGAGCAGAGCGAACGTGGCAAAACAGAGAACGGGCTCTATCTCGCCGGCGACCATCGTCACCGCACAAGAAGCTATGAAGAGCCCCACGGCGGCGGTGTTGCGGCGCACGAACTCTGTGACAGCACGTGCACCACCGAACGCCGCAGGGAAGGTGGCCGCCGGGTCGTCGGTCATGCGTACACCAGTAGCGACGAGGTTGGCACCGGCGAGAACACCCGTGAAGACGAGGAGTAAGCCGAAGCCGCCAGCGCCGGAGTGCATGCCGGCGCTGACAGAAAGCAGCATGACGATGAAGCCGATGGCTATAGCCCTGCTTCCCGGACTGCTCATCGGCGGCGGCGTGGCACCCGTAGGCGTAGTCCCTCTCCTGTTTAATTGAGAAGCAACAAAACAAGTGCTTTTGGTTTTTCAGGCTCGCAGGAATCAAGGAACATGGTGAGATCACCAGGACTGGATATCACACAACCAAAAAAAAAAAAGTTTCAATCTGTACGTAGAAAAGAGCCGCTCTTTTCCGGCCAAAATTTGAGTCCAATATAAATGGTAATGAGTCGGGGAAGGAACGTCACCGGAGACGAAGGCGCCGCTGCAGGAGTGAGGACGAAACGTTGCTATAGAGGACGCCGGATGTGGGCGGTGAGCCGGTGAGAGGAGATGATGGTAATGCTGCCTGGGGCTGGGTGTGTGTGCTCCTCGCCTATATGGGTCGGTTTTTAAAGAGCGGGGTGATGCTGCTACGACGTCGACGATGGTGTGTTCAAGTGGCCCCCGGCCGTGTATCAAATGTGGTGCGGACGGATGGGGACTGTGGAAAGTTTCCCGGCGGGAGATGGCGTCATCGGTGGTGGTGGCGTACTGACGTGGTGCCGTCCGGCCACCGGTTTGTTTATTGTCTGCGTTGCGGCGGCATTCGACGTTCGACGTCCACGGTAGGTAGCAGCCAGCCAGCAGTGGAATTGGAACCAATCTCGTGAAAGACCTGGACGACAGGAATCGGCTGACGGGAGCGTGAGAGGAAGTCCATCCTACAAAAAAAGTGCGATTTGGAATCGGCTGACGGCAGTGTGAGAGGACTGGAGGGCGTGCCAATGCTGAGCATATGCAAGAGTTTTGCATTCACGTTTTGCATTTGCATATTTTGCCATGACCTCAAAAAAAATCACCCTCACGTTTTGCATTTGCATATTTTGCCATGACCTCAAAAATCACCCTCCAACAATTTTGCATTCACGTTTGGTATTTGGGAAGAGTTGACATTTTCTCCGGCAATTGGCGTATTTTTTGCGCGTGTGAGCTCCTTTGGCATTCGCGTGCAGGTGCGCATGCAGGTGGTGGCGGATGGGTCGCGCGGACGAGAGGAACCAACAACCGCTCCCTTCTGACCGCACTTTTCCCATATGCCAAACCAAAAATAGCAAACTGTTGGAGGAAGCTTTTTTTACCTTGGCATTTGGAATGGAGAGTTGACAAACAAGTCAAATGCCAAATAAAAAATACCAAAACTGTTGGAGATGCTCATGGACAATGCTAGGTGGGAGTGCTGCATTTGATTGGGTTGCCCAGCGCCGCAGTCCAGTGCAGTGAAACACATGTTCTGAACGCACATTCTTGGCGTGACCAAGATGACGGACCAAATAATGAAGATGAAGATTTTGTAGATAATATATCGGTAAGCAATGCACTCATTTTTGTGGATTTGGAATTTGTAAAATAATATGTACGTATGTTTGTAAATCTGGAATGTGGACGCTATAGCATCAACGCTATGTATGTGTATATGTAACTAAATAAATTAGGACATGAGATGTGAAGGTTGAGGGCATTTTGGGAAAAGATGATTTGAGTACCTATAATCCATAGGTTTTTTTTTTTTTTTTGAGTATAACCTATAATCCATAGGTAAAATCCCAAGATCCAAAAAGGTAGGGATTTTTAGAGTGTCTTTCGTTGGGCTCTTCAGCCTGTTTTTGCTTAGCCAAAAAGCTAAACAAAAAGCCCGAAAGTCACTTCCAGCTTTTGCACAAAAAAATAAATAAATAAATAAAAATAAAAAATCCTCTAGTACAAAACTGAAAGCACATTACCTTACACTCATTATGAACTTACCGCTTTGTTTCTTTTTTATTTTGTTATAGCCCGAAACCAATTCCGTCCGCCCGAACTCGTCCAACTCACGTCTGACTCCCTTGCCCGACCCCCTCTGTTTGTAAGTGAGGGGGGACTTTTCCAAAAACCATAATAGCTCAACCAAATAAGCTTCCAACTATTCCAGAGCAGCTTTGGTAAAGTTTTTTTTTTTTTTCAAAAGCCACACAACCCATAATAATAGTTGTTTTTTAAACCAGAACCCAACCAAACACCAGCATCGTGTCGCTCTCACGTGCGGTCACAGCGTCGTCTTGTTTTGAGTCCACCGTGGACTGGATGCCTGCAGCAAATGCTGCCTGCACGGCCGGCGCGCATATTCGAGCATCGGCACGGCACACCAGAGCACGGGTTCGGACACCAGAGCAGAGCAAAGCAGAGCCGAGCAGAGCACCACGGGTTCTTTGGCCCGTTTGGCCTGGAAGTGCCGTGCACACATACAACCGAACGCCGGCAGATCAGAAGGGTGCTGTGCACGGTGGACTCAAAGCCTCCGACGCGTGTGGCTCGCACGGCCTCATGTTTTGTGTCCGGGCACTTTGCCACGACTCGAACGGGCCGGCTCGTCGGCAATGAAACAGACGAATACTTAGCTGGCACTGAAACACCAGAGCTCGACATGGGTTGGGAAGGGGAAAGTTAAATTTACACATAGGTGCACATGACGGAGCGGGTGAGACAGACGGACCAATCACCCATGTTTTTGCATCCGCGCAACCTACTTTACGGGTCCTCTGCATTTGGGGACAAAATGGTTTGTATACGTGTGGATGTGGCGTGCAATGATGTACCTCCTCTCCTCTCGGCTCTCACCGTCCAGGCTGCACCCGCCTAATGGTGTGGCACGGCGGCCAGGATGCGGAATCGACACGGTCAGGGTACTGGTTCATGCACAACGCACGTTCCTATCGTTCCAGATCGTGTGCCGTGCAGTGCAGGCAGCGGGTAGCCAGCCGGCGGGCCCGTCTCTCCCTCACTTTACATCAACTTACCTTTGACCTCAGACCTGAGTCGTTGCATTGCGCCATCACGGTTGTCTCCGGCGAGGAAGACCCGACGCTCTGCTTCGGCATGTTCGCTCTCCTCTTCTCGGGCTCATCGTCGTCAACATCGGATCTGTCGGTGAATAATCAGTTTTCAGTTCTTGGATTTATTCACTCTCGATTGGTTCCTGGTACTCGTCAGCGTTACCGTCAAACCCCTGAATCGACACTGACCGGCAATTAGTCGGTCACTGCCGCCGCCGCCACTGCAACAGCCGCTGCCATCGAGGCTAGTTCCTGAATTGGGCAAGTCACCGATTAAAGAACCACAGCACCACGTCGCTGCCGCGTCTGTCTTAAAAGTAGTAGTGTTTGTTGCTTGCTGTATGCCCCTGCCGCGTGCTTGTTGCAGAATCTATGTCCTGTCCTGTTGTGTGGTTTTCTTGGAGTACAAAAAAAATGTGCTACTCTTGTGTATTAGTTGTATTTCTTTGCTACTTGCAATGCATAGAAGCAATGCTATTTCTTTTGAGCGACATTGGAAGCCTGCCTATGAGCATCTGGTCAAGTACAACCATATCTCTAACTTAACCATCTTTGGAGTATCTGTCTGCATATGTACAGCCTTTTTGCCTTTTTTGTTTGGCGGAAGTAGCATAGCAAGAGAAATCTTTTATCTGTACACGTTGCGGTATGCTTTCTGAACCCTTCCCGCAAGTGGTCGGAGCGAGTTCACTGACCTGGATCGATCCAAATCCAGAAGCCATGGGAAAGCGACGGCTTGGCGCCTCTTCCTGAATCGCACTTGGACCCGACTGGGACCAACCCCATCGCACGTCGCGTTCACGCGTCCGCCTACGAATTGCTCCGTGGATTTCCCTGTCACGGTGGGGCAGTCGACCGCGAGTGGACCAGGACTGCATGCACGTGCCGCCCCGTTGCTTCCCAACTTGCCAATGATGAACGAAAAATATGCTAAATTTTAAGAAACTTTTTACAAATTATTTCTCTATCCACAACATAAATAAAAATAACAAAAACAAAAGGAAGACTGCCATTTGGTGTGATTTTATGGCTGACTCTGCCAAGGCCCATACGAGCGATTCCACACCTCCTCCCAAAACTCGATGGTACCCAAAAGGATGGAAGCCTCGTGTCATAAAAAAAGGAAATAATGTGTCATACGCCGGTGCCATGCGATCCATGCCCCTCTTCTCTCCTTGTGTCAAAAGAAGGAAATAAACCTGCCTCCTCCCTCCCACGCGGCCGGTGAAGCATTGGTGCACCGGTGATAAATTAGTCATGCTAATTTGTTCTACTTCTATAAATTAATCATGCTTCATCGCCAATCCTTTCCCCTTGTCGTGCTCACGTCGCCGGCGACACCGAGGGCCAAGGGTCCGCCACAGCACGCCAGCCGTGATCTCAACACGATCACTATACATACATACATACGTACATGCATACACTTAGACATTCTGTTAATCTATTTGCGCGCCAGTACAACCAAATTCGGCGTCCGGCTGGGTAGCCTGGGCGGCGTCTGCACTACTAGCTACAGCATGAATGAACACACATGAAACGGACATGTCTTGTCAACGTGCCCGACTCTCGTGAACGGTCTGACCTGGCACGTGCGGAGCACACGTACGTGCCATTGCACTGCACGATGCCACGATAGACTCGAAGCCTCCGGCCGTCCGACGACGCGCCTGGCTCGGGCGCCACATGTTTTGCGTCGGCGGACTTGGGCACGACTCGAACGGGCCGGCTCGACGGAAGTATACTTGCCGGGACGGGAGCGCACCTGCTTCACGGGTCCCTCTTTCGGTGGCACACGCACGCGCCCGCTGCTGGAGCTCTTGTGCCGTGCGGCGTGCGCGCGCATTATTATTTTCTGGACGGTGTGGTTTTTAATTGGTTTTCTAATGGTGATTAATACGTTCCTAATAATCACGCAGCTGAACGTAGGCTGCGACTGCCGCATGTGGCTTCCTCGGTAGACATGACATTCGTTGTATATGCCGGACGTCACTCCCTCCATTCAAAAAAAAAAAAAAAACATATAATTATAGAAAGCGTGTTAGTCAAAATTTATCGACTTTAACCAAGTTTATAAAGAAAAAGTATTAGAATTTATGTCTCAAAATAAATTTATTATAAAAAATATATTTCATAACTAATCTAATGGTACTTACTTTGTCTCATAAGCGTTAGTATTTGGTGATATAGTTTTAGTCAAAGTTCATAATGTTTGACTCACGAGGCGTGACAATTGCATGTTTCTAGAATGGAGGGAGTATTTTAATTGGTAGACATAACATGTGCTCACTCTCTCAAAAAAAAAAAAAGAGTTTCGTCTTGTTTAAAAATTTTATGTAAATTATAAAAAAATAAAAATGTATATTAAAGTATATTTAATGATAAGTAAGTCATAAAAAATGGAAAATATTTATATTTTTTAAAAAATAAGACGGATGCTCAAACAAGATATGTGAAAAGTTTAAAGCATACTTTTTTTTTTAGACGGAGGAAGTATGTGTATATATTAAATATCGAGCATGACATGAAGACGGAGATTCAGAAAGGTATTGTTTGGTTACCAGCCTTAACTCGCCACGCCTCATCCTTGGTGGCTGTACAAAACTAAGGAAGCAATTTGCTTGGTATTTAATGTTAGGCTCGCCGGGTGCTTTTCAGTTCACTACAGCAGGATTTCTCACCACAACTGTGATGGAGTTTTTCCTCGCCACACTTTGTGGCGCCAAGAACCTCGACATGGCAGCATGCAGTTGAAATCCAAATAGCCTCTAACTTACCTTGAGCAAGTCACAACGTAACTTACCTCCTCCATTTGTGTCTCCAAATCAGATCCAATGCTACTAAATCCATGTCTATCATGTGACTTGCTCAAGGCAAGTTATCGAGTCTTTCCGCACCGGGTAGTGGCGGCGCCCACTACCGCTCCCTCCAAGACCAAATTCGCTGCAGCGGGATACGTTATCCCATACGCTATCTCCCCGTGTCCGCAAATGTAGCGATAGCGGACAGTTCGCTACGCCTACGCCGGCCTCACGCCGCTACCTCCGCATTCCACCGCCGAGGCCTTCTCCCTACGTCGCTCTCTCGGTCTCGCGCTCCTCCCTTCGCCGGCCAACTCGCGTCCCTCCGGTGCTTCGCCATGCCAATAGGCTGCCACAGCCGGCGCACTGCCCCACCTCGCGAAAAGACGTCGGCTGCTGCCGCCTCCCACCGGTCTGTTTACTCCGGGAGGAGCGGGGGCAGCCGAGGCCGCGATGGGCGCCAAAGAACAACCAGGAGCCATGGCCATCGTTGGGAGTGGCGGTGACACGGCGTGGCGGATGATAGGGACGGGGGATGGTGCGAAGTCCTAACTCGGCCAGGTCGTCCTTATCGCCGAGAGCTTGAGCAGGTCGCCGAGGTTGCGGGACCGGCGGCGGTGGCCCCACCGAAGTTCTGCCGCCACAGCTCACTACTTGCTGCAGCTATAGCCGTTTGGCGAGGTACTGGCATAGCCACGGCTAACCGCGGCGAGCCCAACGCCGCCCCACGCGACGCCGCCCACGGCCGAGCCGCCCGAGCCGGCCATCCCGACGACCGCGTTGTCCCCTGCTCCGTTCGATCGAAGGGATGGAGACATTTTCCTTTCTTTGTATGACCTATGGGCCCATTGGTCAGTGGGACCCACCCATCAACGAAGTCCGGATGAGTTGGGTTCAGTTGTTCAGGTGCACGCACCGGATTAGATATAGAGGATGAGATAGATTATGAATGGGTGCGGAAAAACTGTGTAGAGAGGAGTGATTAGGATAGAATATTCCTTTTAGATGATGAATTTAGAGTATAAAGAGTGCGGTAGCCTAAATCCCTGTCCGTCACGTGACTTGCTCAAGGCAAGTTACTCTTTACTGAATCCTTGTCCGTCATGTCATGTGTCATGTCCAGACGGAGATTATAATTGCCGCTCCCTATTGTATATTATTACACCAAGGAACCGCACGAAGTTTCCTTGTGATCCCATGCAGTGAGAAAGCCGATCTGGTGCACTTTTTTGTTTTTAGAGTATGAAGAGTGCGGATAGCTGGGAGATCGACGATCGTGCGTGCGACTTGAGAAGGATAGCCCCTTGGCGGAGGAGTCTAGGTAGCTGTTCAAGATTGCAGCGGGCTGCGGCTTTTGGCGTGGCACAACGTTGGTGACGACAACACAGTTCTCATCGACTTGCTTTCGGCCCCTTTCATAGGTAGTGGTGGTGTACCTAGTGTTGTGTTTTTTTTTATTTATCTTTGGTGGTTGTTGCCACAGTTTGTTGTCTTAGTGGTTTGCTAGTTGTGCTATGAGTTGCTGTAACAAGTCGTAGGTGGAGTGGAACACTCCCTAAGTTGAGTTGAGTGGGCGCTAGTTGTGGCGCGAGTTGAGTTGATTTGATATCTAGATGTGCAGGTGAAGTAGGATACCCTTTATATTTGTATGGTTTTTCTAGTCTACTTTCCAGTCAAAAAAACTGGGCTAACACTTACTTTTTCCTTTATCCGTCTAAAATCGTTGCAAAGGTTTTGCCGCCTTTTAAAAAAAAAAAACACACCTTCCTAAAGTTCGCGCACACGGTTGTTGCTGCTCTCGGCCTCGACCCACTTGATGCTATCTGGGCACCATCACATCCGTAGACCCATCTCTGACCGCTAGCCTAGTGGTCTAAATTCACTACTCTAGATGATTTTGACTAAAGGTGGAAGGTAGAGCCGGAGTCGGATATCATGGATTTTAGCGAATACACTAGATTTTCAAATTTTAGTAGGGAAATACTAGTTCACTTTTTGAATTAGAGGTTATCCATCCCGTAACTTTCACCTATAATCTTGACGGACTGGGTTCCCGATTCTGACTCAGCTGCCGGCCGGTACAGCAGTTGCGCTGCCTTGCTTGCGTGGGGTGGTAACACATGGCCATGCGGGTCCAGGGGCACACGGCACACGCCCACACGGCACACGCCTTGCGCCAAGGGCGTCATGCTTGGGTCGTGTTTCGTGCAGTGCAGGCAACGGGCTGCGGCTGCGGCCGGTGGTGGGCATGAATCGCCGTCGCCAGCCGGCCGGCCTGTTTAGAACGGTCTCGTCTCTCCCTCTCCCTCACTTTACAGCAACTCGAGTGGAGCTCGCTGCCAACATGGCGCCACCCAGTCCTTGTAAAACCTTCCGATCCGTGTTTGTTTAGTTTTCGATGCAAAATCTAGGATAAAGCAAATATAGCTGGATTGCACAAGTAAAAAGGGTCAATTCATTTGCTTAGCACTAAATAGTCTGTGAACTACACTTTTTTTCGAAAGCGGGATTTCACCCATACTGTATCAAGGGCAAAGGCTAAGGAAAGGCCGGAGCACTGATACAAAAGGGCTCAACAAGTAATCCAAAGATTACTAGGCGAGCCCCCACGACATGAAACAAACACACAAACAAGCAGCAAGAATACAGCGGAGGGCGAGAGAGGGGACCCAACACCCAAGACCTAAGCGTCTAGACCTACGTAAAAGACTTTAACACATAGATTGCCGGCTCAGAAGAGGAAAAAGCCGCGGTGGCAAAGCATCCACCAAAGATAAACGGTGACAACAAGTGACCAGGTAGCCCAAAGTGAACACCGGTCGCGACCCTCGGCGCTCCAAAAACGGCCGGGGAAGCCGCTAGAGTCGCGGCGAAGAAAAACGGTGACAACGGTGACGTAGCCACCGCGTGAACACGGGCGACCCTCGGCACTCCAACAACGGCCAAGAAGCCATTGTGAGCGGCGAGATAAGCGGCGAGAGCAAAGTGACCAGGTAACCCGTGTGAACACCGGTGCGACCCTCGGCGCTCCAAAAACGATCATGAAGCCATTGTGAGCCGAGCAAGCGGCGGCAAAGTCAAGCTGAGGCAGGGACAAACCTGCTTAAGAGAAACAAGAAACAAACAAGCGAGGCCAAGAACGGTGAGGGTCAATTCCAACGAGCGGCACGGGAACCGGAACCGGCGGCGACCACCGGAGCTTGACTACAGGGGGTGCTAAAACGTTGCCTTCGGGAAGGGGATCGACGCCGCAATGCCGACAACGTTGGGGAGAGCACCAAAGGTCTTTCGACCATAGCCTGCACAACGAACCTTCACCTTCTCCGCAACGGGCGTCGATAAGGTGGGCCCGGCGTGCTGCAGCGCCACCACGACGCCACAGCCACACGCCCGCGACGCGCCGACACACACGCGACGAGCGGACCACCTCGGCCCCACCGGCCACGACGACGGGCCGAGGAAGGGCAAAGCCCAGGCCACAAAGACGGGCATAACCGCAGCGCCTGACCACCGCAGCTGCACTAGCCCCGAAGAAGGGAGGCCGACGGGCCACCGATCTGCCGAGGCCACGAGCGCCGGGCGCCGCAAGCACAGTCCCGGGACCGATCGGGCCAAGGGGCTGCCGGATCCGGCCGTCAGGCGCCGGCGCCATGGCCGGTGGAACCCTAGGTGGCCGCCGCCGACGCCTAGGGCCCCGGGGAGCACAAAACTAGTCGAGGGGACGCCTGGATCCGGCCTTGACGGAGGGAGATCCGGCCTCGGGGCCGCGGGCTCGCCCAGAAGAAGGCGGGTGTTGGGGAGGAAGGGAAGAGGGCGTGCGAGGGAAGGTGAGGAGGGAGGTAGGGGTGGCTTTTTTGGGCTCCCATGTTGGCCGCCACCGCCGGCGAGGAGGCGGGGCGGCGGGCGGCAGCCGAGCCGGCGAAGTGTTGGGTTTAGTCCCACATCGGTAATCTATGGATGGGGAGCACAACATATAGGATGGGGCAGTCCTCACCTATCGGGCTAGTCTTTTGGGTTGAGTTAGGCCCAAGCCTTTATATGTGTTGCTCCGTTGGACCTGGGTGCTAGGCCCGTTTTGCTTGTGATACAACAAGCTGGGCCGTTTTCCATCGCAAGATCTTATAACAAGTGGTATCAGAACCAAAGGTCGGAAAAAACCCGTGAAAACATCTCCGGTCACATGTTGACGGGGAGCCCGTGTCTCTAAAAGGGTCACGAAAAGCCTTGTGACCCGAGAATTAAAACTCGGGCCTGTAAAATCTTACGTGAGATCACATGTGTTGTCATGTGATGGAAGAGTTGGGTCCGATGTGTGACGGGAAGATTGTTGGGTTTAGTCCCACATCGGTAATCGATGGAGGGGGAGCATAACATATAGGATGGGGCAGTCCTCACCTATCAGGCTAGTCTTTTGGGTTGAGTTAGGCCCAAACCTTTATATGTGTTGCTCCGTTGGACCTGGGTGCTAGGCCCGTTTTGCTTGTCGTACAACGAGCTGGGCCGTTTTCCGCTGCGCACCTTATAACACGAAGAGGGGGGAGGGTTGGGCGGCGGCCGGGAGGTCCTCGTGTCGCCCCCCATGGGGGAGACACCGAGACCTGCACTTGTGTTCGAAGAGATCTGTTAAATTATTCAGAGAAGGGGAAAAAAAGGATTCAGAATCTTCAGAGTGCTTATTCCGCGAGCAACACAGAGTGCTCTGCCTCTGGTAATATCTCTTAATGGATGTTTAGTTCAGTGACATTTCATTTAACAAATCTAGAACGTAAGAAAAAAAAAATGATACTCAAAACACGATGTTCAAGTTACAGTACAGACATGATTTGCCCCCTTGAACAAATGCTCACAAACAGTAAATTAACTTAACAGCATTGCAAGATGCATGGCAGGTAGGAAAGAAAATGCTTACACTACAGTAGCACAAATTTATTACTCCAAACCCGTGTCTTCAGGATTCACAATCGAGCGTCTATGCATTCAAGAACTGGAAACCAATTATTCACCACGAACACCAGTGTTGATCAAAGAGACCGCGAGCAAGAGCAGAGCGAACGTGGCAAAACAGAGAACGGGGTCTGCCTCGCCGGAGACCATTGTCACGGCACAAGAAGCCATGAAGAGCCCCACGGCGGCGGCGTTGCGGCGCATGAACACTGCGAGAGCATGTGCACCGCCGAACACCGCAGGGATGGTGGGGGCCCGGTGGTCGGTCATGTGTATACCGGTAGCGACGAGGTTGGCGCCGACGAGAACCCCGGCGAAGCAGAGGAGTAAGTCGGGCCGCCGGGCGCTGGAGTGCATGCCTACGATGACAGAGAGCAGCATGACGGTGAAGCCGATGGCCATAACCCTGCTTCCCGGAGGGCTCATTGCCATAGTTTAAAGAGTTAGGACTAATCTTAAAGAGTTAGGACTAATCTATACAACATTGCATGACGTGTGAGCACGCCACGTAGTCGGTCACGTTGTACGTCTGCATTCGAACCCGCACCTGCACGTACGGACGCATCCTGTGTGTCCTCTCAACCTCATGGGCAGTAAGAAAAAAATGCAATGTTTTATGTTTCAACGCCTAGCGCATCTCGGAAATCCACTGCCTGCTTATTTTGAGTCGCCACGACACCAGCATCGTCTCGCTCTCACATGCGGTCACAGCGTCGTCTTCTTTTGAGTCCACCGTGGACTGGACGGCCGGCGCGCATATTCGAGCATCGGCACGGCACACCAGACCACGGGTTCGGACACCAGAGCAGAGCCGAGCAGAGCACCACGGGTTCTCGTGGCCCGTTTGGCCTGGAAGTGCCGTGCACACATAGAACCGAACGCCGGCAGATCAGAACGGTGCTGTGCACGGTGGACTCAAAGCGTCCGGCCGTCCGACGCGTGTGGCCCTCATGTTTTGTGTCCGGCCGGGCTCGAACGAGCCGGCTCGACGGCACTGAAACAGACGAATACTTAGCCGGGGTCGCTGCTATCGAGCTTGTCTCCTTTGTCCCACTTTCGGGTTCTCTGGGCGGCATCAAGAATTCAAGTCCTTGCAACAGTACCACCTCTCGATCGCTTCTCGGCGTTCTCTCCCACAGTACTAAGCATAGCACACATATCTCTATGTCTGTTCGTTGCTGGGACGCAGGCAAATTGACCGCAGCAGCGTGCGGTGCGTAGCATCTACCTAGTCGGGCAGCGTGCCATGTTCCATTTTCAGCCGGTGGGTCGGCCCAGAGACGTCCAGCTAACTAAATGCTGCACGGCGCGTGTATACGAGCATCGGCACACCAGAGCTCGAGATGGGTTGGGTTCTGGTTCCGACCCTCAGCATGCGTCTGGCGGCGTCGCAACGACGGAGCGGGTGAGACAGACCGACCAATCACCCACGTTTTTGCATCCGCGCCATAGGCTTAGCCGGGGCCAACCTACTTTGCGGGTCCTGCATTGTTGGGTTCTAATTTTGATTCCCATAAACTTTCGTCCCAAACTCTGAAGCTTGCAGGACATTTAGACTGAAGATGAAGAAGAAACAAAGGCAAGTATCGAAGATGGCTTCGCAGAATATAACTTCGCAGGAAAGTTACAAGATCGAAAAATGAAGGAACGTGGGATCAGGTTTTAAGCGAAGATGGCGACAGTGGCTTCGCTGAAGAAACAACAGAAAGTAGCGAAGAGGAACAAGAAAATTACCGCGAAGGCAAAGATTGTAACTTCGCTAGAAAAATAGATTGTAGGACTCCACCTCAAAGTTTTCTGTAATTTTTGTATCACTACGAAGTCAGGGGGCCTATAAATACCCCATGACATCCTTTGTAATCGCCATGTTGAATGGCCACTTTGTAAACCATATCATCATCAATAAAATGTTGTGCTGAGCAATCACCCAACATCTTGGCGCCCACCGTTTGTGTGAGCAACGATCTACCCCACGACCACCAAGAATCATGGGAAGACCCCCAAGAACAAGTCGGCAAGCGTCGACGAAGAAAGAAAGAACAGCAGAAGATGAAGTACCAAGAACAAGCGAAGACAACGTATCCAGGGAAGTCGTTCCCCAAGATAATCAAAGCGAAGAAGCAAGAAAGTTACAAGAGTTAGAAGAAGAGTTGAGCAAAAGCAAAAGAGCTTGAGGCTTGCAAAGCCAGAACCGCAGAGAAAATATTAAAGCAAAGAATAGTGGAAGCCAAAGCAAAGATAAGAAGATTGAATGAAGAATTGATGAATCAAGAAAACGAAGTCATCATCACGAGATGAAGATAAGACTGACCAAGATAAAGAAAAAGCAATAGTCACAATTGACCCGCATTCTCCATTATCGTAGACTTACAAATGGCAAAATGGCCAAAAGGCTTCAAGTTCAACGCCATACCAACATACACGGTTAAGGCTTGACGGATCCAAGACAATTTTTGATGAGCTTCAAGCGGCCGCCGAATCGGGAGGTGGAGATGATAAAACATTGGCGAAGGCACTTATCATGGCAATGAAAGGATCAGCCCGTAAATGGTACTCTTCGCTCAAGCCAAGATCATTAAAAAGTTGGGAACAGTTGAGGACAACCTTATTAGTCGACTTCCAAGGATTTCAGCACACAGGGCTTACAAGTGATGACTTGTTTGATATCAAACAGTATCCAAAAGAACCAATAATCCAGTATTACAAAAGATTCATCCAAATGAAGACCCAGATTCCAAACATATCGACAAAAGTCGTCATAATCGCTGCAATTAGAGGTCTCGAGCCGGACGCTTGTCTTCGCATTTGAAAAGAGAAAGACCAACAACTGTTGCACAACTATATGAAGAATTTCAAAAATATGCAAGATCGACGGCGACTTTTAGAAAGAAGACCGAAGAAGAGAATGCACAGAGAAATCAAGCGAAGTCAAACAACCAGTTCAAACCACAAAATTTTGAGCGAAGACAAGACCAATACCAGCCCACCACTTCGCATCAATCAAATCAACAATGAACAAAGCGGAGATAACATTCAAGCACAAAACAACCAAATGAAGCCAATATAACAACAGAACTTCAACAATAGCCAAAGAGGAGGCTTCAATCAAGCAAGATTTGGAGAAAGAAGATTGTTGAAACCCGAGGAAATGTATTGCATCGTCCATGGCAAAGGGGCTGGTCACACCTCCAAGATGTGTCCCATAGTAAAAAAAAGCATAGAGCAAGTTCAACAAGAGAACAAATTGCTGGAAACTCAAAGATCAATAAACTTCTTGTCTCAAGCAAGCTCTTCGCACAACCAAGCATACTATGACCCAAGTTACAATCAGCAAATGTTGCGGGACCACCACCAATATACAATTGCCAACCTTTGGCAATAGCTCCGCCACAATGGGGACAAATGCAAAATCCACATCCCGAAGCTTCGATTGCAAATAACAACTCAAATGCCCAAAATAACGGTTCTCCGGCCGTGTCAACAGCTAGCGTAGAGGAAGAATAACGACAACTGTGGAGGAAACAACATAGAACATTCAACAAACAATGAGAGAAGAAACTATTTCCGAAGAGTCAATGCAATTTCAATGAAAGGGCCATACAAGAAAACAAGATGGTCACACCAACCAATTATCTTCACGTAACAAGACATGAAACTCAAAGATTATCCACATATGGATGCCATGGTCATAGAGGCAAACATTGATGGTTGGGATGTTACAAAAGTCCTAGTGGATGGGGAAGCTCGCAGACATCCTCTTCAAGATCAACTCTAGATGCGATGCAAATCAAAAGACAAGATTTGGGAAGAGCGTAATACCCACTAGTTGGATTCGGTGGCAAGAGAATAAACTCAATTGAAGAATTGTTTTGCCAGTTTCATTCAAAACACATAACAACGCAAAGTACGTGAGCAAGTTGGCGTTTGATGTAGTAGAAATGCACGCCCAATACAATGCCATATTCGGAAGAGGAAGTTTGAACATTGAAGTCTGTAATCAACTACTCTTACCTATGTATGAAAGTTCCAAAGAATCAATGGCCCAATATCAATTCATGGGAATCCATTGTAAGCAAGAAACATTGAGAAAGACTCAACACCAAAGACAAAAGAACGCCCCGGCAATTGAAGAAATCAAGACGAAGAAAAAGAAATAGAAAATGCGAAGTCACGTAAAAAGGCGAAGACTTGTGCGAAGGCGTAAACAAAAGAAGTCTTGTTAGACCCAATGGTAAATGCACAAAAAAGTGATCATAGAAGCAAATCTAGCACAAGAAGAGGAAGAACAACTAATAGCTTTCCTAAGAAGCAATCAAGATGTCTTCGCGTGGTCAGTAAAAAAAGACTTAGAGGGAGTTAGCGGGGACATCATTGAACACCGCCCAACATCGATACCGCCATGTGCCAAAGAAGTAAAAGTTAAGAAAAATCTCCGAAGATAGAACAATAGCCGCGGAAGGCTGAAGTTCAAAGACTACTTGATGCAAAGGTCATAAGAGAAGTCCAATTTACAACTTGGCTAGCTAACATTGTAATGGTAAAGAAAAGCAATGGAAAGTGGAGAATGTGCATAGACTTCATGCACCTAAACAAAGCTTGCCCCAAAGACAACTTTCCTCTACCAAGAATCGACACACTAGTCGACCAAGCTGGGAAGTTTAAATGCTAAGTTTCTGGATTGCTTCTCGGGATATCACCAAATCTACATGAAAAAGGAAGACGAAGAAAAGACAAGCTTTTATCACACCATTTGGAACATACCGCTTTTCAAAGAATGGCGGAGGGGCTTCGCAACGCCGGGTCAAGCTTTATCGTAATGACTTCGTAGCACTCAAAGACCAAATCGAACAATCTATTGGCATATGTCGATGACATAATAGTAAAAAGAAAAAGCGAAGACCACATAAAAGATTTGAAGCGCATATTCGAGAACCTAAGAAAATCAAACCTCAAGCTCAACCCCGAAAAGTGTACCTTCTGAGTGCGTAAGGAAAAATTCTCTGATGCATAGTTTCAAAGAAAAGGCATTGACCCAAATCCGTAAAAAGATAAAGGCAAGAATGGAAACCGAAGTGCCAAAAAATATCAAAGACATCCAAAACTAATGTAAAGGTTAGCCATTTGAAACGTATTCATATCAAAGTCACAGAAAAAAAACTTTCCAATATTTCAAGCCCTAAAAGGAGCGAAGACAAACTTTGTATGGGGAAAGAGCAAGAAGAAACCTTCAAGAAATAAAAAATATCTTTCCAATCCCTCAACACTAACAACTCCAAAAGTTGATCAAGAGTCGCTCCCTTTACATCTCAAAGCATCCGAGAAAGCAAGAAGCGCTTGAGATTGGTACAAGAAAGAGAAAAAGATCATACAAAGAAACAAGAGCCAATCTATTTCGTCTCCGAAGCATTATCCGGCTCAAAGATGTATTATTCAGAAATAGAAAAGATAGCCTATGCAGTACTCATGGCAACAAGAAAATCTGAAGCACTATTTCTTGGCACACAAAGTAACAATACCAACAAACCAACCTCTCAAAGACGCATCGCAAAGTTGCAAACCTTTAGGAAGACTTGGCAAATGGGTACTGAAATCTCCCAATATTTCATTGAATTTAAAAAGAACAAACAATAAAGTCACAAGTGTTGGCAGATTTCATCTCGCATTGGACACCATCAACAGATCACGAAGATCAAAAAGAACACCAGAATGGACTTTATCTTGTCAAGAATGGACAATGAATTGTGATGGAGCATGGGGCTCCGCAGGGGCCGGAGTAGTTGCAATAATTACTTCGCCATCCTGAGTCAAAATGAAATACGCAAAGAAGATTGGAATTTCGATGCACAAACAACATCGCAAAATATGAAACAGTCTTGCTGGGGCTTCGCAAGGCAAGAGCAATAGGAGTACAAAAAATCTTGATCAAGACCGATTCTCAAGTTGTAGCAGACACGTTGAGAAAAGTTACAAGGCAAAAGATCCCGAACTAGCTAAGTATTTGCAAAGTATCGAGAGATCGGGAAAAAACACTTTGAAGGATTCATAGTGCGAAGCATTTCAAGAACAAACAACGAAGAAGCGATGAAATTGTAAAAAAAGAGCTCAAAAAATCAAATTACCACCAAATGTGTTTTATCAAGTACTTTTTAGAATCCTCAATCAAAGCAAAGATGGAAGAACCAAAGCACATCCATATTATTGAGAGCGAAGATTGGAGATCATCAATAATAGCTTTCCTAAAAGGTTTTTTTATGAACCGTAAAAATGAGGCCGAAGATATAAGAATGAAGCACAAGACAAGAAATTACAAGCTTATCAACAACCAACTCTTCAAACATGGCATTTGTGAACCATTACTCAAGTGCATTTCAAGCTTAAGAAGGAAAGGAATTATCGCAAGAAATACACAACAGTATGTGGGAATCATGCAGCCCAAGAGCCATAGCAGAAAAGCATTCAGACAAGAGTTCTATTGGCCAAACAGCCAAAAAAAGATAGCAAGGACATAGTAAAAACATGCCACAATTGCCAAATTTCAGCAAGCAAGTCAAATGCCCCAAAGAAACCCAATTCAACACATAGAACCAACTTGGCCACTTGCAAGATGGGGAATAGATATAATTGGAAAACTTCCCCCCGGCCAAGGCAACGATCAATACGCTAGCTTGTGGTAGTTGAATATTTCACTTAAATGGATAGAAGCGAAGCCAATCACCAATATGTCATCAACAACAATGAAGAAGTTTCTTTGGCAAAACATAATCTGCAGATTTGGAGTCCCTAGACATATAACCCCTCGACAATGGAACCTAGTTTGATAGCGAAGACTTCAGAAATTATTGTGAAAATTTGAAAGCCAACTTTGCTTCGCATCGGTCGAGATATCCACAATCAAATGGAGCCGTTTGAAAGAGCAAATGGCATAATATGTGTGGGAATATTAAAAATCTAGTCGGACTAACAAAAGGAAAATGGGTCGATGAACTACCAAGGATTGTTTGGAGTCACAACACTACCACAACAAGATCAACAAAGTTTACACCTTTCAAGTTGTTATATGAGGATGAAGCAATGACTCAGAAGAAATTCAGTTCGAAGGTCCCAGAACAAATGTGGAAATAACAAGTTTAAGAAGATCAAGAGACAAGCAAAGATTTGCTCGAAGAGGAAAGAAACCAAGCTGTGTTGAATTTAAGAAAGTATCAAGAAGAAACAAGCAAGTGGTACAACAAGAAAGTGGTGAAAAGAGAACTACAACCAGGAGACTTTGTACTCAAGAGAAAAAGAAACGAAGATACGGTGGGCAAGTTCCAGCAGAAGTGGGAAGGACCTTTTGTGATAACAAAATCAAACAGACAAGGATCATATCATCTGGAGAACCTCAAAGGAGAAGAATTAAGCCATACATGGAACATCGGGGATCTTCGCAAGTACTATCCCTAGAATTTTCCTTTCCCAAAATTTGTAAATGCGCAAGCTAGTTTCAATTCCTTAGAAGCATTTCATTAGTTTCAATCAAGAGTTGCACTCTTTTTTTCCACTCAGGGGAAGCCCTTCGCAGGTGAGTGGTTTTTAACGAGGCGGACTCTATTGTAAATTCTCATATCAAATATAAATGAGAAAGTAGTTTCCCGACTGCATTCATTCTTTCTTTGTTCTTTTTTCTCGAGAGCGAAAAGCAAAATGCTTCTACATCGGCAAAGTATCCACAACTAAACTACACGTAGGTACAATTTTGTAGCAAAAGCTAAAATTATTACCTACAACGCTTCTCGACGTTTTTAAATTTCTCTAAGGAGAAAATTTTGACTTCAAAACTAAGTCTTCGCTCCTACCGCAAAAAAAAAGAAGGGGACGACGTTTTCAAATTTCTCTAAGGAGAAAATTTTGACTTCAAAACGAAGTCTTCGCCTCCCACTTCGCAAAAAAGAAGAAGGGGACGACGTTTTTTAAAAATTCTCTAAGGAGAAAATTTTGACTTCAAAACGAAGTCTTCGCCCCACTTCGCAAAAAAGAAGGGGACGACGTTTTCAAAATTCTCTAAGGAGAAAATTTTGACTTCAAAACGAAGTCTTCGCTCCCACTTCGCAAAAAAAGAAGGGGATGACGTTTTCAAATTTCTCTAAGGAGAAAATTTTGACTTCAAAACGAAGTCTTCGCCTCCCACTTCGCCAAAAAAAGAAGGGGGGGCGACGTTTTCAAATTTCTCTAAGGAGAAAATTTTGACTTCAAAACAAAGTCTTCGCTCCCACTTCGCAAAAAAAGAAGGGGACGACGTTTTAAATTTCTCTAAGGAGAAAATTTTGACTTCAAAACGAAGTCTTCGCTCCCACTTCGCAAAAAAAGGGGGGACGACGCGTTTTATTAACTTTTCAAAAATAGAAGGAATAATATTCGCTACAAAATGCTTCAATTACAAAAGATGAAATGTGCCATACATAACATTTATTCAAGTATACATACAACACACATATACAAACCCCTTAGCAAACACCGCTATTCAAAATTCTTCGAGAGGCAACACTAGTTTTCGCCTCGCTCAAAATATCTTCAACAACCTCGTTGATTATTTCATCACCGTATCTCGAAAATTTTCTCCAAAAGCATAGCTCGGAGAAGCACTTGAGCAGGAGGACTACAATAAAAACATAAAAGCTTTTTAGAACAATACAAAACAGCCATAGAAAGGAGACTTAGTTAAACAATCATTACCTGCCCAAATAGTACTAAAATCAACAATCTTGGGCATCCTATAGGTAGATTTCACGCCGATTTCTGAAACACTTATCAACAAAAACACCAAGATCCGTATCACCGGTGGCTTCACAATATTCCATAAACTCAGACGTTTCAAAAACAAAATTATCCCTCACAATCATCAACGGCATAATAGGAACTACATCTCCGGCAAGCTTTCGCTTGAGGAACCTCAAGCGCAGATATTCCAAAGTCAAAATCTGCACAAATAGACTAAAATTATAGACGCAATCTCCTTCGCACCAAATTAAACCAACGCAATAACAAAACCATAAGTTAACAAATTTACAACTCCTTACGCCAACATGTTCTCCTCCTCTCCAAAACCCTCAAAACAAAAGCGTAAGACTAATCCAAATGACTAGCCCCTATGCTCACGAACATTGTTCCGATTCCTTTCTTCTTCTTCACGAGCCTTCCTCTCTTCTTCCTCCTTGGCTTCTTTAAAGCCTCTTCCTCCTATAAGATATCAAACTCAATCTATTAAAAGCTAAAGTCGGCAAGCTAAAAAGAAACAAAGGAAAATAAAAAGTCAAACAAAAATAACTACATAATACCTTTCTTAACTTCTCCTTAACTTTCTCAAGACAATGCTCTCGCCCACAGTTGCACCAATCTTTGCTCAAAGAATTTCTTGCACAAAAGATGAGTGCGCATTGAAATTTTGCTAATGGCATCCCCTCGAAATTTGAAGGAATCCTCCAAAAAGGTTTCGTACAAGGGATCATTAGCATCCTTCATCAAATGCAATAGAGCACGTGTAGAGTACATCACGCTAGTATCCGATGCGGCTTGGACCGTAACACCAAGATCCTCATATTGTCAAGCAGAGCCAACTAAAAAATGGATCGTACTCCCCAAGCTCCCAACAAGGATCTTCAGCGTGGCTCCCCACTTCTCATATGCAATTTTGCACGGCTCCCACATTCTCGTTAAACTTTCTAAGCAAGAATTCGTCCATCTCGTACTTTTCTTCTCTAAATATTGCTTCTCTTTAGTAAGATTAGCAATAGTGGCCTTCGCGACCTCAAGCTGCTCATCTTTTTCCTTGATAACATCCGTAGTGCCATGATACAAACGCTCCAACTTGTGGCATTCATCAACGGCTTCGCCCCTTTCCTTTTCTTTGCCAAAGAACTTGGGATTTTAAAGACTTAATCTCATCAAGAAGAGATCTTTCACGAATCGCGAAGGCAAGATATCGCTTGTCGAAAGTGACTTTCTCAATCCCCGTTGAATCAAGGCACTCTACAAAACATATAACAGTATAAATCAAAAAAGAAATATACAAAGAAAGGAAGAGAGCGAAGTGTAAAATCAAACTTCGAAAAAATGAGACAACAAACCTTGTACATCATAGACAATCCGGCGTCAACAAGTTCAAGTGGATTCTTCTTCGCAAGTTCACCCCAAAGATCCGGAACCGAAAATGCATCATCAATGCACTTAGAAAGTTGAAGTTCAGGCTTCTTTGGTAGAATGCAAAGTTTGTCCACTCCAATCCCAACAAATTTATACGAGTCTAAATTAATCCCACTCTCTTGACAAAATTTCAAAGTATTATCAACGACTGCGAGAGCTCCTCGCCAGATAATTTCGAGTAGCATCGGCTACTTGAGGAGTGGGATGATCCTCAATAACACTTTTCATCACACCAACATCAATTGTTTTGTCCTTTGACGACGTTTGACGATCGGGGAAAGAAATCAGCTAAAAGGAAAAAATAGGAAAATTTAGCATAAGTAAAACACATACATAGTGTAAATAGAAACTTAAAAAAAAAAACTTACAAACTTTCTCCCCATCTTTCGAGGAGGACAAGGAATTTTTCTTAAGCTTCAACATTCACCAACGACTCAGATAAGCGGCCCCATTTGGTCAAGTTTAGCTTCTTCATCCACAACATCATCAAAATCTTCAAAAGAAAAACTCAGCAGTTCTTTGTTCCCTTTTATGAAGTTTCTCCTTCATAACTTTAATCGCTTCTCGAGCTCTTTTCGATGAAGTTTTCCCTACAAAAATAGGAAATAAATCAAGTTTCAAGAAAGGACACAAATATAGCAAAACAACATAAAAAAATAAGAAGTAAAAACACATACTTGGAGCATCCTCATTTGACACACCATCTCGTTCTTCAACATTACCCTCGAGACCTTCGCAGGGCTCGAGGCGGGCTTCGCAGCAAAGCTTCTCAACAGCCCCAACTTGTTCAATAACAATATTTTCTTTAGCAATTTTTTGTAAAACCACGGCCTCGGGAACGGAAGAAGTATTCTCTCGGATGAACTAACAAATGACTCATGTGAATACTTTTAGCTAACTTCGCTAAGTCAAGAGAAGCATGTTCATCATGCAAAGCGTAAGTTGATAAAACGAGACTCTCGCGATAATAATGGGAGTTGATTGCCTAAATCTAGGTGAAGTAGGAGTGGAAGTACCAAGAGGCGAAGCTTCCTTCGTAGTATCATCCACATCTTCAAATCACCGAAGTACCCAAATTACGTGAAGCTAATCGAAACTTTGTAAGTATTCAAAGAAGCGGAGTAAGTAATGCCGAGTCAACCCAAAGAGAAGAAAAAACCTTGCAAATCTTCCTCACCTCCAAATCCTGAAGAGAAGTACCAAGAATCGAAGCATCAACACCTTATTTGTCGAAAGTTCAAGATTTCCAAGCAAATCATCCTTTGGCTTCTTGACTCTCTTTTTTTCGAAGGTTTAGTCGCCACGGCCCGCCGGGCGTCTTCGCGAGAAAGAAGTTGCCTTCGCAACATCATTACTTCCTCTTCAAGTTCTTGTCACAATCTTTCTTGTCCTTAGTCCGAGCATAAGCGGGAGGGGGACGGACTTTGTAGGTAATTTTGGCAAGATCAAAAATCTGTTCAATCTAACATAATCCCTACCAATAATATCATCCATAAACTTTCTCTCCGTATGAAGATATTTTCCAAGCAAATCAACAGCCTTACTTTCAACAGCAGTAACAAACTCTTCTTCAGTATCAAACTTCGAAGGTTTCACAAGTATCCCTATCCGGAAAAAAATATAGTCTTTTCCTCTACTTTTCTTCGTATGATATCAAAGAAAATCCCACCCAAGGCAAAGTGGCCAAACACCAGCAGCAACATACTCCTCAACAAGATCTTGAGTGGATTGTTGGAAGACAACTCTACCAAAGGCCTTAAAACATTCAGCATAACTCTGAGATTTGGAGAATTTGGGTTTGCGTCAAATTGTTCCCTGTGCATACGCGCAGCCAACGGGTACCTTTTCACCACGCCTCTCTTACCAAGCTTCTCCTCTACCATAGGGACTTTGTGGTAAAACCAATAGTTGTACCATCCATCAGCCCATTTGTTTTTCGCGGCAGGAGAGATTTGTTTTTGGCCACGAGCAGTTTTGAAGTTGCAGCATCCAAAATAAAGTTGAACCTTGCGCTGATCAATAGTCCTACTTCAAAACTGACAATGCAATTCGTGTAGAGCACAAAAACAATCTATGTCCGGTTGAACATTTTGGTTTCGCACAGCCCAAACAAAAACTCCGACAATCGACTATGGCATTGGGAGTCGATGATGCATCTCAATGTTGTATCTTTTAAACACTTCTTCAAGAAAATTTTGAGGAGTCATGCGAAGTCCCGCGGTGAACAGATCCTTGAAAACAATACACTCATCAGCCTTTGGCTTCGGGATCTTCTCATCTGGCTCCGCAGGCCTATATTGACCGGCTTTCAAGATTCCCGTCTTTCACCATCTTATCCAAGTCGATCCGTGTCATTTTACTCGGCCAAAAACAAGTGAAATACGGTCATCCGGGAGCAACTCCGATTCTGAAGCAGACACATCACTAAGCCCCTCATCAGAGTTTTCATTTTCTTGGTTATGTGATGGTGATTGCTCAATTTCTTCTTCTTGAGATCCAAACATATTTTCATCAACTTCGACCATCCTAAAAATCAAAGAAAACATTATACAAAGTATACTTGTAAATATATAAAATCAAGAAAACGGCTTCGGGGGTAACTCACTTAGAATTTAAGAAGGCCGAACCTTCGGCTCAAACAAGTCACTTCGGAGAAAAAAATAGGCTTCAACTTGGCAAAGCAAATTTTGACTTCGCCAGAAAGAAAAATTTTCAAAAAGGTGTCCCTCTTGAAAAAGATAAGAAAAACAGGGGGGTGCTCGTTATTTATTGACAACTTGGTCAAACGGTCAAACTAAAAAAAAATCATCATCATTTTAAAGTAAAGATATTCGCGAAGTCAAAGTCCAACTTCAAAGTTTGGGACGACGTTTGATCAAACCAAAGTTTTAAGAAAAACTTAAGTTTGTGGGTTTCACGCCTTTGAAGTCGGCCTTAAGCCCACGAGGGGCTACTTGTTGGGTTCTAATTTTGATTCCCATAAACTTTAGGCCCCAAACTGAAGCTTGCGAGGACATTTAGACCGAAGATGAAGAAGAAACAAAGGCAAGTATCGAAGATGGCTTTCGCGTAATATAACTTCGCGGGGAAAGTTACAAGATCGAAAATGAAGGAACGCGGGGATCGGGTTTTAAGCGAAGATGGCGACAGTGGGCTTCGCTGAAGAAACAAATGAAAGTAGCGAAGAGGAACAAGAAAATTACCGCGAAGGCAAAGATTGTAACCGCTAGAAAAATAGATTGTAGGACTCCACCTCAAAGTTTTACGTAATTTTTGTATCACTACGAAGTCGTGGGGCCTATAAATACCCCCGACATCCTTTGTAATCGCCATGTTGAATGGCCACTTTGTAAACCATATCATCATCAATAAAATGTTGTGCCGCGAGCAATCACCCAACATGCATGCATTTGGGGACAAAATCGTTTTGTATGCGTGTGGATGTGGCGTACAATGATCTACCTCCTCTCCTCTCGGCTCTCACGTTGTGGGTGCGTCACCGTCGCGTCGAGCGGCGGTACCGCTAATGGTGTGCCACGACGCCGGGATGCGGAATCGACATGGTTAGGTGCTGGTGTTCATGCATCACCCCTGGGCATATTTTTACCGAAAACCGAAAACCGAACCGAACCGAACCGAAAACCGAACCGAAATGTCGGTTTTTGGTTTTCGGTTCGGCTTCGATTTTTCGTATCTGAGGAAACCGACTAATCGGTTCGGTGCTCGGTTTTACCTCAAAACCGAACCGAATACCGAAGAAACCGAGAATCGGCATCATATTTCCTCTCCACCTCCACCAATCTCACATTGGGCCAAGCCCTAACGCTGCAAGCCACGCTCTCATGACCCAATAGCTTTGATCCAGCGCCCCAATGTGAGTCGCCCCGATCCTCACCGTCGATCACCGAGTCATGCACGCATCGAACATCGTAACCCTAAGCGGTAGCATCGGGCGGCGGCGAGTGGCTGGCGGCGCCGGCTGGTCGGCGCGGGGATCTGCGGCGGGGCTCGCGGGCGGGCGCTCGTCGAACTGGCGTGGCGGCGTCGAGCTCAGCCGCGGGCGGGTGGGGGCTCGCAGCGCGGCTTGGGCGGCGAGCTTCAGCCGGCGGCGTGGCAGCGGTTCCTCAGCGAGGGCGGCGGCGGACCTCAGCCGACCTATTTCGGGCGGCGGGGCTCATCGGCGGCAACGCGTCGGGGCGGGAAGGAGGAGCAGCGCCGACCATTCGGTTTTTTTCGTAAAAACTGAAAAACCCAGTAAAACGAAGCAAACCGATTTCGTCGGTTTACGTGATTTTGCCAAACCGATCGGTTTGATTTTCTAGAAACCGAATTATTTTTACCGAACCGAACCGATTTTCGGTTTTTACCGAATGCCCAGGGTGATTCATGCACGCCACAGCTTCGTATCGTTCGTGCCCGCCCTGCGCACAGGACACCGCCATGTACCCGCGCCGTGTTGCTGCTCTCGGCCTGGTCTCCTAAACGTCGTCCCACTGGTCGTGGCGCTGCGTCTCGTTCCAGATCGCGTGTGCCGTGTAGTGCTGGCAGCGGGTAGCCAGCCGGCGGGCCCGTTCATTCAGAACGGTCACGTCTCTCCCTCGCTTTACATCATCTTGATACAAATTATACAGTACCTTTGACCATTGAACTTGGGTCGTTGCATTGCATTGCATTGGTGAGGAAGGCGACGGGCACGCATGGCCACCCACCCTCGCCGTCCGTAATGCTGCAGTTGCTTTGCTCCCCACATGACATGGACCGTACCAGTCACTGCCAACATGGCCCCACCCAGCCCTTATAAAATCTCCCGACCCCCACCTTGGCACCACCACCGGCCAGAACCAGATCCAGCGTCTGCGCTTCCCTCCTCTCCTCCCGCAGGCACCTAGCTCCCGCAGGCCCTTATAAATAAGACTCTGCTGCGGGCCGCAGCAGCAGCGCTTCCCTCTCGTGTAGTTCCGCCTTCTTCCCCGGCGGCACCTAGCTCGACGACGTGAGCTGAGCAGCCACAGGATACGGGCAACTGCATGCGCAAGGTCATCAGCAACCAGCATCGATCGTGCTTGCTAGCTTATCTCGCCGCCGCCGAGATCGGTAACGCTCCTTCTCCTCCGCCTTACCAAGTTTTGTCCCACTCTAAATTTGGGCGGAAAAGATGGTTTCTGTGAAAAAAAAAAAAAACTGAGGTTTTAGCGTGTCAACACGACGTACGGTGAGCCGATGGCCACAGCCCTGCTTCGGGAGTGCTCATCAGCGGCGGCGGGAAGCCAGGTGATGCCAACGTGGACGGAAGCATGGCGGACTGGGCCGACGCCGACGAGTCTGCGAGCCCGGCCCGACTTGGGATATTCTAGACGTGTGCGTTGAGCATTGTCGATTGGCGTGCGTGATGGTGATCGATGGACCCACCCCGTGTCACGACGAGCATGATCCTGATTGGATGCGTCACATCGCAAACCGGGCCAGGCCCGACGGACGGGTGAGTTTCCTCGCTTTCATCATCGCTGTCGCTGTCTCCCAGTATCTTTGGCTGCTTGGGATGTGGTGGTTGTCGCGCCGTCCTGAGCTCGATCAGCAGCACGCCGGCAGACGAGATGGGCTCCGAACGACGCGGCCGGGCCTTGGATCGACGGTCCCCATGTTTGCATGGAACGAAACGAATGGTTGTGGGCATGCGTGAGCCGTGCAGGCATAGGCAGCCACCGTACCGCACCACTGGTGGCACAACCACCCGCACGCCGCCCGCGGACTCGACACGATCAGTATACATACAACTAAGCATTCGGTTTAACCTTCCTATCGTTCGTGCGCGGTGTTGCTGTTCGGCCTCGTCTCCTTGGTCGTGGCACTGGGTCTCGTTCCAGATCGCGTGGTGCGGCCGTGTAGTGCAGGCAGCGGGTAGCCAGCCGGCGGGCAAGTTCAGAACGGTCACGTCTCACTCACCCTTGATACCTTTGACCGTTGAATTGGTGAGGTAGGAGTTGCATTGCATTGGTGAGGTAGGACCAACCAAGGGGACAGGGGACAGGCACGGATGGGATGGCCGCCCTCGCCGTCCGTTTCCAGGCTAACTGCCAGTTCCTTTATTGCTCCCCACACATGGACCGTACCACTCACTGCCAACATGGCCCCACCCAGTCCTTATAAAAACCCCCGAACCCCGTCTTGCTCTCTTCATCCATTGGCACAACCACCGGCCAGAACCAGGTCCAGCGGCGGCGGCCACTGGCGCTTCCCTCTCGTATAGTGCCGCCTTCTTCCCCGGCGGCAGCTAGCTCGACGACGTGAGTGAGGTTCGTGCTAGTGCTACTGACCGGAGGCCCTGGGGTAACGTTCCTTCTCCTTCGCCGGAATTACTTTTTAAACCGATTCTGTACTCCCCTTCCGTTGCACGAGCTCATATGGTACCCTTGCTCCGTGATTCTTGGCGAACCTGTTAATTGAAAAATCCGTTGCCGTTCTTGACGTTCCAGTTAACAGAGGACGCCCGGCGATGAGTACTCGGAAGCAGGGCGATGACCATCGGCCTCACCGTCATCCTGATTTCAGCCGGCGCTGCCATGCACTTCGCGACGATGGTGGCTTCAGCTTACTCTGCTTTCGGGGCTCCTCGTCGGCGCCCAGCCTCGCCCGTTGCGGCGTCCGCATGGCCGGCGGCCCAACTACGCCCATCGTTCCGTGGTCTTCGCCCAGAGCACGAGCTCGCGGGCGCCGGGCGCACCGCAACGCAGCCGACGTGGGGCTCGTCATGGCTTCGTGTGCCATCACGGTTGTCTCCGGCGAGGAAGACCCGGCGCTCTACTTCTGCATGTTGGCTCTGCTCCTGCTCGGGCTCATCCTCGTCAACATCGGAGCTCGTGACGAATAATCAGATCTTGGATTCATTCACTCTCGATTGGTTCCTGATCCTGACTCCACACTGACCGACAATCAGTCAGTCACCGCCGCCGCCGCTACTGCCCCTGTCATCGAGCCAAATTCCTGAATTGGCATGTCACCGGTTGAAGAACCACCACCATGCACGCCGTCGCCGCGTCAGTCAGTCACTGTAGACTGTAGTGTTTGTTGCTTGCTACTGTATATCCCTACCGCTTGTTGCCGAATATATGTCCCGTCCTGTTGTGTGCTTGCTGTGTTTAGATCCCCGTTCTCTCTCCAAAATTCACTATTCACCTATCACATCAAATCTTTTGTCTCATACATGGAGCACTAAATGTAGGTAAATAAAAAAACTAATTATATAGTTTTGATGTACACGACGAGACGAATCTTTTGAGCATAGTTAGGTCATGGTAGGACAACAATTACCACAAACAAACGAAAAGTGCTACAGTGTCTGATGTGACATTTTTTCCCAAACTCCATGGATCTAAACAGGAGTAAAACAGTTGTCCTACTGTAGTGTAAGTGTCTGCCTTTCCTACCTTCAAGCTGCAATGCTATTTCTTTTGTGAGCATCTGGTCAAATACAACCATATGTGTAACTTGAGCATCATGTTTGGAGTATCTGTTTGCAGATGTCCTAGATTTGTTCAATGGAATGTCACTCAACCAAGCATCGAGTACGACATATCATTAGTGCACGTCGTGTTGCTCGGCATATTTTGGCAACGAGTTGGTAGCTGGAGAGAGCAGTGGCGAAGTTCAGATGCTGATCAGGGCCACTGCATGCAGTTGTGTTTACCAGTCACTTGTTACTCATGGCTTGTGAGTGCAGCTAAAAACCAGCAGACAAGGAGGCAATTTCGTCTGCTCCTTTCCATCGATCCGTGCCTGCAGAGTGCGCACTACAGTGTCTCGTAGTCCCTTTTTTTTTTTTGTTTGCTTTTCTGCTTGGCGAAATTAGCATGGCAAGAGAAGTTTTTGATCTGTAGTACACCGATATGCTCTCTGAATCCTGTCCGGCAAGTGGTGAGTAGGCTCAGAGAGAGTTCACGCCGCCGACCGACCCATCAATGAGACTGTTCGGCTGGCTGTTTGGCTGGCGATCTTTGTGAGAGAAAATACTGTTGGTGACTGGCTGGCTGGCTGATCTTTGTGAGAGAAAAATGCTGACGGGGGTGGCTGATAAGCCAAGCGAACAGGGCCATCAATCTACCAAATCCAAAAGGCATTGGGAAGGTGACGGCTTGGCGCCACTTTCCGGATCGCTCAATCCGACTGAGGACGCACGACGCGTAGGTGTGGCGGACCTGCAAGCCCAAGTCGATCGCCGTACTCTAGTTGACTAGTGGACAGCGCGCATTTGCGCGCGACAATAGGAGGCGGATCTAGAAGTTAGACTTCTGTTACTATTCGTATTTGGAGTGAAAACTGCCGGAGACAATTCATACTGATCTTGCATACATCAATAAATAGATAAGATTCACGTGCATGTCTAATGTTCACACCGATTATGAATAATATTATATACAATGCATTTGTCGTTCAAAAAATTTATAACGCAATGAGCCTCCACATTACTTGCAATGACACGTTTATAGCTGCACTACGATTGAAGTGCCATGTTCAAGGACAATCAGGTGGTTAAATTCGTAGGCTGCTAAATCACAATATTCTTCCAGATATAAACATGTGGAGAAGGGTAGCAACAAACAATAGGCTAATCTCTGATTGTGGCCTCCTTGGATTATTATTAGTATAATTAAATAACAGCATCACGGGATATAAAGGTTGGAGCACTTGTATTTAAAGATATCACATCTCAAATATCTTAGCATCAGTCCTGGTGCATGGTGCAAGCTGCAGTAGATGGAAGGTAAATTAGAGATGGCAGTGCACCATGTAAAATAAGAGCACAGAAAAAATAGCATTTAAATTATGAACAACAGAGTTGAATTAATCTAATGTCGAATTGCTTAGATCAGTTCATTATGGCAATGTCCAATTTCTTTATCATCTTCCTGATCCTATGATCTAGGGAAGCAAACTTTAAAAGTTGACATATATACAAATATATATTTGAATGTACATTTACAGATGGGGACAGTGCTCCTCTCCAATGTTATATTTATGTCCATCTTTGCAATAGTGTGACAACTTTTCCCTCTCAGAAAATGGTTGGCATAATAATTAGTTGAAAGCATGGAAGAAAGGTATCAGTTAGGAACTTAGGATTGAGATGCTATACCTGACCAATGCATTGCTGCTAGATTAGAAACCTTTCATTTTGTCCTCTGAAAACAAAGCAACAAACACCAAAATTCAGTGCACAAGCACCTTTTGAGGCTTACTGAATCACAGTGCAGAGCTAAAAAGAGTTCTTGCTTCCTAGAATCAGTCAACGGAGGAAGAACAAAGAAACCAATCAGTACACAGGTAGGCCAGTGGAACAAGAATAGTTTAAAATGTAAATATGTCAAACTTAAAAACAAAGAGGCCAGCTACAACTATGTAATTCTCGAATAGTAATCACACATAACTTTGATTTTATTATAAGTCTAGATCTGGGTACAGCTATGCGTTTGTCAACTAAGCTGGTAAGTTTAGAACGCAACAACCAACAGTTTTCTTATTGACAACCTAAAGTTAGCAGTCATATGCAGAAGCACCAAGTAAGTGGGTACAATATTAGTGGCTTAGTATACAAATGACGGTACAGTACAGACCGTTTAGCAGGAGGGGCCTTAGTCCCTTCAGGAGTTAAATAAAAAAAAAGTATATACAAAATACAGGGGAGTAGCCAAAGCCGAAGTCCTAAGAAACCAAGGAGACATTGTGCTCACCTAGTATTGGTAACCAGAATGGACACTGTGCTCACCTAGTCCACTAAGAAGGTAAACAAAAGTGGACATTGGTCGCCCTATATATATCTCGCCAAGAGGCACATATCAATTTGTGAGTGCAAAGAAATCATAAATCAAGAAACTGAAATTTGAGCATGCTAACCACACTTGCTAATTTCAGGGAGGAGAGTTGACTGGGTTCAATAAGAGAGAGAGAATTATGAAGCATACTTTGACAAGAAGACCACCAAGGAGCCCTGGACAACAGCCCTGGCAAGCCTAGAGAAGGAATCTGTAAGAAATGGAACAAAAGAACAAATAGTAGAAGTGAAAATAGTAGGAAGGGAAAACCTTTGCAGAGAAATCTGAAGGAGAGCAGGTCACATTCATCCATGTATGGTAGCCACTACCTATGAATCTGAAGGTTCTCATGCAGTCAGAAATAGAAATAGTTATAGATGAGTAATCGGTGCTGCCAAAGATCCAATTGCAACCTGAAAAGCAACTCTTAGGAGTGATGAAAATATAAATGAAAGGTAGCCACAAGGATTTGGAGGACTTGTTCTATACAAAGAAATGTCACATACATATGTCTGTTTGTATATATTGTCAATGCCACATACATATGTATGTACATATATATTATCAATTTATAGTTAACACTATGGAACTGAAGAGAATTTTCTAGTGAGTTGACATAAGCAGTGGGCAGGTTGACAAGATGGTAAGTAGATAGCAGGAGTCACACATGTCTATAAGGCATAGTGGTTTTTAAAAAATTAAAGCATTAGTAAATAAGTGTTAGCAAATAAGTGTTTTCTTACCTTGGCAGGTCTTATAAAGGCATGGTTCCTTAGCTTGACTGGTCTTCTAAATACAGACTACTATGTATGCTTTGTCAATCAGACATTAGCAAATAAGTGTTAGAAGTGGCCACTGACAGTAACAACGAAACAAATTCACTTGATCCCAGGTTTAACTGAACATATATCTGAATAAAAAACCTGAACACGTTAACTTGGAACTTCAACTTAGTTTAATAAAAAGTCACAAGCATATGGACTATAAGAGGAAATAGCAAAGCGGTGGCATATCTATTAGGGTTATAATCAGCTACTGCTAATAAGTGATGGAATGTCAGTAATCTTGAACCGCACACTTAAAACAGAGATGAGAAATACTTGACTGCACACTTTATCTTCAGACTGCAACAGCTCGCACTACAGACTGCATCAACTCCTAAAAATCATTCAGTAGGAACATGGTATGGCTTCCTTTGGTGTTAAACAGTATTAAAGCATACATGATAACTAATCATTTATATACCCATTTAGAAGATGGTGGCTTTCATACTCACCAAATCAACCACCTGTGACACCCCACTCATGCCTCAAGTTTTCACTACCATAAAACTTAAACATTATTGCACATGCCTCATGCTTGAGGTTTAGAGGATAAAAAATAAAACATCATTGCACAATGCTCAGGTAGAAAACAGGAAGAACAATCATCATCGCATATGTCCACAATCTCAACTCTAGTGTAGTATCTTAGAGTAATAATAATCATCATCACATTTATCCAATATCTCAGATCAAGAGCAGGAAACAACAAACATGATTGCATATGTCCGGACGATGCCAAGGCAATCAGGAGACCCCCTAGAACGGTAGAACTCGGTAGACGAAGGGTTACGGAGGTTTCACCCGGACCAATCAGAGGAATTAAAGGCGATGTGGACACCCTCCCCTGGGGAGGAAAACTTTGGTCCGTACAGGCTTTTAACATAGAGATTCAAGAAAGAAATAGTAATTCAACACGAACAGAAGGGGCACACGCTAAAATTGTGCACAGAAATACGCTCTGATTAAAATTACGATCATCATAGACATGGACAAATGCTCAGATTAAATTTGCAAAAATCATAGACTTGGACATATGCTCAGATAAAATTTGGCAGCATCATAGACTTGGACATATGCTCAGCTAAAATCACTGTATCCAGCATATGGAAAAAGAAAAAGGTAGATGACAAGGGCAGCAAACTATTGCAAGTCCCAAGCAAATAGGTCAAGACAACCATTGGAGCAGCACCATAATTCACTCAATACTGACTAAATTTTGGTAGAAGTAGGTTACCTGACCACCTCATCAATTTCATTTGTACAGAGAGATAGGATTGCTGTCTTAAAAACCATCATAGGCGAGGTATCCTTTAACATGTAACAATATGTAGGTTCAGTACATCATATCGTATAGGGACAAACATGCAGGTTGAGGCTCCCATGATTGTGGTCACATAGCCTAGCAACTGACTGTTGAACAGGTTTTCTTTAACATACTATGCTACTCTAATGCCACGATGACCTACACAGATAAAAGGGCCATGGGATCAGAAAGAACTGGCTATAGATGAAAGCTACACTCAAACTATCTAAACTAAATCATGCTGAATCGAGAGAGATAAAACTCCAAAAAGACCAACTATCTGACCATCAACGCAATCAATTTTTGTCTCATAGAAGTCTTCCAGCATGCGCGCCGAGGGAAAGTGGGGATATTTAGTTTTATACACATAAGATTCATTGATCATTGATGCATAGATACATAGAGGATGTGTATATGTTACATTTACATTTTTGTATTCCACAGAGCAGTCTTCAATAAACAGTAACTCTTATATGTTGCATAGCCATAAGAAATTTGGATACCTTGACACTATAAAGCTTAAAGTAACTCAGTAGTACCCGTGATGCAAACTTTTCTTCAAGCACTCAACGTAGCTAGCAGCATTCAGTTTCCTACAGCATGGTAAACAACAATGGAGCAGAGAGAGCAGGTCTGCCCATGGCATGGAGGGCTGGTGCTGCACCGGCTCATTTCCATCCTCTAACCTCGGCCACAATACTCAGGTCATCCACTCCTGGGTGTGCACAAAAGAGTTGAAATACATAAAAGGTAAGATCGAATCCACCCCTTTATCGTGAACCAATAATATTTGGTCTGATGGTCATGGATAGGCAGAAGTAACATTCGAGAATATGGTATGACCGTATGGGATGCAACAGATATGAAAATATGGCAGCCTGTAAACGGGATTGCTAAGAAGGAAGTCTGCATGCAGTAGATTTCATAGAATCACCCCATAAAGCTAAAAAACAGAGAACCCAAGTTCGAGGGCACACTCACAGATTTCATTCCCCTAAAATAGAAATATTTTTGGATGCACAAATAGAAAGTAAAGCATGCAATACTAATCAGATATCTAGAAAAGCATGAAGCGATGCATTAACATTACTATATTCTGTAGGTTCATAGTTAATTTTTAACTCTCGAATAAGGCATGTCAGAATATTATTGAGATACACTATTTTAGCTTGCTGCCATACAAGCAATAACTAACACATGTATGTCCATTGTAGGAAACCAAATATAATTGGAAACATAAAATAGAAAATAGAAAATAGGTGGAGAAAGAAAAATGCTCTATCTGCGATCTGGTCAGCTAACTGAAGGGGCATCCAACAAAATTTCCAACTCTAAATCCGGGAAGAGCAACACTCCATTTAATGCAGACTCACCAAGGATTCTTGTTTTTGGAGACACAAACCATCCTATTATAGAGTGTGTGGATCTCTGAACTCTAGACGTGAGTACGCTGAACAAAGGACAAGTCTCTAAGTCTACTGGGATTTAACAAAGGGACTCATTATAAATCTATGGTACCACAATTCACTATAAATATATATCCCTTGAAATAGTAGTAAGCAATCCATAGCTGGCTGGATCTTAAAATAGTATCATACGCATGCTTCTTTGAATCCTTGAATCTGTACCACATATATACACACAGAAATAGAACGGGGGGAGAAGGATGTTCTTGCCTCACAGGATATGGCTCGAACGCATGAGAGGGAGCTGGGAGGGGCTGGCCGCTCATCGCTGCGCCACCGGGGGACGCAAGCCCCCGCCCCGCGCCGGGCCACGCCCCGCGCCACCGCCTAGGGTTTTTCCTTGGAGCCGCCGCCCGGCTCCGCCGCCGCCGCCGCATGGGGGAAGGGAGGGGAGAGGGAGAAGGAGAGGGAGAGGGAGGCGGTGGGGAGGGGGGCGGCGCCGCCTCGGAGCGAGGGGGTGGCCACGGCCGTCGCTGCACATGGGGAAGACCGAGGGAGAGAGAGGGGGGGGGAGAGGGGAGGAGAGGTCGGCAGTTTTTCAGAAAAAAGAGAGGGAGAGGGCGTATATATTTGGTAGGGCCGGCGGGGTGTTTTCGCAAAAAGACCAGAGGGGGCGGCTAAACGCAAAAGAGGCACGAACTCGAATTTTTCTCTTCTTGAGCGTAGGATTTTCATAATCTGGGACGTTCGTGCAAAAAGCCCACACACAAAATAATATAAGAGGGGCCTTGCTAGACCTAAACATGGTTTCTTCAAAAGGGAAGGACCTTTTCGCAAAAACACCGGGATACTGCATGCCAATCAGGAGAGCCCTTGGAACGGTAGAACTCAGTGTGAGGTAAACATCGGACCAATCACAACGATGCACGACGATTTAAAGGCGACGTGGACACCTTCCCTGGGCAGGAATCATTTGGTCACTACAGGTTTCAAATTAGAGAATTGACGGTGGATCGCATCGGCCTGCGTGGGTGTGGTTTGTTGTACTACAGCGCGAAGCAGGCGAAACGAACGTGACCGACTCTAGTTGCTGGCCTCACCAGTTGAACGTGGCGTGCTCACCCGCGGCTGCAATCGCACCCCGCACGGAGGCATCAGCGTCCCTCGCATGCTTGTGCGTCGCAGGTGGCTCCCGGTCTCGGTACACCTGAAGTCATCCTCCCTGGGTCCACCAACCAAGCTGCCTGCCAGTCTACCAGATAACGTTGAATGATCGAATCGATCCAGGCTTCGGATTAGCTAATACAAACATGGGCTAACGTCCAAAATAGATCCTTTGCAGTGCAACATTGACGGAGACTGATGCCCTCTTCTTTTCTCCGCTTGATATGCAAAAGTCGCTGTCTCTGTACTACATATTGCCAGGTTAATTCAAGTCGTGGCTAATTCAGTGTGTGTGACAACACAAAAAATAATAAGTACTATTCCCAAGTGGATGGATCCATCGGCCTTGTTGTCACTGCCCCGCTAATAAAACATACGTGTGTGTCACAGCCCAAAACACAGTTGCCACGCTAAAACAGAAGAAAAACTCCAAAACAGGAGAAATGAGCTTGCACCACGGACAGCTCTCCTCTTCCATTGAACAAATCTAGGACATTTGCAAATAGGTGCTCAAAGCATTACGTTCAAGTTGCAGATATGGTTGCATTTGACCAAATAGGCAAATACTCATAGGGCTCGTTTAGTGTTAGAAAGTTAGAATTTGAACTCCTGTAGCATTTTTTGTTTGTATTTGGTAAATATTGTCCAATCATAGACTAACTAGGCTAAGATTAGATCTCGTGATTTACAACCAAACTGTGCAACTAGTTATTTTTTTTACCTACATCTACTACTTCGTACATGTGTCCCCGATGTGATGTGATGTGATGGAGAGAGAGTGGAAAAAAACTTGGAAGTTGGAGGGGGAACTAAACAAAGTCTGTGATAATAATACTTCTGACTTACATCGCGAGGACTGACTGCCGACATGCACAAGCCAAGCGGGTCGGATCTTCTGTGGCAGATGTTGCTGCCTAGTATGCCTGAGCTTCAAGTTGGTTAGTGGAGTTTTCACTCACTCCAACCGGCGGCGCTGGTCACGCCACACCCGAGAGATCATCCCCGCAAACACACTATAAAACCTCGCTCTCTCCGAATCATTCGCAACACCACCGTCGCGGCTTCCCTCCTCCTCCTCCCGCGAGGCCGCAACAACTGGACTTCCTCTGTGGCACCCAGCCGAGTCCGACGCGTCAAGTTCCTACTGGTTACCGGAGTCCCCGTGAGCTGCTTGCCACAAGCTCCGAATCACCCGGCGACCAGCATCGCTCGCTCAAGGCCACCAACATCGGCACCACACCTCGTGGTCCATGTTCCCCGGCTCCGTCTCCGGCAATAATGGCGAATGTGGAAGTGATGGACTACCAATCGAGCATTGGTTTGCTTGGAGCTCTAGGGGTTCTTGAGTGGATTGTCCTGCGCTCGGCCGCTTGTTATATAAGCAAAACCGGTTGGTGCCAACGTGGACCATGGGCGGATCCATTGTAGGGTTGGGGGGGAGGGGGGGGAGGGGGCTGCCCGGGCTACAGCCCCCATGGTGAGGTTAATTTCCTTTATAATTGTTGTAGTTAACCCATTAATTCACCATTAAAGTCTTTAATTTTTACTAAATCTCCTATATTTAGCCCCCCCTGAGGCATCATCCTGGTTCCGCCCCTGGTGGACCACCCACCCGTGGCGCCGCACACCAGGCGCGGACCCGGTTTGAGCATTGGTCCACCACGTCTGAACACTGCAAACAGGGCAGGGGCTTCACACAACGCCCCACCCAGACGCGGCACACCACCCTCAACTGGAAACCACGTTTGAACGACTCGCCCCACGCAAGCAACACAGCGCATGATGGGGTTTGGTGGTCTCACGCTCACACGACTGCTGTGCCCGGCGGCAGCTGTGTCGGAATCGGCAACCCAATCCGGCTGATCTACCAATCAGAGGTAGGTCTACGGATTTGATGGTGCCCGGATAGCGAGTGGGACGCTTCGGAGACGAGTCCGCATCCCGGCCGGCGTACGTGCCAGTGCCTCGACGCACGGCTGATGCACCAGCCACGAGTCCACAAAGTGAGAGCCGAGAGGAGAGGAGATAGATCATTGCACGCCACACTCACACAAGTATTGTATACAAGGAGTGTGTCCCCAAATGCGGGAACCACAATAGGTGGCCCCCGGCGAAGCCTATTGCACGGATGCAACATGGGGCGTGTACGGAGTACATGCCCAACATGTACACGCCAAAAAACTGCTTTCGTGTTGGAGGTTCGGAAGTCGGAACCCACCATGCACAGCACCGTTCTGAACTATGTGGATCTGCCGGCATGCCGCTGCTGTAGACGCAGCAAAAGCGCCGACTAGGCCACTAGTCTCGCAATCCATGCTTAGTTGAGTACCATTTCATTGCACAAATCTAGGACAGTTCTAAAAATCTAAACAGATACTCAAAACAAGATGTCCAACTTCCAGACATGATTACATAGTATTTACATTTGACCAAATGCTCAAAGACAGACATGCATCGCAAATACTCACGTGTCTTTCAGAAAAAACACTTATACACTGGTGGCACAACATTTTTTATATACAATAAAAGCACACGAACACAACATGACAGAAATTCTTCAACAAGCCATAGTACTAAGTTTATTTAAAGAAATTTTTTATAATAATTGGGGAAAATTGGATGGCTCACATCGATCGAGAGTGGCCGATCCGACGGCTCTCGAAAGGTCGTGTAGGCAATGGGAGGCAAAAGCCGGGAGGCAAAAATTGCCTCTGTTGTGTCTATGACGATGGGCCATAGAAGTAAAAATTGCCTCTGTTGCCTTCACAAAATGGAGGGAGTAAGAATGGGCGGTAATTGCAAACTTGTAATTCTTTTTTTTTTTTTTTTTGTAAAGGGTAAAATGGTAACTTCAGAAATACCAATTATTGTTTTTAGTAGTATAGTTAGTGTGGCAAACACAAAATGAATCTGAGTGTGTTGGTTACTTCTAGGTTTTTTCGACCCGGCGTCTGCGAGCCGCCGTCGCCGCCCGCGGATGGGTAGGTTTCCACGGCCCGGCGTCGTGCGCGACGCCGCGCCGCCGCCCGATGGGAGGAGGCGGACGCGGGGACAGCGGGCCACCCCTTGCCCCTCGTTCCTCCTCGCCGTCATCCACCCCTGCTCCTCGTCCTCGCTGTGTGCCGGCTCGGGCGTCGCCCTCGGCGTTCGTCCATGGTGGAGCAAGATGAGGCGAGAAGAAGATGGGGGCATCAAACCTAGATCCAAGCGCGCCATGAGGAGGCCTTTGGGCCGGCACCGGCGCTAGCGTTGCACATGACCGAGGGTAGGTTCGCCGCCGCCCGTGGCCGCTATCTGCGGCGGGTAGGTTCGGCGTCATGCGCCTTCTTGGCGGCGGCGCTGCGGCCATCGTCTTGGCGCCCGAGGACGCGGCCCGCGAAATTTGAAAGCGGTGGGCTGCTGCTGCGGCGCGCCCCTCTCCGCGAACCTCATTGTGGGGCGTAGGCGTTACCCGAGGTTGGTTTCTCCTTTGTTGCAAGTTCATGTCTTTTGATTCTTAGTTCGAGAGATTATTGTAACTACTAGAGTAGTTCATACAAAACACTTACAATTCTGTGTTGATCATAGCATACGATGGATTGTTTCCGATTGGCAAAAGGGGTATGGTCTTACGAGAGACTATTTTAGTATCGGTGCTTGTTTCCAATAGTGTGTTTCCGATTGACTAATTTAAGCTATATGATTCGGTGTCAATGCATAGCGTGATGCTTGTTCTTCCTCGATTGTTTTTTGCCCCACGACATTAGGCGAAACTTCGAGGGGGATTTTCGAGAGACACTTTGTCCCTTTAGTTAGTCAATTATTTATTGACAAAACTCATTTCTTTGATTCTTGATAGTTTGATACTAAGCTGTCCTGCTATCTTTGTTGTCGCATTTGCGGCAAGCAATTGAATCCGGCCTCCCGGGAAAAAGTGTTACGACAATGTGCATGAAATTCCCTGAGCTAGCTAGAGAAGCCTTAGGGAAATTGATCGTTCGCGTGCCATCTATGTGCATGCATCCAACTATCTTGATCCAAACAATCGACTTTTGGAAGAAGTGGAATGATTTTGAGATTGACATGGTAGCGAAAGACACATTTAGGGAGATGCCGTATCAAGCGTCACGATGGCTGCTAGCCGCGATCGAGGTATGCCACACTTATCGACTTAATTTGCGGTTTGACATGAACACTAATTCTTGTATCACAAATTATCTTGACATATAACATTGTGCGAGACACATTTCATACTACCGAGTACTTATGCGAGATGGATCGAGAGGTTAAACACGGGCCGAAGCGATTGACACTCACGAAGCGTCTTGGCGTCCACGAAGATGAGATGGCAGCCTTGGAAAGGCAAGCGGCTCCCGGACCATCATCCCTTTGGACCACCACCGGCACCGAGCACTTGCCCTTGACCTACGCTAGCGGGATGATGAACTTTGTCGATCTTTGGAATAGAGGCGTAAGCCGAAGCGGCCGACAACGGGCTTGTAACAACGAGGACATTGAGCTGCCCGACAGCGATGCGAATTATCGAATTGATCTTTGAAAAGTCATATCTTCTAGTTGTGATGCTTAGTTTCGAGCTGCAAGTGTTAGCGAGAATATGTTTACGACACAACAATTCGGTTTGCTGAAATTCAGATCTTAGTCTCGAGTGTGCATGTTTTATGAGAATCGGCTACATTGTATTGGATGTATATGACCTTGTCCAACATGAATTGATGCTCCAATAGTTTGATCGAGTTTTAGTTTGCATCATTTAGGCTGTAGTGACATCATCGAGAGAAGAGAGGTGGTCTTAGGACATCAGCCATTCACATTATTAGTTTTTACATTCGCCTCGGTTATTTGATTGCCTGACGAGTTCTGCGTTGTGGAAGAGATCATTGTTGGCGTAACCATCAAAGCGGTTTTGGTCGTACGTGGTAGTCAAAAGGTTGAACTTTGCAAGATATCGACCAACTTGGTTTGCTAAACTCCAAAATTTGAAAAGTATTTGTCCTCATTTGTATCTCTTACGATTGTCACGAACTTAGTTGTCGAGTTTGATTTGAACTTAATGTATCATCATCTCACGCTTTGCCAAGTTTGTTTACTATGACCAAAATGACCTTGCAAGTAGCAAGGCCGCTTTCCTTAGTCCACTTTTAGGAGAAAAAGAATTTGATTTCTACTACCATGAAGTTTATCAGTTACACGAGACCATCTCGGGATAAAAAATTCAAAAACCGGTGTCACCATTTGTTTTCCAACCGTTTTCAAATTGAATGGATGCAAGCGGACGCAAAAATCCGGGAGTGCATCACGAATGTTCTTAGTCTTTATATAGACCATTGGCTCTATCTCTCCCATCTGTTTCGGTGAGGTGGGACTAAAATTGAAAGCGCTCGCATGACTGCCATGGTGAACATGCATCGGGGCCAAGTGGGCTGTTGGCCCAAAGCGTAGCGAGAGGAGGGAGTAGAAAGTAGCCTAAAATAGGTTTTGTAGTTTGTATTTTTGTGACAACCTTTTTAATTCCTACAAACCGGAGGGATTTGAAGTGATTTGATTTGAATTCTAGGGAAGGGTTTAGGTTGAAAATTCAAGTTAAATATTTTGGAGCCACAAATAAATTTCTAAAAGCACATCAACACGCGAAAATACATAAGTGGATTTTAATGCAAGGTTAAAAATAGTTAAAATACCATAAAGCGACTAGAAAAATCTAAAAACTTGCATAGCCCCATGATTTTGGTGTATAATCGGTACATAAAAATACAAGTGATTTCGACAAAGTTTGCACGCACACCCTCACAAAGGCATGCATGGCTCACATAGTCTTGTATGACTAAGTGAGAGATGCTACGGCTACTACGAAGAATGTAGAGTACCACTTTGTCAAAATCATTTGAAACTTTTTTCTCATGACTATACACCAAAATGGTGTGTCCATGCAAGTCTTTAGATTTTCTAGGTAGGTTAGGTATTTTAACATTTATTCTTTAGTAGTTCAGGAAATAATTATAATAATAGGTAAAATTACGCTAAAAACTCCACAAATGCACACAACATCGTAGTTTGGACCCATAAACATCCCATTAAAGTTTGAGATGATTTGAAGATAGTGGTGATACACATATCTACATGTGGTGACATATCTTATGTAGTCATATTAGTCGTAGTGAGACATGTATGACTTTATGAGGACATGCACCACCAATTTGTCGAGAATCCATTGAAACTTTTTTCTCATGACTATATACCAAAATGGTGTGTTCATGCAAGTTTTTAGATTTTTCTAGCTAGGTTAGGGTATTTTAACATTTATTCTTTAGTAAATCAACAAATAATTACAATAATAAGTAAACTTACTCGAAAGTTGCACAAGCTGTGCACAACATCTTAGTTTGTATCCATTAACACCCTATTAAATTTTTAGATTATTTGGAGATAGTGTTGATCGCATCTTAGTGAAATGGAAATAGCAAAAGAAGAAAAAAAAAAGAGTACATAAATAAAAGAAAAGGCACCAACAAGGTTCGAGCCTAGGAGCTGCGGGTGAGTAGTGACGAGTAAATAAAATTTGCATCTCGATGATGAATAATTACATAATTTGCATCTTATGATAGAAAAATTTATGGAGCCTTGGGTCAAGCGGGCAAGAAATCAGAACCCAAAATTTATGGAGCACAGGTCAACGGCGCAAGAAATTCAAAACCCAAAACCTTCAACTATGGGAGCACGCACGGATGCCTTTTGTGTACTTTTTTTTTTTTTTTTTGAAAGAGGAAGATTTTCTTCCCATTCCCACGCACAAACTAATTTGAAACCTTATCCACGAGGTTGATTCTTACAGACATTAGTTACATAAGCGCACTATACATCAACGAGGTTGGTGTCCCGAGAACCTGAAGTGTTTGTTGGCTGCTGGTAGTGCAAATACTTATACATTGCTTAATTATTGATTATGCGGTGAAGAACAAAAGCGAAAATCTTTGTGCAGCGCAAGACTAGAGATAAACATGAACCGTCACCACCATATCCTTGCATTTGCTTTCTCCTTAGTTCAATCATTTCTTTCACAAAAAAGCTGTTACTTCTAGCAGATTGGGCTATAGCCATAGAGAATTTATCAGTATGGTATTTTCGGTGCACACTTGAAACATGGAATCACGACATATATGATTTAATTCCCAACCTCTCTCTTTTCGCTTTTTCACGCATGTCACGAGAAGTAGGACGGTGACATGTTGATTAATAGATCAATTGCGATGCAGTAACATTACAAATGATTGAGACATTTTAAATGGACAACGTAGATGATTAGTACAAAGACATACGATTAAAAGCACATGTTCATAAGTGTCTACCATTTAGGGATCATCATTAGCAAGCAACATTTTCGGTAAGGCTGAACTGAAGGAGATGAGCTGAAGGATTGATCTGAGAATTCTAAAAAAATCACGAAAACTTGTAGAGCATTCTTTGCCTTCAAACAAGTATCTCCTAAACAAGTACAAGCCACCTTTTGGGAGCGATTTCTGAGACAGGGATATAAGCGGATAACCATCTCTAAACAAGTATCCAAATATGTAATCATACATGAACTCCAACAACTACAATTCTAATATGTGGAGAAATCTTTGTTATGGTTGCTAAATATGTGGAATCTTAATAATAATTCAAAATTAGTACAGTAGTTTGATGCCTACCCAACCATCCAATGCCAAGAGTGCATGACATGAATTCAAGGTCTGTTCAGAGAGAGAGAACAAAAATGGCATCAAGGAAATGTGCTCTTCCAAAAGCACAAACAACCTCAAGCCTTCCTCTTCAATTCATGGTCTATTGCACCTTCAAGCTTAAGAATTCATAAATCATGACTCATCGAGCAGTATAATGCGAGAGATACAAGACTTGAGTTTTGCATGCACGCATCAACCCGAGAACGCTTCTATGGGCTGCCTCTCGTCATTGAGATGCAATATATGGAATAAATATGGTCCCACACAAAATGAGATAGATCCCAAACAAATCCCCTCATCAAAATACATGGAACAAACAATGGTCCTGTTCTAAGTTAAATGGACACTCATCTAGGAATGTATCATCAAATGGTGATATCTTTGGCTGAAAAGGCAAGGAAAGGCTGAGCTCAAAGTTGCATACAAAATACGAATCACAATCAGTTTTAATCCTTGGTCCACAACTATATCCGCTAAACAAGGCGTGAGCGGCTTTATTGAACTATATTGAAAGGATGGTGTGGGTAAATCTTCCATTCATGTTAAACAACGAAACTCGATAGTAAAAGCAGGTTATTCAGATTATCAAAGCTTACCGTAAAGTGGATACCTTGAGCAACGATGCAAATCTGCTCGGCGAGGGGCCGGGCGTGGCGGCGCGGAGGAGGCTGGGCTGGGAGGGGCGCGCGGAGCGCGGGTTGGAGTCGGCACCGCTTGTGGCCTGGCGAGGGCAAGGCGTGGCGGCGCCGGACGGCGGCGTCTTGGAGGGGGGAGGAGGGGCGGCGGGTTGGGGGAGGGCGTGGCGGCGCAGCCGGCGGGCGGGCGTGGCGGGAGGTGTCCGGCGTCGGCGTCTTCATCGGCGCGGCGGGCGCGAGTCGGAGGGAGGCGGCGGGCGCGCGAGCCGCCAGCCGAGGATAAGCCGTCGGCGTCTCGGCGTCGGCGTCTTCGGTGGCGCGGCCGCGATGGAGTCGGGCGGCGTGAGGGGCCGGGCCGGCGGGGATGAGGCTGTCCGCGTCCGCGCGGACTGGGGTCCCCGTCGCCACCTCGGGAAGGGGCTCTGACGGCGGGGAGGTCGAAGGGGCTCGCGGGGACGGGGGCCGGGGAGGAGGAGGAGGAGGCGGCGGGTTCGAGATGGCGGCGAAGAGGAGCCGCGTCGGGATCTCGGGGGTGGGCGCGGACGAAGAGGGAGGGGTCGCGAGCCTGGGGTACTGCTGGGTGCGGGAGGGGTTAGATGTGAACAATTACCGTGTTATCCTTCCACCTAAAAAAAGAATTTAGGAGAGGCAACAAGAGGTAATGGTAGGTAAAATCAAGTATTGTAAAAGAGCTCTTATTTAAAAACAGAGGAACACAACATGACAGAAATTCTTCAACAAGCCATAGTACTAAGTTTATTTAAAACAGAGGCGGCGGCGTGGTGGCACTTGAATCGGTGATCTTTACCAGCAACACCTAGGCCAATTCAGGAATTAGCCACGGTGACTGGTGACAGGGGCACTGGCTGTGGCGGCGGGCGGCGGCAACGTCATGTTGGTGGTGAGACTGGCAGTTCAGGGATCCATGGAGCATATGTAGTTTTAGGAATCAGTCGATCATCAGCAATACTACAGTACATCGAAGAAAACAGGAACCAAAAAAAAAAAAAGAAGGCAGGAACAGAAGTGATTACTCACCACGTGCTCCGATGTTGATCAGGATCACCCCGAGCAGGAGCAGAAAGAACATGCCGAAGCAGAGCACCGGGTCTTCCTCGCCGGACACCACCGTGAACGCACAGGAAGTTATGACGAGCCCCATAGCGGCGGTGTTGCGGCAAAAGAACGCTACGAGAGTTCGTGCACCGCCGCACACCACGGGAACGATGGGTGCAGGGCCGTCGGCCATGCGGATGCCGGCTGCGACGAGGTTGGCGCCGATGAGTACCCCCCGTAAAGCAGAGGAGTAAGCCGTAGCCGCCAAAGTGCATGCCGGTACTGACAGAAAGCAACATGAAGATGAAGCCGTTGGTCATCACCCTGCTTCCCGTAGTGCTCATCGCCGGCGGCGTGTGGCACCCGCAGTCCTCTGTTAACCTGAACATGAAGAAGGCAAACGAAACTCTTTTCAAAGTTGGTAAGAATCACGGAACAAGATGGCATGCGCTTGTGCAACGGGAAGGAAGTACAGAATCGGTTAAAGAAGTTGTCCCGGCGGCGGAACCAGTCGAATGTCCGGCATGGGCGCACTGGCCACCGCGGCACCGCGCCGTGCTCAGACTCTAAAACCTTTTTCACAGAAATCATATCCGTTCTGTTGCACCCAAATTTAGAGTTTTTTTTTTCGCGTCGGGCCGTTCACCCGTTTTTCATTAAGAGGAGGAAAACCGAATCCAAATCCTAGTACAATCTAACAAACTAGATGTCGAAAGTGGACATCACCAAGACGGAGAACCTGAGAAAACTAGAAAACTAGAGCAACAAACTTAAACCAAAGCAAAAGCAAGAATGGCCGTAGGCCTAAAAGAGATCCTGATGCACCGTCATTTGTTCTAAGACATGAAGCTCTGTTGCGACCAAACCGACAACACCGGCAGCAAAGTCCTGAAGCCCGACTGTATCCATAGGTCAGCCTCCTCCCGCAACACGCCGTGCCAGCTGCATGACCGACGCCGACTCCTGCCGAAAAGACACGGGCGTTTCGCTCTTTCCACAAGCACCATGCAATGAGGAGAACAGCGGAGTCGAAGGCGGCCGCAACACCTTGTCGAGACGCCGTCGCTGCCGGAGCCACCATGTGGCCACGTCTTCCTCATTCATCGGTGCGAGAGATTGGAGGCTAGCCGGTTGAAGCAACATGTACCATAGCTCCCTCGCCACAACACAGCCCGTCACCAGGTGTTCACAAGTCTCCGGCTCCTGTCCACAAAGAGCACACGCAGCGTCGTCATCTTGAGGCCATGCGAAACCGCCTGTCGCCCGTCCACGGTCGCCGGTGCAGCAGCAACCAGAAGAAAAGGCGCACCGAGATGGTGCCTTAGTCGCCCACAGCTCCTTGGCACCAAGCATGATTGTGCCACCATTGAAGAACGCCTTAGGCCGAAGATGCCGTGTAAGTCCCCGACCGTGACCACTTCCAAATGAACCGATCGGATTGTGTCGGGCCTAGCGCCACGACGCGGACAAGCTGCCGACACGTAAGTATTGGCAGATCACCCGGGTGGTCGGCGCCCCCGATGTCATCAGCCCAATCGTTGTTCTCAAGGGCCGCCCTCACTCGCATCTTCTTCCTCCCCGCCCTTGAGATGGCGGCGAGCAGTCTTGGCGCAAAGCGAGTTTAGCCGCCCGACCGGTAGCCACGAGTTAGTCCACATAAGAGCCGAGCCCCCGCCCCCGATGCACATACGACATGCATCTTTGCGCCATTGCTTTCGGCGACCGCTCGTGTTTTGTGGAAAGGAAGCCCAAGAAATTTGTCCGGGCGGCCCCGGCAAGCCACACCCATCGAAGCCGTGGAGCGAGGCGGTAGTGTAGGTCGGGGACGCCGAGGTCGCCTTGACATGGTGGCCGGCACACCACCGGCCATGCAACCTTGCACTTGCCACCGAAGCGACCAAGCAACCCGCCTACGGGAAGGCATGACGCCGTTTGTCAATTTGCTTGATCCCCCATCTCGAGAGACAAAGACGAGATCGCTAAATGGGTCGGGATAGCCGACAAGGTTACCTTGGTGAGTCATACACGGCGGGCGCCGGTGAGTAACCCGCCTTCCCGGTAGGGATTCTACCCGACCGCGGCCGACCAAGGCCCTGTTCATCGCCACGCCGCAGCGCTTTCAAAGCCGATGGAACCCCAAGATACCGGCAAGGGGAACGGGCCCCGGACGAGGAAAGAAGTGTGTCACCATCGCCATGTCATCGTCGGTGAAGTTGATAGGTGTGGACCGTGCACTTGGAGAAATTGGTGACCAAGCCCGATGCCCCCGCCAAGAGCCGCAGACTGACCGATGCACCGGAGGTCGCGGGCTCGATGGCTTAATCAATAGCACAAGATCGCCGGCATACACGGAGGCTCGGTGCCGAATTGTCGTTCTGTGCAACAAGCGGTGAGGATATGCGCACGGTCCGCTTCCCTCGATGAGGCCGTTGAGCACGCCCATGGCGATCACGCGAGAGCATGGGGGAGATGGGGTCTCCCCTGTTGAAGGCCCCCGGGCGCAGTAATCCGGGCGGCCGATCTTCCCGTTTACCGACCCGCGCTCGCCGTGGAGAGGAAGATAGAAACCCGCTTGGTCCACGGGAAGCCGATGAACGTGAGGACCTCCAAGAGGAACGGCCAGGCATCGAAGCCTAATGCCTTCGTGATATCGACCTTGAGGAGGGGACAAACAGTGTCCCTTGTAGTGCAGCCACCGGCAGCGAAGCCGGACCGATCCGAAATTGTCATGAATTGATTGACCTTTGATGAACGCGCTTTGGTTGGGCGCTACCATGTCGGTTAGCCTTGGCGCGTGCCGCCTCGCGTGCACTTAGCAAAGAGCTTGTCGGTTATGCATTGCCGATCGGCCTATAATCCTTCAAGCATGGAGGGGTTGGTACACTTTCTCAAAGCAAAACCATGAGCGCATCATTCAGAGGTTGAAGCTTCGCCGTCGCCGAGCGACAGCAGCGTGGAGCGCCGCCATGACGTCGTGCTTGATGTATGCGCCACGCGACCTTGTAGAAAAGGCCATTGAAGCCGTCCGGGCCAGCAAGACGGCCGGACGGGATGTCCTTGACCGCCGCCCGGACTTCCTCCTCGGTGAAGCACAGCGTCAATGCCTTGGAGATTGAGTTGTGGCATGAGTCCGTCGAGGGGTAACAAGGTGTTCGCCGTAACGGCTTGCCAGGATGGAGTTGAAGTAGTCATAGATGGCGTCTTGCTTGGCAGCCTCGTCCGCCAGCCACACACCTTCGTGCTGCACCGTTTCTATGAAGCTCTTCCTATTGCGATGACATGCCTGGAGGTGGAAGAACTTGGTATTGGCGTCACCCCTCAAGATATCGCACCCTAGAACGTGTGCGTGCGATCGCCCTGAAAGTGAAGCAAGCCGAGGCAGCGGACCTTGAGGCCGTAACGCATGGTCCGTTCTTCATCCGTGTGAGCTGCCTGCCTTCTTGGATGATGTCGAGGTGTGCCACCAACTTCCGCGTGCAGCAAACAGCTGCGACGCCGACGCCGCCAATGGCGCGCATGCTCCGCCTCTTAAGGGCAACGGCCGTTCGCTCGAGCTTGATGTCGGTCGTCACACGCACGACCTCGGGGACCTCGGCGTTCCAGGCCTCTGGATGGTGTCGGGCAGCCCAGGCGGCTGAGCTAACGCCTCGAACTTGAATCTCGCGAGCGCACGTCGCGTGGATCGCAAGGGAAAGCAGCGGCGGCGCATGGTCGCCGCATTCCGTTGCCAGTGCTCTCGGCCGATGGTGCGGGAAATCATGCGCCTAAACCGAGGCAAAAGCCCTATCGATGCGCTCGAGTGGGCGTCCTTCTCTCGTTGCTCCATGTGAAACGACGACCGTGTAGATATATCTCGTCAAGGGCCATGGCGCCGAGAGCCGGCGGAAACGGCGCATGGAGGCCAAATTTAAACGGTCGTTGCTCTTGTCCTCGCTTGGTAAATGAGGTTAAAGTCACCGCATATGAGGACGTGACCCGGGGGTGGATGCGTGGACATCGCGAAGCTCAGGCAGGAAGTCCGGCTGAGATTGTCATCGACCTCGTCCGTAGACCCGCGATAGCGACCAAGGCGTTGCCAATTCACACACCGCCGCAAGTCGACGGTTATGGAGAACCTTCGGGGGGAGTGGTTCACGACCGACCACGATGCCCGCGACCATGCAACGATGATGCCTCCGATGCACCCAACGACGGCAAGACGACATAGTCAAACGCCATACCCATTAAGTCCCGCGACCATGCATCGAGTACATCGACCTTAGTTTCTACCAGCTCGGGAGCGTGACATGCTCCCCGCAACACGAACTCACGCACGGCGCCCCTGGCAGCGCCATGAAGTTGAGGCCCCGCGGGCGTTCGGAGAAATAGGTTCTGTCCTAACATGATCGCAGTTAGAGGGGCGACCGGTTGAGCCACGCCTAGGCGATGCCCCGGCGACCGGGCTTCTTGCCATCTTTGGAGGAAAGCCGCCATGGCCTCCTTGTTGATCTCGGCCATCAGACCGGTAAGAGCAGCATGCAGTTCGTCGAAGGAGACAGAATCCTCATGCTCCGCCCCTCGTGCACCCCAATCTTCTTCGTAGTACCTTTCTTGCCGGGCCTCCCGGCATGAGGTGCCTCGAACCACTCTTGGCGGCGAAGCGCTGCCGCGCTTTGGCATGAACTCCGAGCTGGACTGATGAGGTCCGGTCTTCCTCAACATAGGCGTAGAGAGGATGGGCGGCTCTAGTTGTTTCTTGAAGGTGGCCCACGAACTCATCTACCGACGGAAGCCGGCGTTCGACTCAGCGGCATCATGTCGTCGCGACTCATGTGCCGGGGGCCAAGTCGGCGTCGGGGCCGCGAGGCCGCGAGCTCGTGGAGCATGCACGGCTTTCGGCCCAGGCGGGTGGACCACCAATCCGGTTCTTGCCGGGCCCATCCGCATGAGTCGACCACGGGACCTCCCTCGGGCCCGATGTAGGCAAATTCAGCGAGAACGTCGACCCACCGGTCTTCCGGCCCCATCCAAGGGCCCTGCGTGCAAACTCCGGCATGTAGGAGATGGGGGCGACCATAATGAATCGGGCCAAAGCCGGCGTGTGCTCCCCGTGTCCACGTGGATCGGCGTAAAATACTACGGTGAGAGCGGAGCGGGCGGCGTATGGGAGGCGGGCCATTGGAGCGGTGAGGGCGTATAAGCGGCGGCCGTGACCCATACGTGTGGAAAGTGTCGGGCGTCCTCGCCAGCGACGGGCTTTCCTCGGCGAGAGGCTTGGCGAAGAGATCTTTGGCGTATCGCGGGCTGGGAGTGGAGCACCCAAGCCGACCCATGTTGCCCTCGGGTAGCGGTTGTCGCGGCTTCCGGCGTGCGAAATCGGCGACAGGCATGGGGCTGTCGCGCCCCTGCAGCCACGACCGAGGAGGTAGGCGGTGCGCATGCGGTCGACCGACCCATGCCGTCGCTGTTTCTGGCTATGCCGGGCACCGCCGTGGGCCCGAGGCGCGGGCGCCCAGCGAAGGCAGTGGGCACGCTATCTCCCCACACGAAGCGACGGCTACCGGAAGCTCGTCGGAGCCATCGCCCGGTGATGCGGTGATGTCGGTCGGGAGTCAGTGGAGCTGCCGTGCATTGCCGCTCGCGGAGACGCCAAACCCCATCCTCGGGGTGAGGCGTGTCGGTGCACCACGGGCGCCCCATCGCCCGGCATTGTCACCTTGGTCACCGTCATTGTCGTTGTCATTGCCGCCGTTCCCCTCCGCCGTCGTCGCGGCCGAGGAGAACTAGGGGGCGGAGTCGACCGATCCTGGTCATCGACAACCACCCAGCATGAACTTGGTATCGGAGACCCGCCCCGAGAGGCGGACGCGGCAGCGTCGCGGACACGACTCGGGATATGGATGATCTGCTGCGGTGGGATGAAACTCGGATGCAAGCACCACGCCGTGACGAACATCTCCCGTCGTCCTCCGGCCAGCGTGTCTGGAGGTCGGTGAACTCCGCGGACGTTGGAACAATGGTGCCCGCCGGTAGGTGCGGAAGCGCCATCGGTCCCTCGCATGCAACGGCAGTAGTGAAGCGACGACGACCTTGTACTTGAACGGCCCGGCATCGGTAAAGAGACGTGCGTCGCCGGCCGCCGGATGAGCTGCAGCGGCGCCCGGACCTGGAGTTGACACCCGCTTGCGGTCGACGCGATACCGAAGCGGACGACGGTCCTCCGGGTGATGCGCACGAGCGTCGACGTCGTTCCGCGAAGATTCGGGCAGCTATGCGGTAGGCATACACCGTGGAGACGCAACGCGGAGGGTCGCGCGCGCCGCCGGCGCGAACTAGGGCATGCTCGCCGCCTCCTCCGCCGCATATCTTTGGTGCGCGGGACCACGACCCGGGCGCGTGCGCCACAGCGGCGGCGTGCGTATCGACCACCGTGTGGTCGAGGCAAGTCTAACAATGGCGGGTCGATCGATGGGGCGGCGGCGGTGGCGGTGGAGGTGGAGGTGGGGCGGCGTGGCCGCGCGCGGCGGCGGTAGGCGACCGGCAGCGGTGCGGCCGGACAAGCGACTGCCGTGGAGTGGGCTGAGGAGCCAGCGAAGCGGTGTCGGGTGGGACGGGTCGCCGAAAGATCGCGGCCCGAGGCGGGCGAAGCCCATGCGCCTCCCCAAGAGTCGGGCGCCGACGCTAGCTCCCGCCCGAATGGGCAGTCCGCGCGGTGACCCTCCGGCAGCCGGCGAGGCCGGGCTGTGGCGACATGCACTTCGGAGCTCCTGTGGCCCGACCGGGAGGTAGGTCCTTTGCAATATTCCACCGAGGTCCTTGGGGAACAGGGGCGGCTGGGCGTGCGGCGGAGCGCGCAGGTGCCGGCCCTCCCGGTGTGCCCGGAAGTGGGGCCGTCGGCGTCGGGCGCATCGCGTTCCGCAGCTGGTGGGGTGGGCAAGTGAGCGACGCCGAGCCGCATGATGAGTGGTGCCGCGGCGTGCCATGAAGCGACGCAGCATGCACGTGTCGCGGCCGGGACCCGGCCGCTGGCGCTGCTCAGCAATTTCCTTGCCCTTGCGGAAGGGGAGGCGGTGGCGCGTTCAGCCGTCGGAGAGGCTGTCCCCGAGTCGGAGAAGGGAGATGCGTCCGTCGGCATCAGGCGAAACGCACTCCAAAGGCCTCCTCGACCTCTTCCGCCAGGGCCGGCAGGGAAGAGCCTCCCGCCATGCAAGGAGGAAGGAGCCGGCGGGCGCGGGTGGTTCATGGCGCCGGGTGGGCAGCGCCGCCGGCTACAGGCGGTGGACGCGGGGGACGGGGTCGCCGGCGCGGCTAGAACGAGTGCGCGCTCGCTGCAGGCTGCCGCTAGGGCAGTTCCTCGCGCTAGGGCAGCCCCAAATTTAGAGTCGAAGAAAAATTGGTGAAGCAGAGGAGAAGGAACGTTACCGATCGTGTGGCTGCTCTGCACACAGCGCGTCCGGTCACTAGCACGAACCTCAGGTCGGGATGGGACGCTAGGTGCCAGTGCCACCCAGTGAGGAAGAACACGGGAGTGGAGGGTTGCTGACTTGCTGGCGGGAGGCAAGCGCTGGTGCTAGTCGGACCAGCCAGCGGGTGGCTGGGTGGTGATTTGGTGAAGCGTTGCCGCACGTTACTAGAACAACGCGCCTATCCCCCGGCCGGTTGACTGCTGTGGACCTCACGAGTCATGAGCAAGAAGGCAACTGCTCTCGGCAGAGCTGCCTACCCTCCCCTCATTATCAATCAACAACACAACTAAAAATTGGCCACAATTGCAGGTCAAACACATCGCTCCAAATTCGTTTCCCATCACTGACGACGCGAGCAGCTGAGAGGTGCATAAAAATATATTTTAAAAAAGAAACCACCACTATTGGGCAAGAGAAAGAGGAGAGCGGAGGAGAGGGAGAGGAGGAGGCTTTCTGTGGTTGGACCTTTTTACACTCAAGCAACTTTTTAGGCCAAACCATACAAATTTTAGCAAAACAAAATTCACGTGGGAAGGAGGCAACTTCCACCCAAAATTTGGCAGGGCCAAAAAAAAAAAAAAACCCAAACCCCCCACCCCCAAAACCAAAGATCAAAACCAAACCGGGCAAAAAAAAAAAAAAAAAAAAAAACAAACCCCCACCCCCCAAAAACCAAAAAAAAAACCAAAGATCAAAACCAAACCGGGCAAAAGAAAAAAAAAAAAACAAAACAAATGGCTTCAGTCACTGCCATGCGGGCCCTGGTTGCAGGTCGGCCCACCCGTCAGTGGAACAGAGGCAGGGGAGGGCAGGACGGCGGCCGTTGACCGCCGTCGATCTCGCCGTCGGCGGGGTTTCCACCGGAATGGCTGGCACCGGCGGCTTCCTCTCGACGATGCGGTCCCGGCAGTGCTCTCCAATCGGACCGGGACGTCGAGGTGGGGCCGGCGCCGGTCACGGCGGCAGACCGCGGCGGCGGTGACGACGGGAGGCGGTGAGGCGAGCTCGTGGAGGCGGTCTGGAGGCGCGGGAGGCTAAGTCGGAGGGAGAGGAAGGTGGATTGAGGGCGGACTGAGGTGGAGCGGCCACGGACGCGCTCGCCGGCGACCGGCGGCGCTTCCAGGCGGCGGCGGTCTGCGTTTTCTCGGAGCCGGCCTCGGCCACGACGACGACGACGCGGGCGCTGGCAAAAGAAACGAACGGCACAGATGGTCAAAGCAAAGGATCGGATGGTAGAAAATTTGGGTGGAAAAAACGAGTTGCCACACGAGTATCGTTTAGCTTTCCTCGCTCTTCTTCCTCCTGCGCTGGGCCCTCCGAGCCCATGTTGTCCCACCCCACGCATCATTTTCTTTGTAGACGAATTTGGTTGGTCTCGTTCTCAGGGCATGTACATCACGGATTAATGAGCCGTCTCTGTATCACGGAACATTTGCAAAAAATCCTCTTCACGCGCAACAGCCGAGGCAGAGTCGTCGACGGCTTCGGCCCGTGCTCCGAGAAAGCGAGCTGCCAGCGTCGACTGGTGCTGGTGCTGGTGCTGGGAGTAATCTTCTTCCCATATCTAAAGAACGTGCAAATCTGCTCAGCCTTATAAAATCCATTTAAAATCAAAATCAAATCTAAAAATCATGAATCAAAATTATTTAGGTTTGTTTTGATCAGAACTATATTATAGTTGCAATAAAACAAATGTTACACCTTGAGTATTGGTTATGTATTTTGTTTTGTGTAGCTGTTAATATATTTTATAGAAAACTGTTTGTTACTCGTATCAATGTGACTTTTTATATAAATATACTAAAAATATTATTTATATTGGAAAAAACTGCAATTATATTGCACGTATTCATGCTTGATCTAATTTGCATGAATTAGCAACACAATAGTATACAAAATAATATACTACTCATGATTGATTATGGCTACATGAAAGCATTAAATAAACTTTAGAACAATTAAACGGACAAACAACCTTTTTTGTGTGGGCTGTATGAGCTGAATTCTGTGCAAGGCGGCATTCGTTGGACACAAGTGGGAGAAAAAGCGGGACAAGGCCGCCGAGAGCGAGCGGGGACGTAGTGCGTGTGTGCTTGGCTAGCGCGCGCGGCGACGGGGAGAGAGGCGGCTGCGACCTCGGGCCCCTCGGGCCACGAGCCGTACCCGTGTCGGCGATACCTGCGAGGCTTGGATGGAGCGGAGCATAGAGCGGACGAGAAAAGGAACTGGACCCGCATTAAAATTGTAGGAGTCGTGCCCTGTTTAGAGCCCCAAATTCCTCACCAAATTCCACTATGCAAAAAGAAGATTCCCCATCACATCAAAATGCCAAAGACACATGTATTAGACTTAAATGTAGGTAAAAAATAAACTAATTACACAGTTTAGATATGCATTTGCGAGACGATTCTTTTGGCTGAATTACGCCAGTGGTAGGATATACCACTACCAAAGCGAAATGTCTTCTACGATTAATACGATGCGACATCTATAGGAATTTTGGCCCAAATTTTGGTGATCTAAACACCGCCTCGGTCACTTTCGTTTCGTCTGCCTGGCGCTGTTTGACCCCCGGCAGCCGCTCGACAGCGGGGTCTGTTTAATTTGGCCCGGCGTCGGTACCGTACAGAGCAGGGGGCGGCGTCGGTACCGTACGCAGCAGGGGGCTCCGGGTGCATGTTGCGTGTACTCGGTACTCCTAGTACTTGCGTGTCGGTAGCCAAATTTGCGTGTACTCGGTACTCCTTGCATCATGGCACCATTTCGTAAAGTCACCATTTCCTGTAACGATCACGACAGGCTCCATTTTGCAACCGCCACCCACGCTTTCCTTCAGCATGTGTTTATCCTTGCCGGTGCCGCGGCAACGACTGGGGTCTTGGAAATATACTACACGAGGGGCAGTCGCCTTGCTGGCTGCTTGCATTGTACGTACGGGTGATGAGCGGATGGCCGTAATTCCGTCACGACTCGCGACACGAGGATAGAGTCACGACACGTCCCGACGTCTGCACCGGAAACGTCCGTGAAACGAGTGACTGAGGGAGCCGTCCGGCGCCCGACTTGGTGCCCTGCTCTCTGCTCCTGTAACGGGACCGGCAGACGCACCCGTTTACAAGGACATATATGATGTGTGTGTGGCACGCCGGGATGCGGACTCGATGGTTGAGGTTGACACGTCCCTTCCCTCCGCGCCACGGGTGAAGCCACGTTAAGACCACTGGATGCCCAGGCACTTAGGGCCTCCGCATTGGGAGGTAAGAAGGGGGGAAGAAGGAATAAACAATGCCTTGCTACTGGTAATAAGCATTGTGGGCTAGTAGGAACAACTACTCCTGGGTAGTAGTCTTGTTACCAGATAAGAAGGAATAGAAAAATGAGATGAGGACAGCATGCTCGGCTTCTCCTTCATTCTCTCTCCATGACTTTACTGCTCTGCATGTCTTAGACCCCACCTTAGTACCGAATCAACACTGTGAGGTGCATGCATCACTAGACCCATCTATGCATTGGACCCACACTCTGACCTTACTACCGGTTCAACATTGCGCATGCCCTAACGTTGAGGTTGACATATATGATGTATCCATCCGAGGAGGCCAGGTCGGATACGACAACCCCTCGCCCCCTCCCCACCCCTACACAGTATGTCCGGGCACTTACCGTGTGTTTGGTTGGGAGAAGGAGTCCAACCCGGACGGGTCCAACCCATTTTTTCGAGTGTTTGGATGGAGGCAACAAGTGGGCCGGAGCGAACCCGGGAGGAATATTCGGTGAAGATGCGGGTTCGCCTCCGTCCGCCCAAATCTGGCAGGCGGAGCCGACCAGCGTGGGTTCCGTCGAGGCGAAACGGAGGAGAACGGAGGAGCACGCCCGCGGTCGGGGAGAAACCGAGGAGCAGCTCCTCGCGGCCTCCTCGTCGCGGCATCTACGACCTCTGTTGCGGGCGGCGAACGGCGGCCCTATCTTGCTTGGCTCCAGGGCGGCGGCAGGGCGGCGGATGAGCTGGATCCCAGCGAGCTGCTGAGCTGATCCCTACAGAGGCCGACGAGCTGCGATGAGCGCCCGCGGCGTCCTTCCTCGGCCAGCTGGATCCCCCGGCGAGCCGGAGCGCGGCGCTCTCCACCTCCGCCCTAGATCCCGACGAGCTGCTGCGCGGCGCCACCCGACCGAGCTGGCGGCGCTCGTCCGGAATCTCCATGGCGGAGCCGGCGGCGCTCTCCACCTCCGACTGGTTCCGACGAGCTGCGTAGCGGCGCTCGCCCGACGGCGATCGGCTTCGCCCATGTACGAGCGACCAGATGTAGAAGAAGAGAGGGGCAAAATTTAATTAGAAACTCTTCTCGGTCCCGATGCAAAACGCGAGCAGAGAAAGGTTTGCTGATATAGGCTTGACCGATTTTTGAATAGTTTAGGGGGTCCTGATGCAAAAACGCCGAAAAGAACGTTAACTTCGCATCCAACCCGTATTCCTAATTTCTCCAACCAAAGATGGGTCTCCATCCCCAAAATCAGATGTACAACCAAACAATGGATAGGTTGGCTCCATCCCAAAATAAGGGTTGGATCCAACCCAACCCAGATTATGCCGCAACCAAACAGACGGGTGACCAAGACCGCAGACCCAGACCCCACCCCCGGCAGCCATTATAAAACCTCCCCTCCTTCCATTCGCATTCGCACGACCACTTGTGCTTCCCTGCTCCCGCAGCATCCCGTTCTTCTCGGCGGCAGCGGAACCACCGTCCGAGACCGGCATCAAGTTCGTGCTGGTGGCCGGAGCCCGGAGGCCCCGTGAGCAGAGCAGCCACAAAATACAAGCGGGGAGAGAACTGAAAAGGTCCTCAAGCTCCGAGTCATTAGCAACAAGCATCGCGCTAGCTTCGCTCTCCGCCGTCGAGAAACGGTGACGTTCCTTCTTTGCCTTGCCAATTTTTTTTATCAACTCTTAAATTTTGGGTGGGAAAGAGCGTGCGATTTCTGTGATTTCTGTGAAAACTGAGCTTCTACACCGTGTGAACACGCTGTATATTAGCCCTGAGCGGTGCACCGGCGTCGGACGGCCGGCCGCTGGAATAACTTCTTTAACCGATTCCGTACTCCGCTTCCCATTGCACGAGCGCATGACATCCTTGCTCCGTGATTCTTGCGAGCTTTGAGAAAAACTTTTGTTTGCCTTTTTTTTGAATAATTTTGTTTGCCTTTTTGATGTGCTGGTTAACAGAGAACTACAGTGCCACGTCGGCGACGATGAGTACTCCGGGAAGCAGGGCGACGACCATCGGCCTCACCGCCATGCTGCTTTCTGTCAGCGCTGCAATGCACCTCGGCGCTGGCGGCTTTGGCTTACTCTGCTTTGGGGGCGTCCTCTTCGGCACGAGCCTCATCGCAGTCGGCGTCCGCATGGCCAACGGCCCTGCGTCCAATCCCATCCTTCTGGTGGTGTTCGGTGGTGCACGAGCTGTCGCAGTGTTCGTGCGCCGCAACATCGCCACCGTGTTGCTTGTCATGGCTTCCTGTGCCTTCACGGTGGTCTCCGGCGAGGAAGACCCGGTTCTCTGCTTCGGCATGTCCGCTCTGCTCCTGCTCGATCTCACCCTCGTCAACATTACCCTGGAGCCCCTGAATTGAAACTGACCGGCAATCAGTCACTCACTGCCGCCGCCGCAACTACCCCTGTCATCGAGCCTAATTCCTGAATTGGGCTGGGTGTTGCAGGTAAAGATCACTGATTGAAGTGAACTTAGTACTGTTGATTGTTGTGGTATCTCCCTACCGCGTGCTTGTTGCAGAATCTCGTGTTGTTGTTGTGTGCTTTTGTTGGAGTAAAATGTTGTGCTGCTGTAGTGTGCAAATGTTTTTGTTTCCTACTTGCCGTGCATAAGGCAATACTATGTCTTTTGAGTGACATTGTAAGTCTGCCTGTTCTGTCCAAAAAAAAAGTCTGTCTGTTAGCATCTGGTCAAATAAAATCATGCTTCGAGTATCTATTTGCAATTGCCAATGTCCTAGATTTGTGCACTCAACTAAGGATGGATTAGGAGATATCATAGGGTCTATCAGAGTTCAGTATATAGGCATTTACGTAACTCTGAACCGGAGACTAGTGACCACTGACCAGGGCCGCTGCATATGTGCTCCTTGCGACTAAGCATGAATAATGATTATGGCAGTTTCACTGCACCTGTGTTTGTCAATCTATCGTGCTGCGTGGAGCTCGAACCCAACACACAAAGCGATCTGACGAATTGCTTCTTCGTTTTCAGAATTCATAACTACGTAGGCCAACACACAAAAGTCAATTCGGCAGCGATTAGTTAACAATTGTAAGAGAGTTGAGTGTCCGTGCGTTGCTACGGGTTTATGTACAATTTCATTTCATGATATACATCCACATGGTTAAAACATATATAAAATATTGTGACATGACAATATTGAAATTGATAATTACAGATACATATATTGCTAGCAAACGTGACTTAACATTTCAGTTATAGCCCACCTGAATTTAGCACCGTTAAAACAATATGATCCTATTAAACTTATGTGTGAGTGAAATCATAAGGCGGCACGCAAGTTGCTCAAAAATGGTAGAATCTTTTCTACCCACACAGCACATTTTTCTTCCATTTCACATTTGCTCTTCTTTGCTCTGACCTGACATGCTTCCACGGGAACGGAAAGGAAACGATTTTAGGAGTATAACAAAACAATTGTACCCTCTCTCTCCCCAAAATCACATCTCGGCTGAATTATCCAATTCAATACTCCTGCTGCCTCCACCTAATCCAGCTGCTCTCATCACTTCCAACACGACGTACCACCACCAGCCAACCTGCCGGTATGTTGCTGCCAACAACAAAAAATGGCACGGTAGTAACAAAATCAGATTCACAAAAATAAGAAAAATAGAAATAAATCTTGGCACTGGTAATTCTCTTTAGTACTCAAACTCACATAAAAGGAAGGTGATTAATGACTAAATCTTCAGGCGTGTGAAATACACTCTCAGCCAATGACAGAACGCTAAGGATGCATCAAGTGTGTGCAATGTACAGAGCAACAACAAATGTGCCCGATTTTTTTTTTTTGGTGCATAAAGTGAACAACAAGGGAACAATGCACCAAGCCGCTATAGGAACACTCTAAAATGCGAACCCTTTGTAGCCACGGTGCAAGGTCGAAAATGGAAGACATGAGATTTCCAAGACCATATCCTACCAAACATATGTGTCAATAACTGAAATTGGTACGGTTGCATCTAATGTCAATCCATGAAGAACATGCCTTCTAAGATCAATGTACATTGCCAAAAATACTGAATCTAAGAGGCAATAGACTTGGACTTTCGCTTACAATAAACTGAATAAATGAGTGTGACTAAGGCAGGGATGTTGCCGGACATGCAACAACGCTAGGAAATAATACAGGATAGTGCCTTTTCATGCACTTTGAGGCTAAAAGAATGCACCAAATATTTTTCTGAGATTGGACTGGCCCTTGCAATAGTTTAAAACTTTAAATCATGCTCTAAAGGTCTAAAAGACTGAATCAAACAATGAAACACACGAAGACTGAATAAAACACTGAGAGACGCAAAAACTTCAGAAAAAAATGACAAATTGCAACAACTGGACAACTGAAGAAACAATGACAATGATGGTGTCGCCTTTGCCTCGTGTCCTTGTCTGTTCATAGTGTCCCTCTGTCATGGATAATTGGCAGCGCCACACGACGTTGATCGCACACAAACTGGTGTCACTGGAAGACTGCAGAAACCGTTTGAAGCATATAGCTCAACTTGAAAACTTGGTTGCTCAGGTTTAACCTGTAATTAACAGAGGAGACAATTAACACATAAGAATAGGCTAATAGTTGATCCACAAAATACATATATCATAGAGAGGTCCAGTGCACACTACAGGATTGTTGAAAGTGAGATGAGGAGGATGAGCACGTACTAAGAAAAATGATAACTCAGCTAACAAATAGCATAACAATTCTACGTTTTATGCACAACTAACGTGTTAATAGCACCCTCCGCAAATTGTAATGACATGCCAGTAGCTGAATCAATTTGATTACAAGCTATATTTAGTTTGGCAGAGAAGGTGTCCCAATCAGAAACGACATGGCTCATCTTCTGGTATCTATAACCCCTATATAGAAGGAGGCCACTAGAGGACTTCTCTGCACATGCAGAGGTGACACCTCAGCAATCCTTCGATTCTTGGTACCCGTTCCCCGGTGTAAATTTCTCTGTCTTCCCTCCGGCTCCGGCATAACATTTCTACGTTTTATGCACAACTAACGTGTTAATAATGATATGAAGTTCTCTCCAAATATCATAATACATTAGTCCCATATTCTATATTCCTAGTGGCAACACTCTTGTGACTTCTGTTCAGCATAATATAAGTTTATGCCAATCCATAATTTGGCAACCTAATTCAGTCTAGATAGCTGTTATGACCGGCGCCCAGTATGCCAGGCGCCGGCGTACAACAGGTGGCTAGGTGGCGCTTTAGATTAGATGAGCTAACAGCACAGTTATCCTTGTAATCTTATTATTTTGCTATTTTCCCCAAATAGGTTATTTATTTCTTAAGACAAGATTGCTTAGAGGGGATATATATCTTGTAAACATTATTGAGGAAATTAAGAGAAGCAACAGATTAGTTGCCGGCTTCCCCGGGAGCCCTAGCCGCCCCCTCTTCTCTGCGCCGTGACCCATCCACGGTGCCCCAACGCCACCACCACGTCCTAGGTCCTCGCCCTCCGCTCTTCCATCCCTACAATCTCCGAAGCAACTCCGTTAGGACTCCTAGTCCTATCGACAAGCATCAATTGGCCACCTCTTCAGTTAGCAACTTGTCATCATTTTGGAAGGGGTCATCTCAAATCCTGCGCCTAACCATGCAAAGAACTCATAGATTTTGGCACATATTTTCTAGAAGTCATGACTATGATCAAATGAGAAACAAAACATGAACAGATTCAAAGCCAATAGTATTTGGATGTAGGGAAAAAAAAATCCCATCAGTTGCGTACAATAATTATTTGTATGTTTCCACAAAAGCAGATCAAATTCTAATTATCACAAAAGCAGTAGGACGATTTCAATAATAAACTACCTCAAAATGTGTCGGTGATCCATTTTTTCGACTCTATTGCTTCATCAATAGCTTCCTTAGCCTCATCAAAAGATCACTCAACAGTCGTCTTTGGAACAGGGCCTCCATCATTTCCAAATGAAATCCGTTCACGTATTGTTAGAAGATGTGGACTGCATTGAAGACGTAATTATAGCGGTGTTGAAAAAACGGTGAGACATAATGGAACTGAACATTTCAAAACTATCTAGAATAGAGGATTACACGTTGATACCTTCACATAGATCTCAACATGAAAAGTGAAAGATAATGTTCCAAAATAATTTTTGAGAAAACGAAATCCGGCTAAAGAAGCTATTGATGAGGATAGCGCTAAGGCAATGAACAGAGAATGATACCTTTTTTTTTGGATAGCCTTGTTCATTCAAACAGACTACATTTTGGTTGTGCATACCACATTGAATTATTAACGTCCCCATTTAGGTGATTTCTCTTATTCATACATTTTTGCAATTCCAAATTTATATCCTGTCAAAAATTGATACGACCTAAAGGCTAAAATCATGTTTTCTATGCAATTGTTCGAGCAACCAATGATGAATCCACTCGTACCCATGCCCATACTGGCACCACAAAATTTTTGTCCAACAAGCTGCACGATTGACAAAGATGATGACGAGCTAAGATTACACGGAATAACACCCCCACATTGTAGCCTTGCGCCCTCATGATAATGGACAGGAATACAGACACATATATTCAACTCATCTCTGCCTTCTTCGAAAACTATAGCTCAGAAAAAGGGTTAATTGGTTTTATACCATTGCAATTCTCACGTCTTGGAGATGTACCATTACAATTCTTCAAATTGAAATCTACCATTGCAATTCTTGATTTGCTGAAAAATCCCATTCTCTACGTCTTCCGGTAGTTGGGCCCATTTGCGGTGTGTAGACTACTGTACATATTTTTTCTTGTGGACGTCTTTGCCCCTGTGCCCATCTCGTGAAAAGGTCCCTGCGGTTCGTGGCAACTCCCGTTGTCTCCTTCCTCCCTTCGCTCTCTCATCTCGGCCAAAGACGACGGCGGCCTAACCCTAGCGGCCGCCCGGCGGGGAGGCAGCCACCACGACCCACTCCACCGCCGCGGCCGAGCTCTCCTCCCGCCTCCGCGCCCCTCTCCTCCCCTCGCCCACAAGCTCTCCTCCCTGCGCCACCTTGAGGTAGACCAGGCGGTCCAGCTCCTCGAAGGTGAGCGGCGGCGCCGACCACAATGCCGGGTCGTGGGAGGTGTCGCGGCCCGGCGAGGATGAAGTTGAGCGCCACGTCTTTGCGGCGACTCGTCCCGTAGGAGCCCTGCGCATGAACCGGGATAGCAGGTCGTCGTGCGCCGCCCGGCGAGGTCGTGTCACACTTCGTTCCCGTGCGTTCCCCTCGGCCGCGGCCATCTTCTTATTTGCGCCACCCACGCCCCCCGTCGGAGTTGAAGATGTCGTCACCGGCGGTCCCGAAAGGCGGCATGCGGCGAAGGTTGCCGATGATCCACTCATGCATGTCCTCGGCGTGCTGCAGCAGCCCCGGCAGTCGCGAGCACCGGCCCACCAGCGCCCGCTGAGCCCCCGCGACAGCCGCCGTAACCACGCCATGCACGCGGCGGCCGCCACCACCACCGCCCACGTGCCCACCTCCATTGCCGCTCTCCGGCCGGGCGATGGATCGGTGGACAGGCTGGCCAATCGGGCGCACAATACACACACGAACATACACAAAGACAAGGACGGATCCCAATCTGGCGCTGGAAGACGTAGAGAATGGGATTTCTCAAAGAAGTGAAGAGTTGTAATGGTAGATTTCCAATTTGAAGAATTGTAATGATATATCTCCAACACGCGAGAATTGCAATGGCATAAAACCAATTAACCGAAAAAATGCCATCCGGGGAGACCTCACCCGGGTAGGTGTGGGGATAGCCGAGCCGTCGGTGTAGCCGGCGCATGCGCCCGAGGTCGAACCCATCGTCGGTCGGTGCCGGCGCCGCGGCACCCCCGGCCGTAGTTGCGCGCGGCCGCTCCATGTACTCGAAGAAACCCCGAAGGACCCTCCTCCGCCTCATCGCCCGCCATCGCGACGGGCCGCGGCGGGGGCGATGATGCTCCTCGTCCTCCTCCACGATTTGCAGCAGACCGCGCGGCACGCTGAGCGGTGTGGAAGCGGTGGCCGAGCATCCGTCGTGCCGCGGCCGTGCTGCGACGGCGAAGTGTGCCGGGCGCCGGAGGCGGCGGAGGCGCTGCTGTCGCGCGCCGTGACGCTTAAGATGCGACGAATCAAGCACGCGCCACGAGACGACCGCGTCGGGCTAAGGCTTGAGCGGTGGATGAGTCGGGCTGGTCCGAAAGGTGGGGAGGACGCCGAATCGGGTAGGGGCTTTGGAGAAGGTCTCGGCTGGGCGGCAGCCCGGGTGGGTGAGCGACGCAACGGGCGGCGACGGGTGAGCGACGGTGACGGAGCGGCGACGGGGGTGAGCGGCGGTCTCGCGCTGGTGTGCCGCGCGGCCGGAGGACGGTCATTGGGCGGAGATGGCAGAACGGTGGCAGCGGCAGGGCCGTGGAGATGGCGAGGGCGGGGCGGACTCGGCCGCGATGACGATGACAACGGGCGACGGCAATGGCGGCGCGCAACGGGCGGCGTGGGAGCGTGTTTGCCGCGCGCGATGGGGCAGACCGACGGCGGCGTCGATGTGGGAGGTGGGTCGTGGGGAGGCCGGGCCCGGCGGCAAGCTTCACCGGGGCCACACGACCTCCTCTTCCCCCTTCCCTTCTCTTCAAGGCGCGTCCGGCAGAGGTCCGGCGGCGCTTGGCAGCGGCGGAGGAGGGGCGGCGCACCTCGCAAGATGGGGCAGGGTGCGTTTTTCCAAACGGGCGTCTTGGCCGGCACGCCCGGCCCCTAGCCCGCTCCGGCGCGGCCCGCCTCGGCCGGGCCCGGTAGGCGCGATGCGGGAGCCGTGCCGTGCGAGGGGCGTGCCACCGTGCTCGGACTTCAGGCACAGGCACGGCCCTATTTCCCCGAGGGGCGTGCCGTGCCGTGCCAACAGGCACGGCAGCCGGCGCGTGCCCGTGCTTTGGCACCGGCACTAAGTCCCACAACACAAACAATATATCATTCAACTCGAGAATTCAAAGTTCTTAACGAGAAAACCAAGTCATACATTCAAAATTCAAATCACAAGTCGAGAAAAACAGCAATGCCAAGACATTTTTGATGCAAACAAAATATATTAGGGGGAGCTGTGCAATGGCTGCCTCATTAAAAACCTATTTAGGTAAAACTCACCCTTATGAGAAACCCTAAATAGGAAAAGAGTACAGCCGACTCCCTATTAAAGTGTTCATTACATCCATCACCACAGGTACCAAGTCTTAGTTATTCTGAGCCATTACATAAATAGGGATCTAGTCCAAAGCAAAAAAATATAAATAGGGATCTAGTCCACAACATAAATAGGGATCTAGTTATTACAGAGCCATTACAGAGCAAAAACAGCTCAGAACCCAAATACTCTTTGAGTATAGGTTTGAGTTTATCCATGGCATTTTTGTTTGCAGAAGCATTGTCCAAAGTAACAGAAAAAACCTTGTTAAGTACACCAAACTCATTCAAAAGCAGATTCAATACGCTCGGCAATGTTCTCGGCATTATGGGACACATCAATCAACCTTAAACCAAGTACCCTTTTCTCTAATTGCCAGTCGGCATTAATGAAATGAGCCACAACAGATAGATAATCTTCTTTAGCCTTTCCGGACCAAATATCGGAGGTAATAGCAATAGAAGAAACGGCTTTATCCTTCAAACAATCCATCAATGCAACACGTTTCTCATTGTTATATTTAAACATGTCTCTACTGGTGGTTTGCTTAGAGACAGGTGAAAAACTAGGGTTATGAGCTCTTTTGATGTAATCTTTAAATGCCTTAGTTTCACCAATCATAATGGGTAGGTCCAATCTAACAAGCATTCTAACCCGGTTCAAGACGAGCTACTTGAACTATACTCCCAACGACGAATAGTACCATCGAATTAAAAGCAATATGAGATTGAGTCATGCCACGGGTTTTTCCTAATTTCTTAGGACACTTAGCAATATGTCGAGTAAGGTGGCCGGTGCCATTAGCGAGAATAAGCGAGTAGCGCTTACTACGGCAATGGAGGCAAGTGGCAAACAAACCGATATCCCTACGCCCGGGGATAGGATTCTTTTGTAGTGCTTCTCAAAATCGTCCCCGCACGGTAGAAGTAGAAGGACGATTGGAACCGACAAAGAGGCTCGGCCTCGCATCAACCTCATCGGCTAGCGAGTCGAGTCGCCGACCTGAAGGAGATCGGCAGCACCGCCGTCGCCGAAGAGCTCAGCATCCTCCCTCATCATCCCCGGCCATCCCGCACATGTGAAACTCATCATTACGGTTGTGGTCCAACTCCCTACTTCGTGAATGCCGAATGGCTGGCGCCCCAACCTTCGCCGTCCCCGGTACCTCGACGATTTGTAGAAGCAAAAACATAGCTTGGTTAGCCGGCTAGGGAATCGAAAGGGGAATAGGAAACGATTAGGGTTAGGAGCTTACCACTACGGTCGGAGCCCCGGAGACGATGCGGAAGAGCTAGCCCCGGAGCCCCCCCTCTTGGTTCCTCGACGATCCGGGCATGGCCGAGACCGAGCAATCGGAGGTGGCCTCGCCATCGGTCGATGGAGACAGGACCGTTCCTGATTCGCCGGGATGCGGAGCACTTGGCTCAATCGACGCTCGGTGGATGAAGAAGAGAGGAAAAGAGGGCCGTGCCGTGTCCTCGAGCCGGCGGGGCGGTGGCGCCGGAGAAGGGGAAGAGGGAAAAGAGGAAGATTGAGGGTGGAAATCACTAGATCGATCACCTCACGTCCTCTCATCCGAGCACCATGGTCACGGGCGGCGACGGCTAGCCACCGGAGAAGGAGAAGAGATGCGAGGAGCAGAGGAGCTAGGGTTACGAACGAGGGGAGGAAGAGCGACGGGGCGGGGCGAGCGGATGAGGACAGGAGCAGGGTTAGGGTTGGGATGGCTGGCGGCGGGCGCCTCGGGGGGGTATATATACAACTCTCCCCCCCCCCGCTCCCCATCCAACGGCTATAATCGCCCGCTCCCCATCCAACGGCCAAATGTCGTGCCTCCCGTGCCGCCCCGTTGGGACGGGCCGGGCCAAAGACTACGGGCTGAAAACTCGGCCGGGCACGGGCCCGTAGCCGGGCCCGGCTAGGCACTGGCCCGTATTGGGCCAGCCGCCGCACCGTTCTAGGGCCGGGCTTTTTAGGACCAGCCCATGCCGGCCAGCCGGGCTTGGCCCGTTGGAAAACTTTAGGCGGGGAGATCCGGGCGCGCGCCGCACGATTGGGCGGGGAAGGTCCGGCGGCGTTGGTATGATTGGGCGTGGCGGGGTTCGTCGCCGTCGGGGAGAGCGGGCAAGGGCAAGGTCGACGGGCGTAGGGTGAGGAGGGGCGGCGTGGCGAGAGGGAAGGCGGCGTGATTGGAGGAGAGTGCGGCGTCTGCGGGGATTGCGAGATTGGGAGTTTTTTTTTTTTTTGTCGCGGTTTCCTTTTTTTTTTTCTCGCATGGAACGCACGGGCGGCATCGACGGGAGGGGGGGGATGGTTTCGCAAGGGGTGTGGGGGAATCGGATCACCGACCGAGTGGAAACGACGTATGGCTGCGATCAAGCAAATCGAACCGTCGATTACATCCAACGACTTAACTCTTCACGCTTCCATCTGGCCACGCGGCTAGTCGGCCCATTGAAGCCCGCAAAGACAGCACACACGTTCCAATTCTTCTAGGTTCGCTCCGGACTCGTTACCATTTCGATTCGTTCCCGATTCGTTACGCTCCGGACTCGTTCCGATTCGTTCCGCCACCGATGGAGCACGCGCCCCTCGCCACCGGCGGCGCACACAACCCCCACCGGAGCCCCTGCCGTCGGCTGGAGCCCCACCCCGTCTCGCGCCCGGCCCCCGTCCCCGCCGGAGGACGCGCCGCGCCGTGCCGAGCCCGCCCAGCCCGCCGAAGCCTCCGCCCCTTTGCCGGCGGATGCGCACGCCATCATGCCGGAGCCTCCGCCCACCGCCCGGAGGACGCGCGCCCGTTGTGCGGAGCCCCCACCCAGCGCGAAGCCCTTGCCCGTGCGGCCTAGCGGGCGCCACGCCGGTGTCCCACGCCGGAGGATGCATATTGTGATTGATTGTCGCTTGAATTCGGAAGTGATCAGACTGCTGGTCTCTTTAGGAAGCAATTTGTGTGTAGTGTGTATGTGTGTACATCGCGCGTGTCCGACCTCATCTCCCCGATCGGGCGACGACAGTACGCCGCGGACCGGACGCTTCGCCATGGTGCAGCCATGGCGCGCCTCCTGCCCGTGGCGACAGGGCGGTGGTCTGCCCCGAGGGCCTCGAGGGCACCACCTGCAGGCGAGCTGTACCTGCTCCGCTTCAGCCACTCTTTGCCAATCTCGGCAGCACCGGTGGCGTCGTGCCCGTCACGCTGGCGGTCAAGACCGGCACGACGGCCCGCGGGCAGCGGGGGGGGAAGGGCATGGACCTCCTTCTGCTACCTGTCCAACCCGAGGACGTGCTTAGCAGGGCACTTGTAACAGCTTAGGGCCTTCTCTTCTAACTTCAAGATGCTCCTCCGGTTACAGGTGGCTCGGGCGCTCGGCAAGGAGGAAGACGATGACCCTGGCGAAGGAAGTCGTGCGAATCAGTTTGGTAGCGTTGTGGCTTGAGCTAAGATGGGCCTTGAGTTTGTGCGGCCTGTGTGTCAGTTTGGTAGACAAATCGTTGGATCAGCAGTGGGACGGTGCAGATGCCGCGACTGCTAGCTGAAGTCGAGGAGGGTGACTGCAGCGGATCTGATTCCGTGTGGGTGGGCAGACTCAAAACAAACGTCGCACCAAAAACTGCCTCTTTTAGTTCTTTTTATAGTGTAGAGATGAAAAGGTTTGCGTTGATTTGGGGCTTTTGAGTTTTGAATTTTTGATTAACAGCAGCTGTATGCATCGGCTCAGCTCAGGTCTGCTCCTTTCCATCATTTTTGACCGGTGCCTAGTACAGCATTTTTGTTTCTGTTTTATTGACCCGTTGCGCCGTGCGCGCGGCCGAGCATTGTCGATGGACCCACTCCTGGTCACGAACGACGAGCATGATCCTGATGCGTCACATCGCAAACCGGGCCGGGGCGACTGTTGAATTTACTCGCTTTAATCATCGATGTCGCTGTCTCTCTCTTTTGAAGAAACAATACACTCAGACTTGTGGCTAGATCTGTGTCACGATCACGATTTTGAGTACTATGTTGGGAAGGAATTCCCTTTTTTTTTTTGTGATGGGGAGGAAATCCTGGTGGGACACTGTTGCTTTCATGCCAAAAGTGGACCCGCCCTCCACCGGGAGACATAGGGCATGTTTGGCAAACCTCAGCTCTGGAGCTGCTGCTCCACCACAAAGCAGCTCCACCGTGGAGCTGGGCTCTCAATTTGGAGTTGAAGAAATATGTTTGGCAGAGATAACGACTCCAACACCGGAAACAGCGAATTTGATTGGATTGCCCTCTTTTGCCCTTGTTTTTTTTTTTTTCCTTTTTGCAATTATGAAACGAACAAGCGGCGTGTTGCCTACAAAAGATGCGCATGCAATGCAACAAGGTGCTCGGTGTAAGAATAATGGTGTCACTGGAAGCAGATATCGGTAGCCGTTGCCATCAGCTTGCAGGTGCTCCAAGGTTCGTACCTGCTGGCCTCCTGGCCTCGGAGCTTGGCGTCGTACTCCTTGCAGGGCGGGTACTTGGGCAGGCTCGCCGGATCACACGCCAGCGGCTTGGTCCTGAAGAACTAATGATGACAGTTCGAATGCAATGCAGCAGTGTTTCAGTGCTCGCAGTTTCCTTGGCATTTTTGTTGTTCTAATAAAAAATGACGAGAGCTGCAAGCTGCTTAATTACCTCGCTGTCCAGAGCAGAGGCCACCGTGCCTTGCCGACGGCTCGATGGCGAGCAGCGTGTCCAGCAGCTCCAGGGCCGTGGGAGGAAATTCCTTGAACGTCTCGGCGATCTTGCGCGGTATGGGCGCGCGGCGAAGAGCAGCTCGGCGAGGATGCATACGGTGCTCCACAGGTCGACAGCGACGCCGTACTCGGTGGCCACGAGCAGGAGCTCCGGCGGGCGGTACCAGTCCCGCGAAGAGTCGCGATGGGGAAAGGAGGCGGCGGGAGCATCGATCGGAGAAAAGAAAAGAGAAACCCAACCGGTACGTTGCGTAATGGATGGCAAAGGTGAGTAATTTTCATCTAACTCCCGCGAGTGTTTACAAAACCACTTTCAGATGGTTCATGCACTTTCGGTTCTGAACGGTAAGGGATCTGAACCAACGGTCCGCTCCCCTCGACTCCTCCCCTGGCCCCCCTCCTGGCGACCTCCCTCCCGGATCTACCGCCCCCCACCCCCATCTCCTCGTCCCCCCTCCTCCTAGTCCACGGCCACGGCGCTGGCGGGGCATTCCCCCGCCGCCGCCCACCTTCTGCGCGGCGGCCCGTCGCCGGCGGCGCGCGGACGGAGGCTCGCCCCGCCGCAGCCGCCTCTGCCGTGGCCACCTCGGCGTCCCCCTCCCACGCCGGCGCGGCGGCGTCCCTCCCCCGCGGCCACCTCGGGGCCGCGCCGGCCGGCACCCCGCGCCCCCCGCCCGGCTCGCCATGCGGGGTAGCTAAACGTGCCCCGGACGCGGCGAGGCCTCCCTCCCGAGGCCTCCCCCCTCCCCGGATGCGGCCGAGGCCGCTTGGGCGCCCCCCGCCCAACTCACGTGCGGGATCGCCGGACGTGCCCGGTCTCGCCCAGCTCCCACGTTCGTCGCCGGCCCCCTCCTCCCGGCCGTGACCCGAGCTGGCCTCCCCGGCAATGGCGGCCGCCGTCGGGCGGCCGCTATGGTGGCCGCGCGGGCCAGCCCCCTCCCAGTGCCGACCCTGTCTTGTCCTCCGCGGGAGGACCAAGTTGGAAGCGATGGATGGAAGGGATCATCGGGACGTCGACTGCGGGGACGAGGTGGACTACGAGCCCTCCCGCGCTACACGGTCCATCGGCGGTCGCGGTGGTCTTTGTCGTCCGCCGCGGCGCTAGGGCTGGTTGAGCCCCGGCTCTGAGGAGCGGGGGTCTTGCTCCGGCTACACACGGTTACGGCATCTGGGCAACAACCCGGCGCTGGGACCAATTGCCTCAAGCATGGGGGCGCCGTCCTCGTCGTCGGGGCGAGGAGTGGTGTCGGGCAGCCTCTGCGGCGCCTCACCCATCTGCTAGGGTGCCCGCTCCCCAACAGGCTGGGCCGACAGCCGGCCGCGCGCATCCGCCCGCAGCTTCGGCCCCCACGCCGGCCGCCGCCGCTGGTGGCCGCCGCCTGTCGGGTGAAGCTCGTTCTGAGCGGTCGGGCCGAGCCCCTCGTCTTCTTCCGCCCCTGTCGGCGACGACGGCTTCCACGCTCGTTGAGGCGCGGCGTCGGCTTCGGCACGCCTCGCCCCCACCCTCGGCGGCGGCGGTCGTGCCGTCGCACCTTGTCGGGCTCGCTTCAACCGCCTGGCGGGGATCCGCGCCGCCCCGATGCCCTCCTGTCCGCTGCCTCTTGCCTCGAGCACGAGGCATCGGGCGAAGAACGTAGATTTTGGCTCCGTCGCCCACCTCGGCACCCCTCTGCGGCGGTGCGCGGAAGGGACTCCCAAAGACGCCCGAGGCCACGAGACGGTTCTTCCCGCTATCGATGTTGAGCCGGTGGGCCTCAACGGGTGGAAGCTCCTGTGGCCACCCTCGGGCCGGCGCGGCGAGAGAAACCCTCCCTTGGCGTTCTGCGGCGGTGTGTCGAGAGGAGGGCGTCGGGGCTCGCTCATGCTGCAGACCGGCAACACCGCCGCCCCGCCGGACCGCTTCGTGCTTGGGTCGGTTGTGAGCGTGGAGCCACCCGTTTGGGTGGATCCAATGCTCGATGAGCTCTCGGCCTTGCTTGTCGCACGCCCATTCTTGCCCCTTTCGTGGCTCGGGATCATTTGGATCCTCTGCCGCCGCCCGCGTGTGCGGCTCGCTGGGAAGGGGCGGAAGATTTGGAGGCGGCTTCTGTGGGCACCGCGGCTGTCGGCGCCCTACCTTCAGTCGTCCCAACCGACGCGCCTTCCGCAGCTGCCCCGTCACCCGACCCGGGCGCTTGGTGCCCGCCGCTCACAGCGCTCGCGGCCACCTATCGGGTCGCCCCAGTCCACGCCCCCACCTCGCTGCGCCTCCTTCCCTCGGCCTGGCGCCGGTCCATGACCAACCATCGACGCGGGGTCGCCCGCAATTGGCCATGTGGCTGCCGGTCCGCCGCTAGACAGCGAGCACCCTGGCGCGGGCTCAACAACTCCCGGCCAGCCGCCTTCCATCACCATCGTCGACGCCTTCATCGATTCCTTCATGCTGCCCCTAGAGCAACCGATCATCGCCACGCCGCCGCGTGCCGCCCGCGCCACGCGTTTGTCGATGAGGCCTGGCTGCCCCCGGCGTAGCTAACGCCTCGCGCCAAATCGGTGTACCACGACCCGTGCGGAGAAGCAAGCCCGTCGAGTACTCCTCAACAAATGGGAGGGGCGCCGGATGGGGCGACTTCAACACCCCGGACAAGATGATCGCTACACGCCCTGCATGGCCACCGGTTGCTTAGTCCTGAACGCTGCAAGAGGCAGGTCGTCCGCGGACTCTTCCCGATAAGAGGTTACCGCTGGGAGAGGACTGCAGCCCGGCTGTAATCCCGCTCTCTCATTGTCGCGCAACCTTTCTAGTCGCGCAGTTGTTGGTTGCTTAGTACGAAACTCGAAGCGCCACCGTAAAGCCGGTGATACGTGTTAGTGTTCCCTACCCTCAACTGGCAGCTCGCCATGTTTAGGGCCGTGCTCTTGTACTCTATTTGGATTTGGTTTTTATCCCACCTCTCTTAATGCAAAGCACTAAGCTCGGTTTCGAAAAAAAGTGTTTACAAAACCAGCGTTTGCGAGCACACCTGAGGGATAGAGTTGGGAGCTAGATCTATGTTTTTTGTGGATCTAGAGTTTCGGAGCTGAGGCGTTTGGCTAGAAAAAATTGGAGCGGAGCTGTTTTCTAGGATCTGAGTTGTTTGGAGCTCGCCAAACACGGCCATAGTATATGCAGACTATTCGAGTTTGGCCGCGGACTCAACACGATCAGTATAAACATACACCTGCCCTTTGGTTTAATCTATTGGCGCCAGCGCGCCACGCACCAAAAACACGGCGTCGGGCCGAGTAGCCTGGGGTCTTGGGGGGTGGGGGGTGGGTGGTGCACCAGCTACAGAGCATGAAGCAGATGAAACGAACGTGCCATGCATGTCAACGTGATTGCCCGACTCAAACCCATCCCGTTTGGCTGTTCTACATAAACCCATCTCGTCTGGCTGCTGAATCCATTGGCACAACCGCCAAGAGCCCAAGATCTAAAGGGGATGTGAACTATGGATGTGATATGATTACGAACTGCGTTCCGGTATTTGTGTCGTGTAGTGTAGGGGTTCTAGTCTTCTAGATCTGTAACGGCTTGGTTCGTTCAATTTGTCGAGCGTCAGGTTTGCTTGGATTTGTCGTGTCAATATATGTAGTCAAAAAAAAATATGTTCTTTGTCTTATCATCGTGTTACCTTGACATCTGTTTATTTTTGGATGCAAGATTTAGGACCACTGGTATAAGTGTTTTTCTGAAAGACACGTGAGTGTTTGCCAAGCATAAGCTAAGTCTGTCTTTGAGCATTTGGTCAAATGTAATCATGTCTGTAACTTGAACATCATGTTTTGAGTATCTATTTAGAAATGTCCTAGATTTGTGCAACGAAATGGTACTCAAATTAAGCATGGATTAGCAGATATATTATAGGGCCTAACAGAGTTGAGTAGTACATTTTGGCCATGATTTGATAACTGGAGAGACTAGTGGCAATGCAAAATCTATATTCCTGTCCAGTCCAGGGCCGCTGCATATGCTCGTGGCAGTTCCATGTGTCAGGTCCCGGATCATTGACCTGACGGAAATCTGGCACTGGAATGTACTCCTAATCGGGAAGAAGAACAGCAAGAACAGCCCCTAACGGCGGAACCACCTTACAGCTGGACAGTGAAGGTAACAGACTACAACAGGCCCAAGTCGCCGTCGCTCTTCAGGCATTTACCCCATCTTCAGTGCCTTCTTTTTGTTTTGTTTTTCTGACGAAAGTAGTAAGCAGAGACTGCATACTAATCTTTTCTTTCACTGATGCGCGAGAATAATTATTTTTCATTCTATTAATCCGTAATAGCCTGGAGACCATAGTGAAAAAGAGAGTCATTATCAAAGATAAGCATATGTAGCAAAATACGTGGATGAAAGCAGGTGCAGTTGATGAAAGCATGTGCTGTGTTCGCCGACACAGCGATCAAACAGCAAGAGCACCTTTAATTTTTGGGGGCACCGGCGCCCGGACGTCCGGACGGGAGAGTGCGTCCGGACGCCCCAGAGGCCCATTAATCAAACGAACCCATCCGAAACGTCAGCCCTGCCGCTTGCGTCTGAAAGCTGGCTCCTGCACTCGTATGTCACCCCCTGAGCCTCTGCATCCCGCTCCTGCGCCCCATGCAGGGCCGTGCAGCCTGGACCCCACCCGCACCGCCCTCGAGTCTCAACTGCACGGGGAGTCCCTGCTCGCACTCGTCTTCGCAGCGAACATCTAGAAAGAAAAGAGGGGAGGGGAGGCAGATGCCCGACCGGTGCCAAGAGGAGGAAGAAACATCAAAGGTGGGACATCTGAAAAAGCAAAGATAGAGATGAAACCCTGATCTATTTTTGAAACATCCAAAAAAATAACTGTTGCGACATACCACTGAAATCTCATGTTTGGTTTTGGCAATTGATGCAACCCTTTTATGCTAATCCTCTACTCTAAGTGTGCTTATGAGATAGGATAGCATGGATGGTGTGGAGCTACATGATCATGAACATGGACTATGGTGATGGATATGATGGATCATCAAGCTCACTCGTTGAAGAAGCAAAGACCCGGAGATCAAGGCAAAGGTATACTTGATAGGTTTTTGACTTTTGGTGATCAAGACACTATAGAGAGTGTGATCACATGTTGGATAGATAGCCGACTATCAAGAGGGGAAAACCACGGCTAATCCGCATTTCAAGTGCCTCTACGTTCATTGTGACTTGCATATGCATTAGAATCTAGCGCACTAACTTCGCCCTTGAAAATGGTTTTCAAATTGCTAACACTCGTGCTATGGAGATGTACATCTGTGGTGTTGGCACATGAGACAAGTGGCGAAACTTGGATTGAAGAGAAGGCGACAACGACACGACGAAACTTATTTGAAGAAGCCGCGTCGGACGGTGGCTTCGGCGTCAGGGAGCTGTTGTGCGGACGCCCGGGGTTTCCAACCCGGCGTCCGATGCGTTCGAGGGACGCCGGCCGCAGCGCGCCTTGAAGGGCGTCGGACGCTCCGAGGCGCGTCCGGCGCGCGCCGGACGCGATCGATGAAGCTCGCGAGGAGGTCGCGCCGGGACCGGCCCGTGGCGTCGGGCGCCGGGTGGTCCCATCGGAGGACATTTGTGTCAGGCACTTCTACCCCGAGCAGTTCCTCATCCAGTGCGGGTTGCCAGCGACCAAGGCTCATCCTGGCGGCCTCCCCAGTCTCCTTGTGCTTCTCCCTTGGATACGGGTGGCCTATGCCAGCCTCCACTCTCTGCAGTACAAGCTCAAGCTGGAGCTAGAGGGGATCCCGCTGCACGTCTGGCGGGACAACACCGCCGCCAAGCTCCTCGCCCTTACTGTTGGATCCACGAGGTGGAGTTGGCAACCGCCGTCGGCGACGACTTCTCCGCCTACAAGATCACCGCTTGGGCGAAGAACCCGAGCTCGCTTCCCAAAGTCATTTTGCTCAATGTTGAAGAAAACGAGCTCCCTCCGTGCACCGAAGATCACCAGTTCAGGGCTGCCAACCCGGAGATCTGGAAGAAGGACTTTAGGCGCTACAAGGTGCTACCGCACCTCCGCTCGGTCCAAGACTACTCCCCGCAACCTCGGTTTCGGGACGACGATGACTCCTCCGGCGGTGACAGCGGTGCTCGCCACCACTACTCCCACCGGACCTCTAGGGCAGACACACACCATTCATTTGTCGGCGTGGCCAGCCTGATGGTGACGCTGCACCGCTTGCCGGCAGCGGAGTTGGAGCATCAGGATACGGGTGCCGGCGGGTTCCGGCGCACCAGCGGCTGGGCCCACATGCTGCCCAACGGGTGCCTGCATCCCAGCGCCTTGGGCCTGTGGGTCCCAACACGAACGGTCGGCCAGCATGGCGGAGAGTGCGCAAGGAGTGGCGCCCAAAGCCACGTGCTCGACACGTAACACAGGGCCCCACCCGACGGCTGGTGCAGCCTTACGTGGCTTCTCAAGAGGCCCACCCGACCACCGAGGGGCGGTCGATGCACCTCGGGGCGGCCACGCAGCGGCTACTATGGTGGACCCCTACCTCTCAAGCGGGCCACGAGGCCACCGAGGAGTGGGACTCTGTGCCCGAAGACAGCCACGCAGCCACCGGGGAGGTGCACGTGGAGCCTTCTTCGGCTTCAAACATGGAGGCAGGCCCGGAGGTGGCGGGCCCCAACCCCACACCGTGCGATGACGACAGTGTCTTATAGTTAGCAGTTCAGCTCGTCGATTTGGCGCTCGGCCAATCCAAAATCCAAAGTGATGCTGTCACGGTCGAGGAGGACCCCATGGCTTACGAGGCGACCCTCAGACAAGGCCTAAAGCCCAGCGCGTCGAGAGGCCAGCCCGCTCAGGCCACTCTCTTAAGCAAAGGCGATTGAATCAGGCCGTGAGCCACCGTGATCGCCGGCCAGGCTTCCCCGTGAGTTCTAGGCTGTAACACTCTCGAATTTTTGCCGATTTTAAAATTTGCTAAAATTTTGAACTTTTGAAAACTTTGCTTTTGAATTGATGCCTTGCCAAGTTTTGAGCATATGTGACACCTCAACATTTTAGAAGCATAAAGAAGTTGGCCAAAGCCTAAAAGAAATCGTAGAAGAAATAGAAAAGGGAGAAAAGAAAAGAGAAAAGAAAAGCAGAGAAAAGGAGAAGGAGAAGAGAAGCGATCGGGTCAGCTCACCCTCCCCTCGGCCCAACCTAGCGCCTCCCTCTCCTCCTCACCCTCCCGCGTGGGCGAGTGCGCCCGGCCCATCACCGCCTTTGCACCGGCCCCTTTCCCTCTCCCTCTTCCCACCAGCGGCGCATGGGCCTGGCGGTCGGGTTCTTCTTCCCCGACGCGCCACCCGCTGCAACATGGCCCCAATGGGACCCGTGCTCCCCCGCCCGTACCCACCATGTCACTTGGCGAGGAAGGAGGCACAAGGAACTCGCTGACCTCGTAAGTGCAATCAAGCTCTATGTGGGTTTTGGCATTCTCGACCACCTAATTAGGGGACTAATGAGATTTATCAAGATGACATGCAGGAAATGAGAAAGGAGGTTGATGTACAGGTTGGAGGATCCCACATTTCACTTTGGAGGCACCCTCAACTCATCAAGGCCTATTTATTTTATGTTTTGAATTTTGAGTTTAGGAAAAGCCGTACTACAAAAGGGATCCTAGCACATCTGTTCAAATGTCGAATCAAATGCTCAAATCCAGCCACTTTCATCGCCTCAAATACCCAAAACAGTCAGCCAAATCTCATATCAAGAAACTTTTTTTGGGAAGCGCGGCAGTGCCGCGGGTTAAGCGCGGCGATGCGCGCTTAAACCCGACCGTTCCTCAGAGGGGTATAAATACCCTTTCTGCCCCTCCCAACGGTCACAGCTTCTTCCCCACTCGTTCATTTCGTGAAGAAGCAACCAGAGCTCTTTCTCTTTCTCCTCCATTGTTGCTCCTCCTCCCCTCAACCTAGATTTCGATTTCCACCATCAAATCTTGAGGGAAAGGGCAGCAAACTTCGATTGGAGACCGGATCTACATGTTCCCCATCTTGAAAGAGCATTTGGTTCGCGTTTGGCCGGCGTGCTAGGGTTTGTTACTCTTGGAGCTTGCTCCTAGCCGGCTAGACGTCGCCCTTGAGCTTGCCAACTTGTGTGGCAGCCTTGGGAGGTTTGTAACCTCGTTCTAAATCAAGAAAATCACCCCACATCTCTAGGGTTTGCTCCTAGACTTGTGAACGAGGCAAAAAGGCAAACCTTTGTGATGAGCTCATCCCTTTGTGGGAACCTCAACAGCGTGGACTAAGCAAGCCTTGGTGGCGAGCTGAACCACGGGATAAATCCTTGTGTCTCGTGTGCTATTTACTTTCTTGCATCTTTCATATTGTTGTTCTAGGGTTTGCTTAGATCTTTCTTGTGCTAGCCCCTGCAGTTTATTTACATTTGCGTATACGTGGTGCGGTTGCTCTCTCACGAGTAGAACAGGTTCACCTTGAGTTTCTCAACTCAAGTTGGTGCTTAGTCAGATTCATTTTATATCGAGCGGTAGTGCGCGCGCTGAAGCGGCGATCCCGCTACACTCTCACATCTGCTTTCGAGTTGAGTTTTTACGAGGTCATGCCTATTCACCCCCCCCTACTCTAGGCGTCTAGAGATCCTACAACCTCCCGCCAAGCCATCCGTCGAGCAAGGCCAGCTCATCCCCCATGTCACCCGGCGTCAGCGCGCCGCGAGGCGCCACGGCGACCAAACACCACCGCCGCCTTGAAGCACACCATCGAGGGTCGGGGTGAAGGTGGGAACTCAACGCGCCCCTCGCGATGAGCTTTGGGCGAGGTCAGCGCCGTCCGGCCGGATTCCGGCGAGCTGCCGCCGCCGGTCGTGACCGGCGACCGCCGCCGTCTCCCTCCGTCAACGAGTACCGGCGCCGTCACCTTTCCCCCTGCCATGCGGGCCTGATTAGTGATGCCGTCGGAGCGGGCTAATGAGGCGCCGGCAGTGCAGGCCCCACCCGTCGATTGCCCGTCCCCCCTCTCATCTCAATAGTACCTATGTATGAGCCTATGATTCATTTACTATATCTTGATCATAGTCTGAGCTTTGCAGACTCCATGTAGCAGTTCTAGTTTTATATGTAGGCCTGCATTATTTTCTCACTTAAAATGATTTAAAAAGGTCCACATGCAGCCTATCCTCTTGCTGGTTCACGTTTCACCATACTGTTAGCTTCCTGAGGATGCATTGCAAGATTGGTAGTAAACTGTATGTTAATTTGTGGCAAACTAAAAATAATATCATTTACTTTTTACAATTTGAGAAGCATGGCAATATCGGTCTTAGTCTTGTTTTTTTTTTTCCTAACCTAGAACTTAATGTGGGCATAGTTGTTAGCATGGAACAAATTGGCCCCCCTTTCCGATGGATCTAAGCTCCGCCACTGCGTGGAAGCAGTGGACTGCAAGGTTAAGGCGCTTCGTTGAGGTTTTGACTCCTTGTTTTTTCTTGTGAGTTGGTTGTTATGGAAGGAGAGAAACACCGTGACGTTCGATGGAGGGCCGAGGGCTGCTTTGGCAATTGACGACAAGATCAGCCTGTGGACAGCTGTAGGGTACAAGCATTTGGCGGCACTGGAGTCCGAGCGGCTAGTTAAGTCTCGTCGTTGCCCGAGTCGCATAATGTGTTTAACATAGTTAGAGCATCACCAAGAGTTTGATAAATTTTACTTGGCAAAAATCGTGTCATTTGCCAACTCCTAAACTTATATGTCAAGTAAGAAAACAACCCATCTCTAAGAGTTCGGCATAATTCACTTGCCAAAACCAAAAGTTGGTCCACAAGCGTTTTCTTCTTGGCAACTTTTATTTTCCCTTAATAGAAAAAAGGAAATTAATTTTGCACTGCAGGCCCTGCACTTTTCACTAATCAATCGAGCCCATATCTAGAAACTTTCCTCTAGCAAACTTGCATCAGGAACCTAAGAGAGAAACGAAATTGAATTTTCGCCTTCCTTCCTGTTCTCGTACAGCAATACCGGCATCGCGGCATCTGAGCGTCCGTCCGCATCCCGGCCGCCAGCCGCGTTTAATTATTCTTAATGTTCTAATCATTGAATTGATTGGAAACCAAGCAATATAGAAAAAGAAAAGCTGGCGGATAGCAATGTATGTCCACTAACCGCAGCGACGTGAGGGAAAGTAGAATTAAAGAAGCATAGCAATGTATGTCCACTAACCGCAGCGACGTGAGGGAAAGTAGAATTAAAGAAGCAAAGGGATTCCAAAATGATCTATACATGCCGACAAACATCTATACTGTTTTTGAGTCACAGTTATTGTGGCCGCACCCGAAGAAGGTGCCTGCAGCCGCGCCCAAGCAGCGGGAAGAAGTCGCGGCGTGAGGGGAGGGCGGATGCGCGGTGGAAAACAGCGCGCATATTTGCGCGGAAAGAGCTGGTATTTGGTAACTTGACAAAATTTGTCAGTCGTTTGCCAAACTATTGGAGGGGTGTTTTCAGCGTTTTTGCCAAAAATCAAGTATGTCAACCCAATTTGACAAACTGTTGGTGTTGGAGATGGTCTACAACCCGTGCGAGATGAGTGTGTGGGGTTCATGGTAAGCTATGGATTACTGTGGTGGGTGACCGGCTGTAACGAGGAACAAGCACGCTCTCTCAAAAAAAAAAAAAAATGGTTATGCCGCCTCGCACACGATATATACCACATCTCTGGCTGTTTCGTTTTGGACTCGCCACGACACCAGTGTCTCTCTGTCACATGCGGATCCTTTAGATATAACAGACGAGGCGGAAGGACACGGTCGCCCCGTGGGAATGCCTAGCCCCATGGTGGGCACGCGCTTACCAGAAGACGCAAGCGTCGGATTTGTTTATTACCAGAAGACGCAGCGCTAGGTCGTCTCCTGCCGCCAGTTCCTCACTTTCCTCCCCACATGGTCCATGGCACGATGCCGGCCTCTCACAGCCAAAAGCCTCCAGTCCGACGAGCTTGGCGACAAACCCATGCTTCTTCCACTATAAAACCCTCGCCCGTCTCAGCTTCTCGCTCTCTCATTCGCACCACCACCTGCCAGATCCAGCGGTGAACTGATAGTGCTAGTGACCGGAGGCCCCGTGAGGAGAGCAGAGCAGAGCAACCACACAGGATACGGAGAACTGCGAAGCTCCTCAGGCTCGAATCATCAGCAACCAGTGTCACACGCCGCTGAGGCCTCGCCGTACAGACCGGTAACAATCCTCCGCCTTGCCAATTTATTTTCGACTATAAATTAAGACGGAAAAAGAACGGGTGATGATTTCTGTGAGAAAACTGAGGTTTTAGCGTCGGAACATGGTGTGCGCCGGTGTCTGACGCACGCCCGGTTCGGTCGCCGGAATAACTTGTTTAACTACCGATTCTGTACCTCCCTTTCCGTTGCTCCAACGCATGACATCCTTGTTCAGTTGTTCCGTGATTCTTGGCTTCTTCCGGACTTTGAAAAACCTTCTCCATGTTTCGGTTAACAGAGAGCTACGGACTACGGTGACACACCGTCGGCTATGAGCACTCCGGGAAGCAGGGGAGATGATCATCGGCCTCACCGTCATGCTGCTTTCTGTTAGCGCTGCAATGCACCTCGGCGCGGGCGGCCCGGCTTACTCCTACGCTTTGTGGGCGTCCTCGTCGGCGCCAGCCTCGTCGCCAACGGCGTCCGCGCATAACCCGACGGCCCGCGCCTGTGGTTTCGGTGGTGCCGGAGGTGCACAAGCTCTCGCGGCATTCGTGCGCCGCAACAACGCCACTGTGGGGCTTGTCATGGCCTCCTGTGCTGTCACTGCGGTCGCTGGCGAGGAAGACCGGTGCTCTGCTTCGGCATGTTCACTGTGCTCCTGCTCGGGCTCACCCTCATCAACATCGGAGCTTGTCTTGAATAATCGCCTTAGATGCATCGATTATCGAATGGTTCTTGAATTGGCAACGTTACCCTGGAGCTCCTAAATTGACACTGACCGACAATTAGTCACCGCCGCCGCGGCAGCTGTCCCTGTCATCGAGACTAATTCGCTTGGGGTATTGCAAGTTGAAGAGCCACCACCACGCCGCACTGCTGTATGCTATATCTCCCTACCGCATGCTTGTTGCAGAATCCCTTTCTTGTTGTGTTGTGCTTTTTATTGGAGTTAAAAGGTTGTTATACTGTACTGTACAAGTGTTTTTGTTGGAGCATTTGCCCCCCTCGTCATCCAAAAGGAGCCCTTAGGGCTCCTTTGGAGCCAGGGGAAGGCACTCCCGGGGGTTCAGTCCCTCGCAACGAGCGGCGCAACGAGCGGAAGATTCCGTGACCCTGTTGATCTTTACTTTCCTTCTTCATCTCGTCTCTCGCTGCTGCATGGCGCTTCGCGCAGACCCGGTCGAGACAGGGGAGCAACGCCCGGACATCCGTGGCCGGGGAGCGGCGCCCCGGGAAGCAGGGCCGGCTTATCGTGACCACAGCCTCGTCTTCTATTTTTAGCAAGCAGATTTTTTACGTCGGGTCACACCGCCCCAGGGAAAGTGCCGGGTTTTCCCAAACGAGCCCTTAGGGTATGTTCAGTTCCCCGTGGAATGCAAAATATTAATTACTTTGAAACGATGAAATGCAAAATGCCACTCAACTAAGCATCCATTACGACATATTATCTGAGCACTTCGTGTTGCTCTGTATATTTTAGCCATGAGTTGTGGAGAGAGCAGTGGCTAAGTTCAGAGACAATGCAGTTGTGCGTGCAGTTCACGAGTAATGTACTCGTACTCTACTCCTGTGTACTGGATGTCTGGATGGGAAGGAGACTTAGGAGAGGATAGAATCACCGGAGGAGATGAGGCCAAGGTCGAGCATACGTTGCCGTTTGACTCTTGCTTGGGAAGAGCCACCGGCCAATTGGAATGTCAATCGTCGAAGGATGCGCGCAGAGCTAAGCAGGGATGCAATGCAAGGGGAACCTCGATCGACTGCTTTGGTGCCGGACGCCAGGCGAAGAGTGTGTCGGGCAGCTAGACGGAGAGCGCACGTCGGTCGAGTGAGCGTGCAGCGCCGGTAGGTAATAAGTTGGGCCTGTAACGCTATTTTTTTGTTTGCTGGGCTATATCCCAATCAGTTCATGCGTATCAGTCTATCAGATACTCGTATCCAGCTTGATACGGATCCAGAAATCGTGGTACTGGTAGGATACGTATCCACGGTGTATCCATATCTGATACGTGTCGGATACGGACCCTCCATCGAGTATCCGCTCACTGCTTCGTGGGATATGCATGAGAATATTGCAGTCGATTTCACGATACGCAGGACGACGGAGCGTCGGAGCCCGTCCCTCCCTCCGGTTGGAATGCACAGGGCGCAGAATCCCCATCGCGTCTCCGGATCCGCTCTAGGATCCGACCGGGATTCAGCCCAATCGGCTCGGCGTATATCATATGCAGAATTGCAGATGCAGCAGCTCGCGCCTCCCCATCGTATTGTATACTACACAATCAGTACTTCACCTGCTTCTATGCTGTTTCACCTTGCTCTGTCATGTGATGACTGATTGTCTAGTATATTGTACTACCGGTACCGGGGTGATCGTGATGGGCGATTTGGGGATCCCGCCCGGTCAATAGAGCCATAGAGTGTTAGCACCGCCGGCGATGGCGGCGCCAGAATCTTGCCCAGCGACGATACTCGCCCGCCGGACAGGCTGACGGCGGTTCCTTTCTTAACTCTCAAGTTTACAGATAGTTGATTGATGAGATCATATCCCTTCTCTCCATCTTAAATACTCTCTCTATCACCTGGGCCTCACTCGCTACCGGGCCTCGCTTGACAGATATTACAAACCCAATCTGGGCCTTTCAGTTTAGACGACTTGGACTTCTTCTGCGAGCCCCTCCTGGGCTGAGCCTCCGGGTCCCCTGGATGTGGAGTGGTAACATTCCCCCCTCCTTGTGACGAGGCCTGTCCCCAGGCCGGAGCAAATGGAAACAGCTGCTTGATGGCGTCAGCATCCTCCCAAGTAGCCAGGTCAGAGTCGAGTCCGGACCACTTGATCAACAGCTGCTCCACAACACCAGACTGACGAGGGTGTAGGCAGCGTTGAAGAACAGCTTCAGGTACTTGCAGGCCGTCCTCCACGTCTGGTACCGCCGAGTGTAGAGGGTGCCGATGAAGGTGCGGCTTCAACAGGGGACACGTGGAAGGCGGGATGGACCGTAGAGGAAGCGGGAGGTCGAGCTTATGCGCCCTTTGTACCGATCTTCTCGGCACCGTGTAGGGCCCGTAGTAGCGGAAGGAGAGCTTCGATGGGCGCGAGGCGCGAGTGAAGCTTGGATGTAGGGCTGCAGCTTGAGGTACACTTGATCACCCACCTCGAAGACACGATCCGGCGCTTCTTGTCCGCCTTTGCTTCATGCGGTTACGGCGCGAAGCTAAGTCTTTGCCGCACGAGGTCGGCATGGTGGAGCGCTCGGCCAACATAGAGTCCAGAGCTGGTACCTCACAAGCTTCAAACGGTGTTAGGCCAAAGTGGCGAGGAGAGTGACCGAACAGTACCTCGAATGGAGAAAATCCCAGTGAAGAATGCCAACTGGTATTGTACCAGTATTCAGCCAGACTGAGAAATTTGATCCACTTTCTTGGGCAAGAGTGAACAAAGCATCGAGGTAGGTCTCAAGGCACTGATTCACGCGCTCGGTCTGGCCATCGGACTGAGGGTGGTACGAAGAACTCTTGCACAATATGGTGTCAGCAATGCGGAAGAGCTCCTTCCAGAAATTGCTAGTGAAGATTGGGTCCCGATCAGAGACAATGTATGCAGGCATACCATGTATTCTGTAGATGTTGTCGAGGAATATCTGCGCCACATGAGCAGCCGTAAAGGGGTGGAGCAACGGTATAAAATGGGCAAACTTACTGAACTTGTCGACAACAACCAAGATACAGTTAGCATTGCCTGATCTGGGCAGTCCCTCCATGAAATCCATGGTGATTACTTGCCAAGATTGGGCTGGTACAGGAAGTGGTGACAGTAACCCTGGATACTTGGCACGATCGGGCTTTGCCTGCACACAAGTTGTACAAGATGCTACGAAGGCTTTGACCATTGCTTTCATACCTGTCCAGGCAAACAGCTTGCGGACTCGGCCATAGGTTACAGGGAACCCTGAATGCCCTCCCAGGGCGCTGGAATGGAGAGCCTTGATGATACGCCCCAGACTCGGTCCTTTACTAGAATCAAGCCATGAGATAGTGAATAAGGTGGATGTGCTGAGTTATCAACCGCAAGCTCCTGCAGCAATTTCTTGGAGAAGGGGTCCAGATCATAGCCCGCAGCCACATCAGCCAACCAGGTTGGAGAAGCAGAAGAAATTGCTTGGCAAACTTCAGGAGGAGCAGGGTGTCGGGAAAGTGCATCAGCCGCAAGGTTGGAAGTACCTGGTTTGTAGACAACTTTGAACTGAAGACCAATGAGTTTGGTATATAACTTCATTTGCCATGGTGTATGTAGCCGTTGGTGCGTGATATGCATCAAACTACGCTGATCGGTGAATATGGTGAACTCATTGTCTTTGAAGATAAGCCACGCCATTTGTAGCAACCGGATTTTGGAGAAGCCAAAAATATGAACTTTTTAAAATTTTTCCTGCAATGTGTGAAGCATGTAGTTACTAGGTCAAACGGAAGTTGACCCACTAACAACACGTTGCATTCATGTAGAATTGATTGTAGGTGTTTGTTGGAGCTTTATAGTTGAGTTAGAGTTTTGTGTCGGAGTACATAAATCCGTAGCAATCTCTCTCTCTCTCCAAAATTTCTACTAATAATCTTGGAGTTCTTTCATGCCTCTTGATCCTTATCAAATCGTCCTCAAATCCGTTTGGACTCTCTCTTGAAATCCTTGAAACAAATCATAATAGGGAAATCTTGTTCCTATTATTCTCAAACCCAACTCACCATTCCTTCTCAAATATACTGTTGCCAAATATAGAAAACCCTTTCCTTAATCTCGACCACCGGGCCCTTTACACATGTCGGGTATGCCCAAACCTTATATAGGCGCCTGCCTTATTTGTTTCAAATACCGGCAAGACACGTCTTTACCTTCTCTACTAGCTACCTCCCCCGTTTTCTAGTAATTAATTACGCACTCACGTTTTTAAAATATTTCAAAAACACACCGGCCGTTCATTTCCCCTTCTCCTACTCAACACGAGCAGTCCGCCCGGTTGCACGCCGCCGCTCCACCTCCAGCCCCAACGCCTCCCGTCGTTCGCACGCCGCCGCGTTCCGCGGACCGCTGCTCCACCTCCGGCCCCACCCAGCGTTCCACGCCCGCGCAAGCCGCCCGCTGCTTTTCGACCTCGGGCCCTCACGCTTCACGCCTTCCTCGCCCGGCGTCCGTGGATTTTGGGGGCGTCACCCGGCTAACCTCTCCTTCTCCGTCGTCGGCGTGGATGCCACAGACCCTAACTTCGTCTAGGCTGGTGCGCCCCTCATCGATGTGGAGGAGAAGGTTCTTCATCAGCGTGTCTCGGCTTCAATTTGGGGGCGGATTCATCCTCGCAATCCGATTCGGCAGAGGCGTTTCAATTTGGGGCGGAGGCGGATTCGAGTGTCCGCATGAGGAGCCCAGGGCCGCTCGGCGAATCAGCGCCCGTCGAGATCCGATGGCTACAGACTACGAACACTGGGTACCTGCCTCTATGAGGACATCGGCGTCGTTGCGGTGACTGCGACGCAGCGACTCAGCTCTTCAGGTGGCGTCGTTGCCCCTTCCACCTACCCTTCATACGTTGATTTCGCCTGGATTTGTGGGCTAGGTGAAAGGGGATCTAGTGTTCCTTGTAGTCATCGTCCCACTGGTTGCTAGGGTTCATCATAATCAGCGATTCTAGGTGGGGAAGGCAAAATAATTTGATGCGGGTAACTTCCTGGTTGTGGTGTGGAATTAAGTTTTTCAAGTGGATTGTCCATTTGGCGCTAGGGTTTATGTTCTATTTGTGGGTTTGAATTCTAGGAGTTAGCTAGGTATAGGATTTGACGTGTCTAAATTTTTTTTATCAGCCTGTGAATTTTTTTTAATATATCAGGTAGGGAGGATTTAAATCTGCAGATTGATCAACTTTTGTAGGGCTCATACCATTAGCTGTGCGGCTCATTACAGTCTATTGGAGCTTTAGACTAAACAGAAACAGAAACAGACTTTTAAGCACAGAAAAAAAAAAACAGCAATAGGACACAGAAAAAAGGATATGATCAGTAGTTTCACCCTCTCCACAAAATGTGCGCTGTTCTTACCCCCATCCACTTTGTTTTCTTAATTCAGACTGCTGATTGGATCCGTAGAATGCCATCCACAGAAAGATGTTCACCATTAGAAGATCTTTGCAGTCGTATACATCCACCATATATTGATTCAAAGCTTTGTAGAGGTTTTGTTGTGTCTCCCTGACCTATCTAAACCCCAGATCACTACATCTCTTCCTTCGGACAGAGAAACATCCCTCTAAACTACTTTTAGGTTCTTCTAACTTCATATATTTTGTTATTCTAGGAGAATCAGAAAATGTATGATTGGTTTTCCATTGAAATTTCCTATTTATTTATTTGCCATTTTCACTCATTCTTCTCGATTTTCATCCTTCCAGATGACCTCTCATAAAGATGCATGGCCATTTCTGGAGCCGGTGGATGTTGTAACCCTGGACATTCCTGACTATCACAAAGTAATGGCTAAGCTTGCTAATATAATTTTGTCATTAATTGCTGTAGTGATTCCTAGCGGAGTAGTAATTTTTATTAAAAGGAGATATTGTTGTAGGTTAGTATAAATATTAAACACTACCGATGTTGCTGCATGTCTTTAGTGTTATCCTGGATGCATGAGCAATACATAATCCGTTTGTATTATATTGCAAACACAGGTATATAAATATAAATAACTTCAATGGATATGAGCCATTGTAGTGAGTGGCTTTTCCTTTAAGTAGTGGAACCTTCTCACCCTTTTTTTAGAGTTTTACCATATTGAATTAATACAACAGTTTATTTTCAGTTTCCTGAAGTACAAGGTTGTGTCTTTAACCTCTATTACGGAAGATTAGACATTGCTTCAAATTGTGGAATCCTTGACATTTAGCTTATCCTTGGAAGCTGATTAGATGCACCATAGTTAGAGCTGCTTTGGTTTTGTTGTTATCGTGTCCTTTTTGAACAGCAAAGGCAGGGGCATTTATATTTATTTATTTATTTATTTATTTATTTATTTATGTATCAATAAAGTTTGCCTGTAGTAATTTTTTATATATATTTAGTTTATCTTGTTAACAGATTATTACCCAACCTATGGATTTCTCTACCATCCAAAAAAGATGGAAAGGAAAGATGGTACCTGTTACACCAATGTTAGAAATATGTTCTGATGTTCGATTAATTTTTGCGAATGCGATGAAGTACAATGATGATCAACATGTAGTCCACTTGATGGCTAAATCATTGCTTGAGAAATTTGAAGAGAAGTGGCTCCATTTTCTTCCTAAAGTTGAAAGTGAGGTAAATTTTTTTAGTCATACATCTCTCTCTCTCTCTCTCTCTCCCCCCAATAAAAGCATGTCAACCTTTTATTTGTGCATTATATTTTCTCTACATATGCTTGTAGGAAAAAAAGACAAAAGGAGGAGGAATCAAAGGGTGTTGCAGCCACAAATATTTCTCGAGAAGTTGCAGTCGCAAAATTAGCAAAAGATACTGATGATGAGGTATAATTCTCGTTTACATTGTTAGTTGTGATGTTAACAGCAGTCTGATGGTGTGGTTCTGGATGCAATATGCAAAAATGTCACTCATCTTCATTGCCTCATACAGTATTAGATTTCAAGTATCCTATTCTATCTCCCATGGATATTCAGTACTTCGTCTCTTCTTTTTTTCCCAGCTAAATCATATCAATAGGAAGCTGGAGGAGCTCCGGAAAATGGTGGTTCACAGATGCAGGTATATCTTATAATGCTTATTCTGTGCCTTTTGATTTGATTATATGCTATTATTTTTTGTGATGTGATGATGACATTCTACCCTTGTATCTGAATCTGGATCTCATGGTTGCTGAATTTGATATGATAGGAAAATGACCACAGATGAGAACAGGAAGCTGGGTGCAGGTATCTGCCACTTGCCTCCAGATGATCTTAACAAGGCGCTAGAAATTGTTGCACAAGACAAGCCCTAACTTCCAAACTAAAGCAGAAGAAGTGGATCTTGATATGGATGCCCAGGTAATGGCTTATGTGTTCCTTTGTGCTCGCCTTTTTTTTTTGCAATGACCATAGATGTAACTGGTTATACTGCATCATGGCTTAGAATTAAGGAAAGAATACCGCCCTGTGCGTTTAACTTGAGAGTTTCCTCCAACCGTTTTGGTTATTTTTTTTTCTGGTCTGTTGTAACTATGCTCCCTTATGCAGAGCGAGACAACCCTATGGAGGCTGAAATTCTTTGTGATGGAAGCGGTGGAACGACAAGCCAATTGTGCCTCTGAGAAGATGGACGAGAACACCAAGAGAAAGAGGGAGATATGCAATGCTCTGGCCAAAACCGCCTCGAAACGGATCAAGAAGCAGCCCTAGCCATCTTCAGATCATTGACCCGCGCCCTTCTCTGATTGCTTAGGATGGAACACTGTTGGTATAAAACTTAAGTCTTTGCAGCTGTCTTTATAATCTTTTTTAACCCTTTTTCTTCCAGCCCACTCTTAGTTCTAGTTTAACCCCATATAAGATGTACCAAGTTTTTGCTAATAAAATTTTGCTAACATCTACTGTTTTGTTGACAGGCAAGGTCCTTTTTTTCTGGATTCCGTGCTGCTTGTTCAAGTGCAGGATCACATAATTCTCATCAAGCTCTATACATTCTTGCATCTTTTTTCTAATCTATCTATTGTGACCACAATCCAAAAGTAAAGGTAGTCCACATTTTGCATTAGCCCACCCAGGCATCTATCTTTGTGGTATTTTACAAGAAACCAGTAAGAATGCACTTTTTGCCAGCTGTTTTTCTTAGTTCAGGGTAAAGTCTTTTTTTTTTTTTTGCCTGTTTTTTTTTTTTCTAATGTTTATGGATGATCCAATCCAGCCTACAATTATGTGTGATTTTTTTGTACTGGCTACAATTAGGGATCAGTTAAAACAATGTTCTAACTTACAGTACAAAGTTTATAAAGGGATCATTTTGAACTTTATAATATGATAGCTCAAACTTTTTCAACCCAGTACTAGAAATTTTTTTGTAATGTGATAGTTAAATTTCCAAAAATTCCTGAGTGCAAAGCCTTCAACCTAGGACTACCAAGTTTACAGTCTGGTAGAAATGGAACTGTCATAACTCATATGCCCGGACCTTTTTTTTTTGGCTTGTAGGTGCTCAATCAGATCTTTTGACACCTGCTGGCAGCCCCATCCAGTTTTGCACACATGCATAGGTTGATTAGCTGCACCGCCGCACCGCCGCACCAACCATGGCTACTCGCTGTTGTTCTCCTTGCTGCCAAGAGCGCATATGAGTAGCAGGAGCGCATATGCGCCTCCAACATTATCGGTTTCTACAGGTTTGCTGATTTTGGTATGGCCAAGCATGTAAGTGCTAAACTCTGTCAAGCATCTCATAATTCTATAATTGACTGCCTGCCTTTCTTACTTATTTTATACTTTCAAATAAATTTGTTAATTTGCAGATATCAGCATATACATCTATCAAATCCTTCAAGGGGAGCCCTTACTGGATGGCACCGGAGGTGAGGCTACTGAAGTTGAAGTATATTGTTGATTCTCCGATAGTGAACATATTAACTAAAAGCTTGAATTATTTCTTTTTCATGTCAAAATTTTTATAGGTTATTATCTAGCAGCACAAATTTTGAAATATCATGGTTCAAAGTTTTATTAATATCTCGATTCTAAAGTTTTGAACCTAACTTTTTTTAACAAAGTTTATCATATAATAGGTCAAAGTTTTCAAGGTACCCGATTATAAAGTTTTTAATGCGGTAGTACAAAGTTTTCTAGCTTCGAGTAAAACCTTTTAAAAAAAATGGTGTAAAGTTTTAAAGCTAGCAGTACAAAGTTTAAAATGTGATAATTCAAATTTTTTTAAATAGTGGCGCAAAGTTTTATAACTTGTCATAGTCCATATGTGTATGAATTTTTGAAAGTTTTGACCCTACCACTACAAAGTTTATAATGTCATCAATTAAAGTATTGAATCTAGCAGCAAAAGTTTGAAATATCATAGTTTGAAGTTTTATTAATCTCTTATTCTAACAAACTATATCTTGCTAGTTTAAAAACTTTTAGACTATATTATTTATAAACTTTTTGCTACTAGGTTCAAAACTTTTAGACTATAACATTAGAAACTTTGTACTAAAGTCAAAAAAAAAAAACTTTGTAATATAATATGCTGCTTCAATGTACGAACCAAACATTCCAAAGTTTGTAATGTAACAGCTCTAAACCTTGTATTATAAAGTTTTGGACTAGTGGTATAAAAGATTTTAGTGCCATTGCTTAAAAGTTTTCAACCAAACAATATAAAGTTTTCAACCTACCAATATAAAGTTTTAAATGTGGTAGTTTAGTCTCCCAATGCCCCTATTTTATTCTAGTAGTATAAAGTTTAAAATGTAGGAGTACAAACTTTTTTTAATAAACTTTAGATTTTTTGTAATAATTCAAAGTTTCGACTTTTTCGAGAGTTAAGTTAGTAATATCATAACTTTAAATTTTTTATACTAATATTTTGGGTGTAAAGTTTTGAACCTAACAATACTAACTTTATAATGTCATAGTTGAAAGTTTTTTTACTAAAAAAAATATTTTATAAAATACCTAAAAGTTATATTTGGACTAGTGGTATAAAGATTTTAGTGCCATTAGTTAAAGTTTTCAACATACCAATATAAAGTTTTGAACCTACCAATATAAAGTTTCTAATGTGGTATTTTAGTCTCGAAATTTTTTTTTTTTCTAGTGATTTAATGTTTTATTGATTCTAAGTATAAAGTTTTGAATGTAGCAAGTACAGACTTTTTTTTAAAACCCTAGTCATAGAAAGTGTATAATATAGAAATGTAAAGTTCGATATAAGTCTATATTTTAATAATGAAATTTTTTTTTTTCGGGAATATTCATTATTTTGAAGTCTTGAAGAAAACAGGGAGCAACATTTTACCTTTGGTTTTATCCTTTTTTAGAAATACAAAAATGTCGAAATAAATTGTATTTCATTTTTCTCCTTTCATTCTATATCTTTTCCATTTTTTAACATAGTATAAGTATTTTTTTTTGATGAACATAAGATTTATGGTATTTAAAAACAATCTTTCACTTCCATATGGATGTGAAACCATCCTCCCGCCCTTTTATTTTACCCACAAATCCGACGTCCCTAAAGAGAAAAATTTTAGGTTGTAGACAAGAATATTTCTGGCCCAATGATTGTTGACGGAGAAATGAGAAAAAAACGGCCCAATGAAGCCCCGCATGAAGAAACGAGAAAAAGCGGCCCAATAAAGCCCGGACAAGAGAAGCTGTCCCGGGGCTTTACCGCGTCGCCGCTACCCGGTACTTAGCGGCGTCGCGTGCGCGGCTACCCTTCGTAAGCGCGGCGTGCGCCCGGTACCCTTCGTAGCGGCGCGTGCGCCGAGGAGTGAAGTGTATGTACATACAATGTATATAAACATACGTATATGCTAATACCCAAATCGCAAGGACCAGAGCAGCCATGCAAGGCTCGAGACCAAATCTTCACCGTCACCTTCGGCTTTGATGAAAGGCCCAACCCGAGCATCAGCTCCATCGACCAACCGGCCCAACACGAGCATCAATCGCACAACCCAGCTCTTCAACTAGCCTCTCACGTGAGCAGCATAAGGATGGATCAGAGATCAGATCACCGCCGCCGCTCTCCCTCACGTACGCATACTCCTGTACGACCTGGACCCGCCGGTCAGCTGCCGAGGGGAAAAGCACACCAAACGCCGTTGGCCTCCGTTGCTTTTCCGTCGCAATGGTGTCGTCTTCTCCCACCGATGCGCTCCTCCTCACTTTTCCGTCCGCCGTTCCCTGCTTTCCGTCGGCGCCCAGCAGAGCCAACCGCCCCAGCCTGGGATGCCCTCGCGCTCGCGTTAGCAGACCCCACCACGAGCGCTGGCAGACACTGCACGCTGACCGCGCGGACTGGCCCGTGCCGCCGTCCTCCTCGAAGTTTCTGCCCTCGCAACCCGCCCGCGCGTTGGATGTATGCCGCGTGTCCCGGCGGCACGCACGCCATGGATCACCGCCGCCCGTAGGACGCGCAACCCCTAGCCTGCGGGCTATAAAACCCCAGTCCAAGCCCTCGACCTCGCCATTCCCTCCTGTCCGCCGCCACCCAGCGCCCCTTCTGATCTCCCCGCCGCGAGCCGCGACCCCGTCCTCGCCAAGCCGACGACGGCACACGCGTTTGCCGTCCTCGCCACCACCATGATGCCACCGAGCTCGCCCACCTCTTCGTCCGCGACGTCGAGCACAGGAACGCGCGGTGGCCACCTCGCCAAGCCAGCAAGCGCGGCGAGCATCCCTCCACCGATGCTGCACCGTTTGGAGCCCTCGCGTCGCGACCTCGCCTCAGCCTCGCCCCGGTGCCGGTAAGGTGACGTCGAACCCCGCGACGCGGAGCTGTGTGAGCGCCCGTCGGTGAATTGTCGTCCACCTCGCGTCCACCAGGACCTGCGCAAGCCACCGGTGAGCCTCTCTGCAATCAAAGTTCCCACCTTTACCATGTCCATCATCGTCCTTGTCTGAGATCGGCCCTCGAGCCGATGTCTTCCGCTGTCGCAGGGGAAGTCGGCCAGCCTGCAGCGCCTCCCTTGGGAGTTGGACATCACAGCCACCTCGTCGGCCCTCCCCGTCAAGCCCCACGGCAAGCCGCTCCATCGCAGGCCCTTCGTCCACACCCAAGCAGGGCAGCACAGGCCACGATGACTCCATGAAGACCTGAACCGCGAGCCTGCTCAACGCTGCAACACGACGCACGTACAGCACCACGGCATCTGCACCAGTCACCACCGAGCGCCCTGCCTGCATCGAGCCCTTCCTGCACCAGGCGTTCTGCCTCCAGCAAGCCCTCGGTGAGCCCCAGAAGCCCAAAGTCCCCGCCTTTGCATGTTTGCCTGCCTGCCCGGCCTTCGAGCCGCTTCACCAGAGCTGTGAGTGCACACACGCGCGAGCCGCGCGTCCCTGCCAGGCGCCGCTCTTTGTAGTTGTCTTTCCTGCCGCTTGGCCGGCCGTCCTGCCGCCGTTCTCTGCAGCCAACCTTGCACAGCACGACGCCTCTGCCGTCGGTGGCCATGCACAGCCGGCGCACGGCCGGAACGCTAGCCAGCACGCACACACACGTGCGGCCGTCGCTGTCCAAGCTCCACATGAACACAAGCCGAATCCTTTTGAAGCATTCGTCGAGCACCTAGCATGCGCCTTGCCTTGAACACGGACACTTGCACACACACATGAGAACGATCGAGCACAACCCTGTACGCATGGGCACAGACTCATGCTTGCCTTGCCGTTTGCACGTACCCATGTTTGCCGGCCGTGGAGACGCTGCTAGCCACCATGCTCGCTGCTGTGCATGCGTCTGCCATCGAGTGCACGCCGCCCCACTGCACAATCTACACGCCCGCACACACGAACACAGACCAAGGGGCGGTGCCTTTCACGGCAGCCCCCCGTCGTGGCGTGCGCCCTGCCGCCTGGCAGGCGGGCACACGCATGCCACTCACGTCCACACGAACATAGCCAAGACCGCCCCCGCCGAGCGCGGGGTCTCGGGGAACACCGGCGCCACCGCGATGTGGTCGCCACGCTCGCCACATCCGTTCACCTCACCGTGTCGCGGACGATCTAGCCACCTCCGGCCGCCTCGCTCGTCGGGATGCGCCGTCGCGTCCTAGGTAACCTCGCGGCGCCTAGTAGTGTTCCCAAATCGAACCAAAAGCGCCCACTATGCCCCGGTCGTCGTGATCCGGATCTTGCCGGCGCCGTTGCTCTCGGAGCGCCGCCGCCGCCGCTGCTGTTTCCACCCACACCGCCACCTCGCATGACGAGGTTGGGCCCTCGAGCTCATTGTGACATGTCGAACCTCGTTGCCTAGCTAGAACGAGAAAAGGCCCGGCCTTGCCTGCGTCTCTCGCGGATGCCGTGGAGTTCGCGCCGCCACGCGCCCTTCGTCTAGCGTCTGAGACCCGCCATGTATGATGGTCACCATCGGCGGCGTTTGCCACCCGCCCGCACTCTCAATTAGGGGAAAGCGCGCCGGCCTTGGCAGGGCTGTGGCCGCCTCGCCGTGGCTCGCCACCGCCACACGCCCGTCTAACACCACCCCGTCGCATGAGCTGGCCGTTCCCCGCCTCATGCCCCCACCTGGAGCCCCTTGCTATGTCCGCCATGGATCTCCGGAGCCCTAGGAGGCCTTAGTTGTCCCACGAGACGCCGGAGCACGCAAGCTGCGGAACTCGCCGTCGGTGAAGCTCCGTCGCGAGAGAAACAAAAAGGAAGAAAGGGGAGAGGAGAAGCCACCATCTTTGTAGACCCGGTTTACATGAGCCGTAGGGGGAGGTGGAGAAGTGAACATGGTCCACCGGAGTTTGTAAGTGGTCTATGGACCAACGAGGCCAACCATCATGAACCAAACCCCCGTGCACCTTGAGCCCAATAGAAACCCACACGGCCACGTGAGGCGGCCTACTCGTTCGACATGCGTGTCGGGCGGTTTAACCCGGCCCATATCCCCCCCCGACTCGGCCCCGAAAGCCCGGTCCGAGCCTAGTCGGCGTTGGCCGTTGGATCGACTACGGCCCACCGGTCGATTGCCACATGCTTCCTAGACCGCCTATCATACACTACAGCAGCAGCGGCGGTCGGCCAAGCAGCGCCACTTGTCGACCCGGTATATTCCCTCTCTTTTTTTTTTTTTTTCCAATATGAATTTCACCTTTGAAAATTCATAGAAAATCCACCGACCTCGAGAAAAATATGAAACCGACGCCCAGATTTTTCTAAAATCAAGCCCCTCGTCATCGGCAAATGCACAAGTGCATTTGCCCCCTTTATTTTACACCTACCATTCAAGCTCTCCCTTTTTTATATATATGATTTATCCATATATGTTTTTAATCATGCCTTAGCGTTGACCCTTCTTTGTTGTCGCTATGGAAATGTGTTACTCCTTCCGGTCTTTTAGCGTTAGCTTAGTTCTTGTGGTGTTTTTTGGCTCTTTAAGTTGTCCTCGTCGAACTACGATTGTTAGCTCTATTCTCGTCCCTTGGGCGTGGTCATTGCGGACTCGATGTCGATGTCAATATCGCCAGCGGATCTTACCCGCACTGCGTCGAGACCTCCATGACCTAGTTTAGTGGGATGCGGGTAGGAGCCAACCTTCGTATTGCAACGGTGCCAACTTCGCAGGGGGAAGCTCATGGCCTTGCCATGGCCATTGGGTTTTTCACCTTCTTTTTCGCGGTGTTTATCCTTACCTTTCGTATGCATCGCCGCATTGACTTTAGTGTTCAGTCGGATCTAGCGGTGACAACCGCCTTGCCTACGAACCCGTAGGAATAGCCTTGTCTTTGTTAGATGCACGATCGCGTGGTGCCCCTACGAGTGGGATTGGATCGTTGGACCATGTCTCTTCTCTCCCAACCTTCGCTGTTCTATGGCGAGTTGGTCGAAAGAGTCGCGGATCCTGTTTCTTCGTCTCTTGTCTCAATCCCCGTCGATCTAGTAAGGCGTTGATTGAGCTTTTTGTATGGTATTTATTGCCATTTTGATTCCATTCTTTGATTCCGTCGTTGCAATGACGAGCGGATCGAGGCGATGTGAATCCGTGTTCTTCATTTGGTTCTTCGTGCCTAGCCACTCCTTTCGGTTCCGTTAATCTAATGACGTTTGGATCGAAAGTTGGTGTGCGATGGTGTTTGCTCGGGATGAGCTAGGGTCTATGCCATTTATCTGGAAGCCGTATAGGTTGACACAATCGACCCATGAAGTACGAGCTAGGCTACGACTCGAGCTCATACTTAGTAAACAACCACTCTTGTTTCTTTAGTCCAAGGATCGGATATCCGCCGAGAGGGCTCAACCATTCTCTTTTTGTGTTCCGACGGTATCGTAGTCCTTTTTGTGTCCGTCGCCCTTTTTTGTTGATTGATTGCTCTCTTGCCGCATGTAGTTTTGGCGAGATAGCCGCTTTGAGGTTAGTGTTGGATGGATCGGAACCCGAGGAGGAAGAGAGCATGGAGGACAACAGGACCATGGAGTGGAGTTGACCCGAGAGGAGGAGACCCCGGTGTACAACTCGCCAACAAGCGAAGACTTGTACCACTACTTCCTTGACATCGCGGGTGTCATGGCAGCACTTTACTTTAGAGAATCCTATTAGACATTGCAAGTAGATATGCTAGCGCTTTACTTTTTCTCCTTTGCTAGTATATGATGCATGTGCCTGAGCCTTGAATGCCTTGATTGAAACCCTTTTACCCGAATACCCAGCTTCGCGCTCGCACACATATATTTTTGCCTGCTTGCTTGCACTTGCTCCATCATACTTGCTTATAACCTTAGTGTATGATGGTTGAGGAATTATTGGTAAAATATGACGATAACTAGAGAACTGGTTAATATGGATAACTTGATAAGCGGGAAGTGTCTTTGCGTGTGTCTTGGGTGTGTTGTGAGGGTCGAGTCGACTGGACAGGATCTACGACGAGTCGCGGAGACAAGTCTTGCCGAGGGGGTGCGACCTGGGCATCCCTATGTGAGAGTACCTGTGGCGGGTACATGGTGATTTTTCTATGGAGGTGCCATCCAGGGCACGAGGAGTAAGATGTCTGTACGGTCATACCTAAGGACCGATGGATCATTGGGGCGGAATCGTGGGAACTTGGTACTCACCACTCGCCCCTAAATGGGAAGGGGACGGGTAGTCCAACTAGCTAGGGCGTGCCGTGCGCTAGGTTTGTTAGGCGATTAGGGTCGACGGAGACGGAGGTACACGCCCGTTCCGTTCTAGTCGTCAGCACCACTTTGTGGGCCGGTGCTGCCTTCCCGATCTCGCCGTGCACGTGGTACTCCGGAACATCCGGCTGAGTGGTAGGATGGCATCGTACTAGTTAGAAGGCATCCGAATCATCCTAGGTGCCCATGGGCATCGATGATGGTGATCTAGTGGTCTTGTGTACATGCTCTGCGCGAGGGAGTTGTAAATCTATACGTATAGTCTGCCGCCGGGCAAGGATCTAACTTTAGGCTTTGGACGCCTAAAGGTGTCTTGTGTGCGCCGCTTTTGAGCCTGGGATGCCTACGGGCGTCTTGCCCGGCTTTCTAGTTGGGTTTACCCCATCGGTTCTTGCTTTCGAGTAGTGAGCTTCCTCCTCTCGGTTTTCTTACGGTTTGTGAGCCCGTTGTGGTCGTGAGTAGCAGGTATGGGCAAAAGGAGAAGGAGTTGTCCTACCTTTGTGTGAGAGAGAGTGAGATGTGTGTGGTGTGTGGTGATGGTTTGGGAAGAACATGTGTGGATGAGATAGAATTAAAACTTGGTGAACTAATAATATTGATATTATTACTACTTGCCGCCGCATGCGCTAAGGATGCAAACCACGGCCAAATATTAGGATCGCCCGGATCCCTTATTTTCTATTTTCCACCAAAGCTCATTCGGTGCCGACCTTGGCCACGCACATCTCTAGCGGTGCGAGATTACGACTTGCAAGTAATTAGAAGGATTAGGTGGTCTCGTTCCTACGGCTCGAGTGTGGTTCAGAAGATGAAGATTGCTTCCGCTAATCTCTACGCCGACTCTGATGAAGCCATGAAGGAGGAGCCTTCACCTACCGGCGTGCCTACGTCCACTCGATGTCCTGAGTTATGCTTTTGCTAGGTTAACCTTGTAATAGGTGTGTCCCCAAGAGTTGTATAATTATTGTAAATTTGTAAATTTTACGATGTATGACTGAGATATCATCTGTAAATAATAATGTGATGGGGTGATCTTGTGGGACTATCACATTATTATTCGAATACGTGTATTTTCCTTCGTGGAAAGTCGAGGTCGTTACACCATTGATCAATGGCCACATGAATAGCTAGGAATTCCTTTTCATACGTAGAGAGACCGCGGGAACGAGGGCCAAGAGCTTTACTAATGTAGGCCAATGGATGGCCATCTTGTAACAAAACTGCCCCGACACCGAATTCACTTGCATCCGTTTTGGGGCTGAAACGGTTTTCGAAGTCGGCGAGGGAAAGCACCGGTCCGCATTACTAGTGCCCGCCGGTGCCTCAAAAGATTGATATGAGTTGCGGTCAAATGAATAGAGACCCTTTTTTTGAGCGGATCCGTCGGAGGTCGAGCAATCACCGCATAATTTTGCACAAATTTACGGTAGTACCCTTGAGACCCAAGAAGCTCCTCAAGCGCTTCACATCTTGAGGGATTGGCCAATCTTCAACCGACTTGATCTTGGTTGGATGCGTGGAAACCCCTTGATCGCGATGACATGCCCGAGGTAAGCTATGGACCGCTTGGCAAAAGCGCACTTAGAGAGTTTAATGAGCCATTGGTCTTTGGACAACAGTTTGAACACTTGCTTTGAAGGTGCTTGATATGTTCCTCATAAGTGGAGCTGTACACCAAAATGTCATCAAAGAAGACAATGGCACAATGGCGGAGAGAAGGGGATGGAGAGTGGTGTTCATCGCTCACGGAAGGTATTTGGCGCCCCGTGAGTCCAAATGACATTACGGTGTACTCAAAGCGCCCCCAATGCGTTTGGGCGTTGTTTTGTGTTCTTCCCGAGGGGGCCAATCGAATCTGGTTGAAGCACGCACGCGTGGTCAAGGCAGGGAAAACCACTTGGCACCGAAAGTTCATCAAGAAGCTCGTCAGTGCGGTATTTGAAACTTGCTTTTTCACCATTAAGGCGTTGAGCTGCCTATAGTCGACACACATTTCGCCAATCACCATCCTTCTTGCGCACCAAAAGAACGGAGAGAAGAAAAGGCACTCTTGCTAGGCACGATGAAACCCCGATGTAGCAGCTCAGTAACTTGTTTTTTAATCTCAGACTTGAGGACGGGGAGTATCTATACGGTCTAGCAAACAGCAACGGTGACACTCAGGGAAGCAAGGGTATTGAATGATCACAAGCACGGCGAGGCGGCAACTCGTCGTCGGCTTGGAAAGAGCGCCTTGAGGCGATCAATGAGCTCTTTGAATCTCAATAGGTCGGGCTGGAACCTCACCATTCAGGTCCTCCAACTCAACTTGAAAGAGCTGCACCAAGGAACAATTAGAGTCGAAGGCAAAGTGCCCTGCAACACAACCTGATGAGGACCATAAGGTATCTGAATCCACTTTCTGGCCCAGTGAATCTTCATAGGCGACAAAAAATGTAACCAGTCCATGCCCACTATCATATCAAAACTGCCTAGAGGAATCAACTTGAGTGTTGAGTGAAAAGTAAAGCCTTGGACGGACCATTCAGCACACACTCAATTTGAGAATCACGAGACAGCGATGCGCCATTTTCTATTTGGACCGAGGATGGCGATGACAGGGGCTTGACACCTGACAGCCAGAGAGGCAAACTTTGTGTGCGAGGAACGAGTTGGTGCTTCGAGTCAATTAGGATACTCACGGGATGCCCTTGAATGGTGCCACTGAACCGCAACATCCTAGGATGGTGAAGGGGACTTCGGCGTAGCTTCTCGCATGTAAAAGACATTATCCCTGCACTTGTTGGATCTCTTTAGGAGCTTCTTGCTTTGCTCTTCTTCATCATCCTCAAAGAACTCTTGACACATGTTCGGACTTCGAAGGGCATGAACTGAATGTTGGGGGCACACTTGTGGCCCACGATGCCATTCTCACCGCGGCGCATGCAAAGTCCTCTAGCCTTGCGGTAGTTACGGAGGGACTGCAGACGATCATCGAGAGGAACGCCGCGGCATCGATCCGGACGATGAGCATCGGCTTGAGGCTTGTCATCCACTTGAGCTTGGCCGGGTGGAAGCCGAGGAGGGGCGGCGAGCGGTGGTGCACCCCCCGAAGGGAGGTGCTCGACAGGAAGTTATCGTCCTCCTCCAATAATCCTTGCGCCGCGGCAGCTCCACTCCGCTTCTTCTGTTTCAAAGCCAAAGAAATAGCAAGCATCAAACTCTCTAGGCTATGAGCGAGAACAACGAGCGGATATCATCTCGAGCCCGTCAATGAAACGAGTGACATAGGATAGGTTATCGGGGTTTGGGGTGTAAGAAGAGAGTTGCTCGATGAGGTCAACGAATTTGTCGACATATTCTGAGGCGGGACATTTGTTTGATTTGGAACAGCTGGCGTAATAGGTACTCATCGATCACACGGCGAAACGCTCTCGGATCATCGCACGAAAGTTGGCCAATGCGGAGGACAATTTGTGGACTCTGATTGCAACCAACGCTTAGCGGTGCGATAAAATGCCGCGTGGCGACAGCGCACCGCATAGCATGGTCGACAAAATACATGTCAAAGTGGGAATCAGCTTGAGTAATCAGAGTTGAGGGGTGGTACCATCGAATTGTGGGAATTGAATCTTAGGGAGATTGCCAAGCTAGGGAAGCTGGTGGTGAGGTGAATCAGTGGCGTATGGTGTGGAATAAGGAGGGTAGGGTGGGATTCGTTGGCTATGAATCTATGGTGGGGCTGGTGGTAGGATTTGGGATCGGGAGGACGGGGATCAGGAACAAAGGAATTGGCGGGAAGGAGGGAGGGTGGGATGAGCGACCAAACGTACCATTGGCCGGGATTGGAACTAGGGTCGTGACCGACCCATAGTTCCTCACCCGTGTAGTCGAATCTTCATGGTGCCACCGGGCGGTCGGTTACAAGCCGGTAGATGGGCGCGCTGGCGACGACCGGATGTGCTTTCTGCGGATCAGCGTATGGTGGCACCTGGTAGCCAAGTGGGGAGCCGGATCCGGTTGGCGAAGAACTGCGGAAGTCGCGGCGGAGATCCTCGATGTGGGCCGCTCTCTCCGGTTACCCAGCCACCGAAGTCCTCCCACCGCCCGACTCGGCGCCTCCACCCGATCGTCGCGGTCGTCGGGTTGGCGAACGGACCAGCTCGGCGTCAGTACCACGCTGCTCGAGGGTCGTTGAGTCGCTCTCGAAGTGGCCTCCCGGTTAATGCGCCATGATGGCGGCGGTGTCTTGGTCGGCGGAAGCGCTCAGTGCCCAAAGCGGTATCGGCGGCGGACTCCCCACTCTGATCGTCGCCTCCGTTGTCGATGCGCGCTCCACGTCTCAAAGCGAGCATCAACAGCGAGACTCCGCTCTGAGTACGGACGCGCGGCCGTCGGCCAGCGCCGCTCGGTGACCACGGCGCTCCGCGGGCGGCGGTCGAAAGTGCGTCCATCTTTCGAGCATTTCATCGGCGCTGGCGGGTATTGGGCTCCATCACCCCTTGGCTCTCGCTGGTGGCGGGTATAGTGGGTATGTGGCGCCGGCGCTTGCTCCGGCCGCGACGGGGCCGAGGTTCGTTGGCTCGCGATACGGGGATGTTAGCACCGCCCGGCGATGGCGGCGCCGGAATCTCGCTCGGCGGCGATACTCGCCGCGGAGACGCCGCCCGGCGGTTCCTTTCTTAACTCTCAAGTTTACGAGATAGTTGATTGATGAGATCGTATCCCTTTTTCCCCATCCTAAATACTCTCTCTAGCTTTTGGGCCTCACTCTTTCTACGGGCCTCGCTTGACGGATATTACAAACCCAATCTGGGCCTTTCGGTTTAGGCGACTTGGACTTCTTCCGAGCCCCTCCTCTGGGCTGAGCCTCCGGGTCCCCTGGATGTGGAGTGGTAACATAGAGGTAGGGGTGGTAATGGATCAGACTTTTTTTTCTTTCACAATCCAACTTAGCCATTTTCATTATTAGTTTAAAATTATATACTTTTGCGGCCCGATCTTAGTAGGACCCGATCCTTAAATTTGCTAGGCCAAATTAGAGAGCCCTTTATCACCCCTACATAGAGGCCGTGCGGCGCGTCGCCTTCACGGGTCAGCCTCTCGCCTTGCTCGGGTATTCTCTGTCACGAATGGGGAACCAAACCTTGGGACGATGAGAGATTGGGGCAGTGGACTGCGCGCAGGTGCCGCCCCCCGCGCTGCCACCCAATGTGCCAATATCTCGAATGGAACTGTTAGGGGCATTTGCGGTTGCCAGAAGCACATATGCAGTGGCCCTCAACTGAACAGGATTTGAACCTCGCGACTACTCTCTCCAGCTAGCAACTCATGGCCAAAAAATATATACCGAGCAACACAAAGTGCTCTGATAATAATATCTCGTAATCCATGCTTAGTTGAGTACCATTTCATTGAACAAATCTAGGACATTTGCAAATAGGTGCTCAAAGTATGACGTTCAAGTTGCAGACATGGGTGCATTTGACCAAACAATCATAGATAATAATACTGCTGACTTACATCGTGGTTCAAAACAAACAGTATTGCCTATTGCAATATTCATGGCAAGTTGGAAGGAACAACACTTACACTCCAGTGGCACAACTTCATTACTCCAACAAAAGCACATACCAGGCGACGTGGTGGTGGCTTTAAAACACCTGCAATACCCAGCCCAGAAGTAAGCTCGGGAACAGGGGCAGTGGCAGTAGTTAACTTCCGATCAGAGTAACAATTCAGGGCTTTAAGAGAACGGTGTGCTTAACTACCGATTATTCACCACGAACTCCAATGTTGATGAGAGAGACCGCGAGCAGGTGCCATGTGTTTGGCACCTGAGCGCGCTCCTACATCCACCTAGCTTCACCCTTGTAGCAAAATCGGTTTTCCTCTTAGTTTACACCTTATTAGCTCCACCGTTCAGCCCGGTGCCATGTGTTAGTGTTCTAACTTGTACCATTCCAACGGCAGCTCGCTAAGGAATGCTTGCAAGTCGTGTATGAACTTTCTTGGTTCTCTTAATGAAATGCGAGCAAAGCTCGCTTTCAAAAAAAAGACGCGAGCAGGGGAGCGAGCCGGCGTGGCAAAACAGAGAACCGGCTCTGCCTGCGCCGGCGACCATCGTAACGGCACAAGAAGCCATGAACAGCCCCACGGCGGCGGTGTTGTGGCGCATGAGCGCTGCGAGAGCACGCGTGCACTGGCGAAGCGGCGCATGGAAGGTGGGCGCCATGTGGTGGGTCATGTGTACACCGGCAGCGATGAGGTTGGCGGCGACGAGAACTCCCGTGAAGCACAGGGTAAGCCCGAAGCCGCCCGGCGCGAGAGTGCATGCCAGCGCTGACAAAAAGCAGCATCATGGTGAAACCGATGGCCATAGCCCTGATTCCCGGAGTGCTCATCGGGCGGAGGCGTGGCCCGTAGGCGTAATCCCTCCCTGTTTAATTGACAAGCAACAAAACAACAAGAGCTTTGCCTTTTCAGGCTCGTAGGAATCATGGAACATGGTGAGATCATACAACAACAAAAAGGAAAAAAAAATCGATATATGCGTAGAAAAGAACGCTCTTTTTCGGCCAAAATTAGAGTGGAATAAAAATGGGTATGAGTCGGGAAGGAAGCGTAACGGAGACGAAGGCGCCGCTGCAGGAGCGAGGGCGAAACGTTGCTATAGAGGACTCGGATGTGGGCGGCCCGGCGATGTGAGCGGTGAGAGGAGATGCACGAGAGCTAGGGAAAAGAGAGGAAGCCAACCGCAAAGCGCAACCCACTCAATATAAGTTTTTTGAAATGCATTATTAAAAATTAATCTTAACGTTTACTCAGACGGCCCTTTGTTTGTTATTGTGTTTTGAGAGATAAAAAACAACAAGAGTCTAGAAATGTAATAGAAAATGGGTTATGTGCAAAAATCTTACAGAGATCAAAATAAGCTTCTTTTTTTTAAAAAAAAAACAGTTGTTTAAGATTGGAGCTTGTAAAAACTTAGGGCAGGCTTGGTAGATCTACTAAAACTATTCTGGTTTCCAAGGAATCTTATGTACTATTGTAGAGAATCTTTTTTCCTTGTCTCTTACAAAAATGAACTAGAAACCAATAAAACTAACAGTCTTTTTTGGTAGATTTTCACTCCTTGATTCCAAGCTCTAGCTTCTTGATTCTTCGGTAGAGTGATTTTAGTTGATTATGGTTGTAGAGCAGGTGAGAATTGATTCTAGAGTGATTTTGATAAAGATTGCTTAGGAATAGTGAGGAGCAAGATTTTTAGCTCTAGCTCTTATTGTAAATGGAGAATTGGCTCTTGTATGCTCTCCATCAAAATCTTGGCACAGTTTTGATGTTTAGATGAGGGGAATTATTCTTAGAGAGAAACCGCTCTGAAGAGGTGTACCGAACGGCCCTTGAAAAGATTGGTTTCGTCGGCTCTCCTGGTCTTCTATAGACTGTGGTCATTGAATAAGGTTGCCTTCTCGAACATGCCTTAATTGGCATTTCGTATAAGCCAATTCCTATAATCCGTACAAGTCAAAATGTCCTAAATCTATACTATAAAAAGAGAGAAGGAATTGGATGTCACATGTTGCAATCTCATCCGTTGAATTCGTGATGATCCCATCCGATGGTTCTCATGTATGCGTACCGACCTTAGGTTACAGGGGGTGTTTCCTACACTACGCCACAGGCAACTCACGCACACAGATCGGGCCTCGAACCAGCACGGAGGATCCCGATACGGCGCTGATAGTGCCTGGCGAGACTGGCCTCCCCTCCTCATTGTCCCGCGATCGGCGACTCCTCCCGCTTCCGCCAAACTGCCGTCCAGTATATCAAAGAAAAAAACTGCCGTCCAGAAGCCTTCTCCCTCCCTGCCCGCGACGCCACCCGCGAGAGGACACGCCAGCGGAGGTGCGCGACTCATCTGGCCACGTACAGCCGCCGCCGGCGGCCACTGCGCCGCGTCGAGACCCTGGCGACAACAGCGGCCAGCGGCAAAGCGGGCCTCCGCCGCTAGGGGTAGGCGCCCAAGCCCTGGCCGGGCGGTGTTGAACAAGGTGTGCGAACAGATCGACAACGTGATCTGCGAGGGCGTAACCCGATCACACCGCCACCTTCGTCGTTCGCCCGTCGCAAGAAAGTCTAGCACGCCCGAGGCGAGAAGAACATCCGCAGCGCCTTCCTCGTAGTCTACCAAGGCCCGCGATCTCCTCAAAAAGTTCAGGATGATGGTCGATGCTCTCTCTCTTTCTCTGAATCGTGACAAATCATAATTCACGGGCATTATGACCATCGCCATCGTTTCTCTGATGTCAACTCCCGACTTGATTAATACTCTGCATGCCATCGCAGGTGCAGCACCAAGTGGAGCCGTGGAGGTGTAAGGTCGCCGGCGATTAGCGCACATACACAAGCTAGCGAGTGCCATGCAGTCCCCAAAGAGAAATACGGCGCAACGGTGTGGTCTTCTAAAAAAAAATGCAGTCCCCAAAGCCAAAAGAGTACATCCTTTGTAGCTACTGCTCTGTTTTTTTGTTTATATATTTGATCAATTTCACTCCATCCATTCCACCTATTCTTTTTTTTTTTTTTTATTAATTTATATTTATATCAAATATGAACATCAATTCAACCGATGTCATCCTAAACTTTCTGTATTCACTTTGTCTAAATTCTATATATAGTATGGACCACGATATGGATTACACTTCTTTTGGTCATGGTCCGGGCACTGTAGTAGTCAATAATGAAAGGAAAACTGACTACAAGCATTATAGTATTTCTGTGAAATAAAATCTCCTTCAAACTACCTTTTTTTTACCTCGGTATTTCAAATTAAATTATTGTTATATGAACTACCCCGTTCAAAATCTTGATCAGCAGGTAACGTGATATATAAAAAAATCTTATAACGGTACACAAATTTAGAAAACCCTCTGTAATGCCAGTCTCAATTCATTGCATGGCATCAGTCATCAATCCTATGGAAAGCTTATAATATTGGTCATATAAATATAGTACATCTTTATATTTCCAAGTTAGATTTCACATTTTTAAAATTTTTTGAGGTAGCTTCTCTCTCTAAAATATCCATATCATACGTATTACTAGGGGAAAGGGCTGATGGAAGGAACATTGCTATATATCTTTTGATTATATATATGGCATGAATTCTTGCATTCTTGTTTTTGAATAAATTCGTATAACTTTATATTTTGGAAATTAACTATTTCTTTTACATTTTTTGAAAGCTAGCTAATTGGTATTATGTATATATGTTGTGGCCAATTAAATGGAAAATGAAGAAACTTATGACATGTAGGGCTTACACATAGCTTGTTAAAACTTCAATGAGATATTTACAATGAACTGATGTTGTCATAGATTTGTGACAATGGTTGATTAGAATACTATGACCATTTGTAGTTAGTCACAGTATAGAATCATTTATTTTCTGACGATTTCTACTAGCTCTTAATGATTACAACAAAAAAACATAGTAAAACAGACAGTAGCAACAAATTTAGTTGTCCTCATGAGAAAAAACATTGTAGAAGGTCATATCTCTTGTACTGATAGGATTTGTATAAAGTGTATTGAGCTCAAGGAGGTAAATGTGTTTGGACATACTTGCATTTTGGAGTGGACACTGTGTAAAATTCCTCATTTTCCATCGATGTTGTGTTTGTGTGATTATATCTTAGATGACAATTCTAAGCTACTACTTCGTTTGAAGAAGCAAGAAACTTGATTGGATGCCGTGGAAGATGAGAAATCAAATTCTTTGATCACTGAGTTTATTTCCCAGATGATTGACGTCTGTCATCTATATACTTCATAATAGTCTAGCCAAATGTTTCATAGTGAATCATCATGCTTAAAAAATTTTTGGTGGAAAGCTCTATCTATTTGCCTTACACACCGCCATTCTCATTTTGAAGATCTATGATATCAGGTTGGCATGGACTTAATTAGGGTGATTGACTAATCTTAATATTTCATTTTATTTTAAAATAAATATAATAAAAAGAAAACGAATGGAATAGAGTCATGAACTCAACACTTCTCCGTTACGAAAAATCGTTTTTAGACATGCGTGTCGCGTGCATTTCCACTAGTTTGACTAAAAGAGTAACAACATCTATGATATCTAATGATATCAATCTGATGTTCTAAATCTTGATGTTTTTTCTAAAAAAATTGTCAAAATTTTTTAAGTTTAACTTTAGACAACTTTATAAATCTATTTATGAGGAGAAACAGAGAGAGTACAGAAATAAACGGTCAAAATAATAACTGCACTTTTTTTTCGAGTTTAACAACATTTTATTGGCAGTTTGATAGACACTCCTCGGCGTCAAATTGCAAGGGCAGAAGAGTAGAGTGTGTCGGCGAGGGTCCAAAGTAAGCCTGGGCAAATTACCGCTACCCGTTACGAACCCAAAATACCCGGACCCGTACCGAAATACCGAACCCGCACTACCCGATCTAAAATTCGGATCCTGGTTCTTATTACCCGATATTATTTTGGGTAATTCGGGTAGTACCACCCGGTACCCGAACTACCCGAAGACTGAGTCCACTCACCCAAGCCCAGCCAAAATAGATCGACATCCCAACGCCCGCGACTTCTTCCTCTCCTGCCTCGCTCGGGCGCTCCCTCTCCTGTCTCGGACCCTAGAACACCTAGTCGCCGCTAGCTACCTCCGAGTTCAGGACCCAATCCAATGAATCCATCGCAGTGGCGTCGGTGTGGGGCATCGTGGCGCGGAACTGCGCCACACGCGGATGGCGGACAGCACCTCGTGAGCTTGCCGCCCTCTGCCCATATCCCCTCTCACTTCGTATTCGAAGCACGCAAGCCATGGTCGGGCCACCGCGGCGCTACGGCATTGCACGCTGCCCTTCTCTCACTCCGTCTCCTCCGCGGCAGCCAAACCCCAGCAGGGGCGACCTCCTCTGCCGCCCCATGCGGTCGAACCCCCTACCGGCGCCCCAGCGGTGAGAAAGCGGTGTCGCTGCGTCTCCGGCGTCTAAATCGGGTAGGGTGGGTAAACCCGAACCGAACCGAATTTTTCGGGTACCGAAATATCGGGTAGTGTTTTCGGGTTGCATATCGGGTATTAATTTCTATTACCCGAATTTCAAAATACCCGAACTACCCGAGCCGAAATTTTCGGTTACCCGAATGCGAGGCTTAGGTCAAGACAGCGATAAACAAGAACTGAAGCTAAAGCGTGCTTTCTGTGCGCCTAGTCAATGCAGACCTTTTGGATGAGTAGCGGCGCCCGCGATTGCAATCACGGAAAGCAGCGGGCGTGCACGTGCGCAATCTTGGTCCTGCGGCCGCCTCCCTTTCGCGCTGCCCGGTCGATGCGGGGCGGACTTCGGCAGTTGCGCACTTGCGTGTCGGTGTCGAAATGGAGGCGGCCAAGAGCCCTCTACAAACAATTTTTTGACCTAAAGGCGGGGAAGCCCCTTGCCTATATTTTTGATATTTTTATATATATGAAAAGGTTTATGTACATTTTTAGGGCTTCTAGGCCCAAAACAGAAAAAAGAAAAAAGTTACATGAGGCTCTCTCTCCGAGGCACTAAGGAGGAGTTTCCTGTTGGGTTTGACTTTGATGCAAACCAAACCAAGTTCATCTAAGAATCTTTTTCCAAACCACAATGTTTGATTGTTGCTGATCAAAAATAATACCATTTCTTGTTGTCAGATTACCCAACAAGGCTGTGATGAAGACTTCTCACGAAGATTGGACTGCCAAATCTCATTCTAGCATTTAAAATCATATCCAAAGGATCTAGGTTTAAGTCCCAGTCAATAGATAAAAGTGACCAGCAGTTCTTCTTTGAAGGGACAATCGAAGAACAAATGTAAATTAGTTTCTTCCTGAGCTAGGTTAGACAGAGCGCATTTGTAATCCTGTAAAACCATGTTCTTTCTTTTGAGTAAGTTTCTTCTATTCAGTCTATCCCTGAGCAATAACCAAAAGAAGAACTTGTGTGATCCCAAGTTAGCTGCTTTCCACAGCCACTTGAAAAGTGGAGAGACTGGATTATGCCCAATCAGAATCTTATAAGCTTTCTTGCTATTGTACTTGCCTGATCCCCAAGTGTAGCTCAGGTATCATTGATCTTTTCATCCCAACTGATGCTGTGAATTGTGTTTTCAAGTTCCACTAGTTGTTCAGCAGCCTCTTGAGATAATGGCAAGTTAAAAATTCTATCCACATCATTGTCGAGGTAGTAGCTTAAAGAGCTTTTACCTTTCTTTGCATAAGAGAATAATTGGGGATATTTGTCTTTGATAGGCCGGTCAGACCAACGTCGACCCAAAACATAACTGAATCACCATTGCTAGGCGAGCATTTGGCCATGTCACTGTATTTCTCAAAGAGTTTTAGAACTTGTTTTCCACCAGAAGGACCCAGTGGGGCTTCTAGCTTGACAGGGGAGGGTCTGTTTGTTGATGTACAGTTTTTCCCAAGTTAATTGAACCCAGGGCACATCAGCCTTGTTATAGAATTTATCTAAAAACTTCATTAATAGGGCATCATTTTGTATTTGAATATCAATGATGTTGAGGCCTCCTTCAATCTTGGGTTTACAAGCTTCTTCCCATGCAACAAGACAAGTACATTTCCTGTTAATGTCACCCTTGCTCCACAAGCAATGTTTTCTGTAGATATCTATTTGTTTGATGACTTGTGGGGGAATCTTAATGCTGCACATGTAGGAGGGCAAGGCAGAAAGAATTGAGTTAGCCATAGTTAGTCTGCCATGATATGAAAGCAATTTCTTTGACCCACGACAACCTTCTTTCAATTCTTGTGAGGAGAGGGAGAATTCATCAATGGTTGGGCTCGTGGTACCCAGAGGTAAAGCCGAATAGGTGAATGACATAGTGCCAAGTTGACAACCGAAGGTATTTGCCAAATGAGTAGCTCTAGTAGAGTCCATGTTGATTGGTACCAAGAAGGATTTTCCAAAATTAACATAAAGACCAGTAGAGTCAGAGAAAGGTCTAAGTAAGCATTTCAGGTTGAAGAGGGTTCTAGCATCACACGGGAGGATGAGCAGGGGTATCATGCATATTGCACTATAGGAAAATCACCACCAAAATTATCACAAATAGGGTGTTTCAAAATGCCATTATGCCAAGCCTTGTTGATGATGCTCTGTAGAAGGTCAGCTGCTAAAGCAAAAGGAAGAGGTGATAAGGGGTCCCCCTGCCTTACCCCTCTTTTACAAAGAAAGCTTCTTCGGGGAATACCTTTAAGAATGGTGAGGAGGAGCCAGAGCCTAGGAGTTTTTATCCAACCAAGCCACTTGTCATTGAAACCCTTAAATTTTAGGATTTGCAATAAAGCTTCATGTTCAGTTTATCAAAGGCTTTCTCAAAATCCAGGTTGGAGAATAACCACCTCATTTTTAGAATGGTGACATAGATGTAGGAATTGAAAGGACCATGCCGGGCAATCTTGAATAGTCCTACTTTTAATAAAACCATATTGGTTGGCATGAATCAATTGCATAATCACTCCTTGCAGTCATTGTGACAGAATTTTTTTGTGATGCATTTAGGAGAATAGTTAAGCGGAGAAATGGGTCTATAGTCATTGACCTGTTCAGGGTTATCTTTCTTAGGAATCAAATCAATTACTGATGAGTTGATCTTTGCTAATATCAATATTATGGTTGCAAAAGTCTCTGAATAATCTGACAAAATCAGTTTTGATAATGCTCCAAGTTTTTTTTTTTGATGAAGAGCCCATTGAGGCCATCGGTCAGGTGCATGACTGTTTGGAAGGGATCTCACTACATTTTTCAATCTACTGTGTCACTTTGAATTCAGCATCAAGTTCTTCTAGATTGTGCTGAATGAGGAGTTCTTCTAGGTTGTAAAAAGCATACCTGTGTGAATTCTGAGATACCAAGTCTGTCCCCTGTAGGCAGTCCATAATAAATATGCTTTTCGGTCATGATCATTAATCACCAATCCATCATCATTAATCAAAGACACAATAAAATTCTTCTTGTGACAAATGGTTGCCATGGTGTGGAAGTACTTGGTGTTCTCATCTCCTAGTTGAACCCATACCCATCTCACTGTCTTTCTCTTTCTCTGCTTCCAGTAAATTTTCTTGGAATTTAGTAGGTTATCAAGATGCCACTTAACTAGTGATCTGAAAGAGGTTTCATAGGTTGATAATCTCCTCTGCTCTTCCAATCCATCAAGCAAGAGAAGAACCCACTTGCTATTGTATATCAGCTTGTTTAGATTTGAAATTTTCCTGCTCCAAGCTTTAAGTCCAACTCTGACTTGCCTGCATTTTCAGAGAGAGAGAGTCTTAGCAAAGCATTGGCAAAAAAGGGGTGTTGTTCAATGAAGATTGGCGGTGTCAATAAAACCAGGGTGCTCAGCCCAGAAGTTTTCAAATCTAAAATATGTTCGATTTAGGTATACTACTACCAATATGGAGAACATATGGAATATGACCAGATGTCTATTTTGTCAAAGCCTGAACATGAGTTGCAGGAAAAGAGTGAGTCCAGTCTTCTAATGTGAATACCCAGTCAAGTTTTACAAGTAGAGGATCCTCTTCCATGTTACTCCAAGTATAGCTCCTGACATTAAAAGGAATCTCAACAAGGTCAAGGTCAGAGATCATCTCATTAAACATGTTCATTTCACTAGTGTCACCACCAGACTTGTTTTCTGTTATCAGGATTTCTAATCAGGTTGAAATCTCCACCCAAAATCTAGTTATCAAAGGTGGATGTGTCTAGGTTCATAAGCCAAGTAACAAAGGTCTGTTTCTGGGAGGAGCAAGCAGGAGCATATATGTTTGTAACCTTCTTTCGTCAAAAAAAAAAAAAAATTAAAACCTTCGATGGTGCCTTCTTTGACACTGACAGGTCGCTACTCCAACCACGCCAACAAAATTTGCAACTTATGTGGGCTGTGCCAAGATTGAAACAGATAATCATCTCTTTTTCGACTGTGATCTCTACACATATTTTACCCCAAGACCAAGATGGTGCACAGTCATCTAAATTTTTTCTTCTCCTTCGCCTTGCCAATTTTTCTTCGACTCTAAATTTGGGCGGAAAAAGAACAGATGATTTCTGTGGAAAAACTGAATTTTTAGTCGTGTGAACATGGGCGCGGTGTGCGGTTGGGGTCTCGGGGACGACTGGCGGTTGTGGCCACCGGAATAACTTCTTTAACTGATTGCCCGATTTTGTACTTCCCTTTCCGTTGCCGCGAGCGCGCAACATTCATGTTCCATGGTTCCTGTTAACAGAGGACTACGGTGCCATATGGCGGCGATGAGCACTCCGGGAGGTAGGGCAATGACCATCGGCCTCGTCATCATGCTGCTTCCTGTCAGTACGGGCATGCACCTTGGTGGCTTCAGCTTACTCCTCTGCTTTATGGGGGTCCTCGCTGGCGCCAACCTCATCGCCGCCCGGCATCGGCATGGTCGACGGACCTGCGCCCAATCCCATCGTTCAGGTGGTTTCCAGAGGTGCACGAGCTTTTATAGCGTTAGATGCGTCGCAACACTGCCGCCGTAGGGCTCATCATGGCCTCCCTGTGCCTTCACGGTGGTCTCGGCGAGGAAGGCCCGGTGCTCTGCTTTGGCATGTTCGCTCTGCTCCTGCTCGGGCTCATCCTCATCAACATCGGAGCTCGTGGTGAATAATCGCTTTTCAGTTCATGGATGCATTGATTCTCGATTGGTTCCTGAATAATCTCTCTTCACTCACTGCCGCCGCCGCAGATGCAACTGGCCTTATCATCGTGCCTAATTCCTGAATTGGGCTGGGGTATTGCAGGTAGAGATCAGTGATTGAAGTGCCACTAGTGTATCTCTCTACCGTGTGTGATCTGTTTTAAACTTAGTAATATGGCTTGTTGTATCTCTCAACCGTGTGTGATCTGTTTTTAAACTTAGTAATATTGCTTGCTGTATCTCTCAACCGTGTGTGATCTGTTTTAAACTTAGTAATATTGCTTGCTGTATCTCTTGTGTACTTTTGTTGGAGTAAAAAAGTTGTCCCACTAGTGTATAAGTGTTTTTTTTTTTTTTTTTTTTTTGAATGACACAGTGTTTTTCTTTCCTTGTTGACATGCATAAGGCAATATATACATGGATTAAGAGACGTAAATGTAAGTATGTCAATGAGCATTTGGTCAAATGCAGTCATGCCTGTAACTTTGGCATCATGTTTTGAGTATCTGTTTACAAATGTCCTAGATTTGTGGAATGAAATGGTACTCAACTAAGCATGGACTAGGAGATATCTTAGCAATGAGCTCTGAACCGGAGAGACTATTGACCTGGCCCGCTGCATATGTACTCCTCGCAACTGCTAATGCTCATGGCAGTTTCACTGCAGCTGTGTTTGTCAATCTATCATGCTACGTGCAACTCGAAGGCAACACACAAAGCGATAAAGGTCGATTTGGCAAGTGATTAATTCACAAATGTAAAGTTAGCCTGTTCGGCTACACTCATCTGCTAGCTGCTGTTGCTGCAAGTGTGAGAGAGCAATGGTGGATGGAAAACCAAACAGGTGTAGCTGCAGCTTAAAGGCAGCCGAACTAGCTAGGATTGATGAAAAGGTCTACGTTGATTTGAGGCTTTTGATCGAGTTTTGACTAACAGCTGTAATCATTGGCTCAGCACAGGTCTGCTCCTTTCCATCATCTATCGACCCATGCCGACCCATGCCTGCAGACTGCAGTGCCTAGTACAGCATTTTTTTGTTTCTGTTTTATTCAGACAAAAGGAAATCATGATGTTGACCTGTTCCTGCTTATGCTCCCATTTTTAAGTTTGGGAAGGCTCTGTGAATATACCTAAACTGTAGCCAGTTCAGGGGCGGCGGAGTCAGAATTTGGACATAGATTAACGTTTAAATCGATAACAATTATACATGATTAAAATGTGTACACGGCAGTAGCAAAGTTAATTTATTTTAAATCAAAAGAAAGCTAAAAAAATAGAAAATAATTATGATAATAATATGAATAAAGGAGATTTTTTTTTGAGAATGACACATTACAAGCATGAGACGGTCACAACCGCATACGCACACTCACCCCTATGAACACACGCGTACATAAACCCTACCCCTATGAGCACCTCCGAAGGACTGAGCACCCGGCAGATCTGGAGATTCTCGAAGTCACTATTGGCGCCTCGTCGTCGACTGGACGTCGCTTACCACTTGATGCATAACCCCGATAAATCACAGGAAAATCGGGGAAAGGTCGCGACACCGAGGATTTGAACCATGATGGGTAGCGTCCCCCTTTGGACCCGTCCTACCATTGGACTACAAGCCAATTCGCATGAATAAAGGAGATGAAGAAGATAATTGTAAGACTAATTACCTCTCAAGAGAAGTCTAATGGAGTTTGTTAGGGGCCACATCGTTTACATGGGCCGGTGCATCTCCATCTTGCTACTTGGTTCCTGCCGCTGGATTGGTTGTTTGTTTCCTGCCGCTTGATCAGAAACGAAGGGCATGGGATGTAAAGTACGTCCCTGAACGTGTAGTCGTCCCTGAGTTAGAGAGTCGGTTCCCCACCCAGGAGACAAGCCCGGCAGACCCAGCCGGGAATCCGACCCTGCCCTGCCCCCGGCTGACCCAACCGGAATCCAGAGACCCCTATAAAACCTTCCCTCCTTCCATTCGCATTCGCAGCACCACCCGTTCTTCCCCGTGAGTGGAGCAGCCACACGATACAAGCGGGGAGAGAACTGAAAAAGATCCTCAAGCTCCGAGTCATCAGCAACCAGCATCGCGCTACCTTTGCTCTCCGCCGCCGAGAAACGGTGACGTTCCTTCCCTGGCTTGCCATTTTTTTTTATCAACATTTAAATTCTGGGCGGGAAAAAGAATGGACAATTTCTGTGAAAAACTGAGCTTCTACACCGTGTGACAGTGAACACGTTGTGGTAGCCGTGCGCCCGTGCCGGACGACCGGCTGTCGGAATAACTTCTTTAACCGATTCCGTACTCCCTTCCCGTTGCACGAGCGCATGACAGTTTGTTTGCCTTTTTTTTCAATAATTTCGTTTGCCTTTTTTATGTGCCGGTTAACAGAGAACTACAGTGCCACGTCGGCTGACGATGGAGTCCTCGGGGAAGCAGGGCGACGACCATCGGCCTCACCGTCATGCTGCTTTCTGTCGGCGGTGCAATGCACCTCGGCACGGACGGCTTCGGCGTACTCATCTGCTTCGTGGGCGTCCTAGTTGGCGCCAGCCTCGTCGCCGTCGGCGTCCACATGGTCGACGGCCCAGCGCCCATAGTTCCAATGACCAGTGCACGAGCTCTCGCAGCGCTCGTGCGCCGCAACATCGCCTATGTGGGGCTCGTCATGGCTTCATGTACCGTCGCGGCGCTCCCCGGCGAGGAAGACCCAGTGGTCTGCTTTGGCATGTTCGGTCTGCTCCTGCTCGGGCTCACATTGGTCAACATCGGAGCTCGTGGTGAATAATGGCTTTTCAGCTCTTGGATGCTGATTCTCCATTGATTTCTGATCCTCAGTGTTACCCTCAAGCCCCTGAGTTGCCACTTCTTACTGGCAATCAGTCAGCCCCACGCTGCCTCTGCCCCAGTTTGTATCCCTGTGCTGTGTACTTGCTGCAGAATCTCTTTGATGTCGTGTCGTGTGGATTTGTTGGTGTAATAAAGCTGTCTTACTGTTGTGTAAAAGCGTTTTTCATTCCTATATATATACTCCATCCGTTCCAAAAAAACATGCAATTCTAGCACAGTGTCATGGTTTAGTATCTCAAGTTTGATTAATTATAGATAAAAAAATTAACAATATTTATGTAATCAAATAAATATTTTTAGATTTATTACAAGATGTAGTTTTTAACAAATTAACTTGAAATCATAAATATGAATAGTATTTAGTAAAATTTGGTTAAACATACACCACTTTTGTGGGCACGGAACCCATAGTTGCGTGTTTTTACGGAACGAAGGGAGTACTTGCCATGCATATTGCAATACTATTTCATTTGAACGACGATGTAAGTAAGTAGTAGTGTACTACTGTCTATGCATTTCAGCATTTGGTCAAAGGCAAGTTGTTGATAGAAGAAAAGAAATTAATTAGTAATCACTTAATTAAAATAGTCGTCAGCCACTGTTGTTTGAATTTGAAACTGAATGTCTGAAGGGCAGCGTTTTTATCAAACTTTGAAGCTTATTTAAAATGGATCTCACCTATAACCCAATACACAAATTTGATGCTGTTCGCAAATGTAGTATATGGGTTGAAGATAAAAATGATTGTTTGTAGCAATGATACAGTAATTGGACACTAAATACATGATCAATGTAGCTGTGTCAGTAGCTCTGAAACTGAGAGTTTCAGTTAAACTGTCTGAATTGAATCTGAACTTGAGTTTCAGTTAAACTGACAGAACTTTGGAGCACCTCTATCTCTAAAACTGTAGGGACTCAAACCTTGTTCCTTGAAGCAATTGAGATTTTCAGAACAAATTTTGGAGCCAGGCGTTGAGATTTTCAGACCGGTTGACTGGGTGTGGCGGCACCTTTAATGTCAAAATGTATTTATATCTCTTTCCTTGTGTTGGCTGCTGCAGTCAGTTTTTTGTATGTTACTGACATAGCAATTACAATATAGGTCTAGGTATCTAATGGAAGAACATGGATAATTGTTTTGTTGCTGCAATTGCAAAGCTAATGCATGAAAATTTGCATCTGTATATTTTGCTGGTCGAACATGATACAAAACTGAATTTTTATTTTTTGTATGCAGGATTGAGAAACAAGCTGATGCATGTGTTCCCGATGAGCCTGAGACATTTTAAATCTTTCGTCTCTTGGAGATTGAGCTCTGGTTGGTTCAGCTGCTGCCATTAATGTATTTGTTGTCTCATCGCATTCACAATTCAGGATTGAGGACAAGTTGATACATTTGTTAGGTTCAACATGCAAAATCATTTTACTGGATAAAATTTAGGTTGTACTTGATGTGTCGTAGCCTACTAAACACCTTAGGTTTTTACGAAACCTTATATGTTAGTAGTAGGAAGCTATTTCTCTCTCTACTAGAATAAACTAGAGAATGATAAAACTTATAAAAATGGCTTCATCGCCTCCAGCTTCTCTGTGACGTTGTGCTTGCTTAAGTGCATAAGGAGAAGCCTTCTCAGGCCTTGATTCAATTTTTTTGTATAATGTTCTTCTCTAGAAACTTAAATAAAACACTTATGAAATCCTTGTTCTTTTTAGACTGAAGAAGCATGGATATTAGCAAATTGGGAAGGGCATCACGTGCATGCAGTCCTGGTCCGTGGTTTGCCGTCCACTGCCCCAGTGGTCCGTGACAGGGAAATCCCACTGCTAGCTCCTTCCGTCAGACAAAATCTCTCTGCGCGTCGCGACGTGGCCAAGGGATGGTTGGCTGCTCTCAGGGGTGCCGATGCTCGGATATGGGTGCCGTGCAGCTGCAGCATTTGACTGCAGTGCAGGTGCAGCATTTGACTGCACTGCACGCCTCTGGACTGACCCGTGGAACATGGATGGCCAGCTTTTGCAGGAGACGGTCGAGACTAGTTCAGGCAGATTGGTGTAGTCAATTGTTGCAGAGAGCTGCGGTGCGGTCAATTTGCCTGCGCCTTTCCTTCTTTGTAGTTCAGGCAGATTGGTGTAGTCAATTGTTTAGCTTGCTCCTAGTCTTTTGTTTTCTGTCTCCCTGTTTGTTTTTGGAACTATGTTCCTTTTTAATATAGAGAGTTTTTACCACGTTTGGGGATTATCACGAGCCCTTCATTTAGTTAGATCTAATCGTTAAAAAGTTAGAGAAACCAGATGAGGGAACCAAGTGGCGGGACAGGAACCACGGGATCAGAACTGAATTATAATGAATTTTTGAAGGGTACAATGGTCTTTTTAGATCTGATGAAGAGCAGCTTCTCCCACAAACAAAAAATTCTTATGAATCAAAACCACTTGTGAATCAGCTTCTTGAAAAGTCGTGAAGAAAAAAAAAAAAAAACAAAACGTCGCATTAATCCGGCGCCATCCCCTTCCCTTGTCGGACACCGCCGCCGCCCCCACGCCACCGCCGCCACCGTGCTCGTCCACCCCCACGCCGCCGTCCCATCCCTAGCCCCCTCCCTCCCTGGTCCTGGCGGCCGCCGCCACGTCGCCGTCGCCGCACGGCCGGCATGGCCACCTGATATGTGGGGTGTTTGATGGGCACGGCCCGCATGGCCACCTGTTGGCGCGCAGGGTCCACGACGCGCTGCCTCTGAAGCTCATGTCCGCGATGCGCGCGTCCAAGGCTGGCTTGGACATGCCCGCCGCCACGTAGAGGAAGGCCTCTGCGAGCGCCTACAAGGACATGGACAAGGATCTTCGCTCCCACGCCATCCTAGATTGCTTCTGCAGCGGCAGCACCGCCGTCACCGTCCTCAAGCTCGTACATGCCGACCTTGGTGAGTAGAACACTGGTGGGGATCGAGCAGAAGCCGACCTTGGTGAGCCGAGTGCCTCTGAGAAGACGATGTCGTTGCTGCCACCGCCACCACCGGCCGGTGATCAGACTGGAGAGAGGCTCATGGACATCGTCTGCACTCCCCTGTCTCCGGTCCCCCTGAACTTCATGTTACCAGAGCCGCTGACTTGCATCTACGACGAGTTCGATGACATTGATAGTTTCCTGTGGTGGTTTGATCATGACTGGTTAGAGATTACAGAGAGCACTGGTGATTACCTGTAGGATTGTCAATCTGTCTATCATGTGTTGTGTGTTCTGTTTCTGCTGTCTTGGTGTGTTACCGTGGAATTAACTCTCTGTTGCTTAGGGCTAACTAAGGTTATAGTTGTGGGTTGATCTGGTAACAGTACCTTTTCTATGTTTCTGAACACTGCACATGTTTCTTCAGGCATGTTCATCTTTACTGAAAAAGAATTTGGGGGATCAATCTACTATGTCAGTAGCTCATTGTCTTTTCTTGTGCTTCTACTATTTTGAATGCAGAATATGCATCAAAGTTGCCAATCTCTATGACAATTGGCAACATGAATCTAGTTTTGAGTTAAACAAGTACAAGTAATATGCATATCCGACATATTTCCTTTATAGACAGGAAAAAGAACATTGCCAAGAAAAAAATAACCAAAAAAGAATTTGTTGTGGCAAAAGCAACTAGAAACTGCATGGATTCATCAAGCAACCGGGTCAAACGTGGCCAAAACTCCCGGGGTTCTTTTAACCATACATATATTGCACAGCTCCTTCAGATCTAAGTGCTCGAGTATCCGACTTTCTTCTTGCAGTGTGGAACAACGATCTTGGGAGCGTCAACGTGCATCCTCAGGGAGCTGAACTCAAGAGCGAAAATGGGCCTGGATAACAGGACTGCAATGCTCTGGCTTTGCGCATCCAAGTCGGCTATCACGTCAGATTTTTCCTGTGGCTCTGTGGTTCTTGAACTCCAAATTTTAGCAGGCTTTACCGGGCGCACCCTGTGGAAGAAAATATATGCTTAGAAAGGCAATAATGTGTTGAAAATGTCATCAATATGTATGTATCTCAGGACGTTCACAGAGTTTATTTATGTCATCACCTGCATTCTACTTGACAGGAGTCTGGCTACTGAAACAGCAGTAGTACCACTACTCTAGATTTCATCAGCCAAAAAACAAACCAAAAATTTAAAAAGAAACAAAAGGCAAGTCATCAATCGATTATTTTTTATCAGAACAAGTGTGAAAAAAAATCACCACTGTTCAGAACTTGAGAGTTCATTCAGTTGCTGCATTTCATCTCCCTCTGCAGCTTTGGTTGGTACTGTACATGTACATACCACATGCTTATATTCATAAATTAAATATGTCAAAGTCAGGGCAAAAGAAAAAGAAGTGAATACACACACTTTTAAGTTTTAACTAGCAGTCAAGCCAAACATATTGAATCAATGTATGCCGATGTTTACAGAAGAGGCTTGAAGAAAGTTTGGGACAATCAGCAAGCAAGCAACTCATAAATCAGGGGAATCTGCCTATACAAGTTTTGACAGCATATATATGGGTTACCTTTCAAACAGTTTAACCTTCCATCCACAATTGCAGGTACTTGTGCCAATGGGTTTATCTCTGCAGAAAGGAGCAGAAGCAGATATCAGAGGGAATCAAGCAACTCTGCAAAAACAGGATGGAATTCATGAATGCACGTCAGCACAAGAGGGACTTTTGAATTCAGGGGTGAGGTGCTGAAACTTGAACAGATCCACCGTGACCTCCTCCAAATCGATCTTGTTCACCCTGCACGCACGCGGAGGCGGACATCAAGAATTAATGGATCGGCCGGACCGTTGCGCTTGAACAGTCAAACGGAGCAGAGTGCAGACGGACCTACCTGCAGAAGATGGTGACGGCGCGGCTGGGTTGCGACCACCTGCGGTTGAAGAGGTAATCGGCCGGGGACGGGCGGTGCGGCGGCTCGGCTGGCGATGCGGTAGGGAGCCGGGAGGTGGAGAGGAGGGGCGACCGGGCGGCGACGGGGATGGCGGCGATGCTGGAGGACGCGATGGACGAACCGCACGTGGAGCACGGCGAGTTGGTTTCTGGAACTGGAACTGAGAAGCTGTGATTAGGAAAAGTACTAAATTACCCTTAATTACGGGAATTAAGGAGAGGAACCGGCCAGAAGCAAATGAACAGAACACCATAAAAATTCTCTTTAATATATTCCCCTGTGCCTCGGCCCCTCCAATTTCATCAAAAAAAAAAAAAGCCTGCGCCACACCAACTAACAGAGACGTGATATTGATCACCGTGCAAATACAGTACCTACTGTAGTGAGAGATGACTTGGGATTTGATGGCGCGCAGCATACGCAAACACCGTGTTTTAAGTGGTTGTAATCGAGAGAGACAGAATGAATCAAGCTATATACTTTTCCATTGAAAGATCTCAGTATATATATACAAGATGAATGGACGCCGTGGAAGTAGGAGATGTCCGTTCAAGAATGCGGAAACGCGGTCGTGCAACGATATCCCTTCCGACGATGTCGGTTTCTACACAGCGACGGTTCCTATGGTGGTGGAGTAGGCCGTACCAAACAACCCTAGTTATAGGGAGATATTACATTGATCGTTGGATTAGAGTTTGTAAGGTATCCTAAGATTAATCCATGCCGCTAATCTAGTTGGATGTGATCTCTCTAGTCCTATCTCCTCATGTACGGATTGCTTCTTAACAAATATGACCGCGAATGGCACGAAGGAGACAGTGAGGCCGAGAGCAGTAACATGTCCCCAAATGTAAAATTGTTGCTTTTTGGCTCCAAAAGTAAAAGAGTAATTTAAAAGGTCAAGAAATCAAAAGAAAATTTTGTTTTGGGCTAAGCAGGCAAGTTCAAGAAAAGAAGAGCCAAAAAACTAATCACCAATTTTTTAGGGCTAAGGAAATGATTTCCTCAAAATAATTAAGGTTTGGGGGTGATCTAGTTCTGTCACGTGCGTAAGTGGGCCAGCCAGGGACGGGCTAGAGCAGCCCAACCGGCACCTGTCGGCCGGGGCGCGGCCAGGGCAGCGCCGCTGCGCCCGCCGCCATGTCATCATCGTTTCCGCCCCAGCTTTGCCGTCATTAAGTTTGAGTTAAATTAGGACTTTTTGTGTGCAAGGGATATTCCGACTCTATAAGAAAATCCATTATTAGGAAATAAATAGGATTGCTCGTAAAAGGTATTCCAACTCTATAAGAAAACCTTTAGAGATTGCTTGGATTACAAGTCCCATAGGAGGGCCATATAAATAGGGGGTATGTAATCTCTTTGGGGGACAAGAAATAAAGAATAATTCAGGTCTTTTTTCCCTGTCTCCACCGCCGCCGCACCACCACCTCCTCCCTCTCTTCCTCTCCTTCCCCAACCGCCCCTAACACCACCGCCACCACCTCCTTCTTCCCCATCCCCGCCGTCGATCGTGTCACAATCGCCGATGGCTTCCAAGATGCATGAGTTCACCACCGATGGCTTCCGAGATCGCGTGAGTTCACCACCGATGGCTTCCGATGAGCTCGCCATCCGGTTTGTGACAAGCTGGTATCCGGAGACCGGGGCGATTCCCACCACCGATGGCTTCGAGATGCGTGAGTTCACCAAGGCGCTGAAGGAGCTCCTCGGCGATAAGCTGCGCCAAGATCGGACGCCGATTCGGCGAGATCGAGATGCGTCTTCGCCGCTGGAGTACCTCTACACCAACCCGAAGATTCAGCTAGCCCCTCTCCGCTCTACAGCGGCGGCAGCGGCGGAGGCTGGAGGATAGCCGGCTGGCGGCCGCCGCTGGCTGGCGGCGCCCCGTGCGCCGCCTCGCCCGGCAGCGCCATCGGCGATGACTCGAGGTTGCCATCCTCCAGCTTGGAAGAGGGTAGCGGCGTCATCCAAGATAACGAACCAGCAGTCATTGACATCGCCCGACAACAGCGGCACGGCGCTTCTTCCTCCCCACCGACACGCAGCAAGTGCGGGAGTTCCAAGCGGCTTCGGCCGCGGGTCACCGGACCTACCCCCTCTCTACGCGGTGCGTGTAGAGGTACCCTTGTCTGACGGCGGCGACAACCCCGACCTCTAGATCAACAAGATGGAGCTCTTTGTTCGGTGAAGGGCGACAACGATCACGGGTTCCCGCTATGCTGCTTTCCATCGCCAGATCCTGCTGCGATGCAGTTCCACATCTTGTCTAGGAGGAGACCGTTGGTCGAGTGGGACACCTTCACCCACTACCTGCGCGGTGTGACTTCCAGACCACTCATCGTCACCGACACTACGGGCGAGATCGCGCCTCGGCCGCGAGGAGGGTGGGCTAAGCGACTACATCGGCGCCTTCGGGCCTATGCAGCTCGCATGGACCTTGAGCCAGCTTCACGCGTTGGCCTCTTCGTCGGTGGCTTACGAGACACTCTTCACACAGTCCTCGAGTGGTTTGAGTCACGCTCGATGCATGAGGCCATTGACCTCCCGCGTCGCTACGACGACGAGCTACCAACAGCTGTGCCGGAGGACGTCACCGACAACCGCATCGACAACGTCGCCGACATCGACACCGACATCGACATGGCGTTAGCAGATAGGGCGCGGGGCGCCCGCGCGCCTGCACGCCATGGAGGCCATCGGCGGCTAGGTGGAGGCCGACCTCCTCGGCGAGCTACACCTAGGCACAACGACGAACTGGGAGCTCGGCATCATCGCCGGCGCCATCGAGCTACGGCAACGGCACCTGAGTGGACCCTCTACAGCGGCATCGTGAGGTACTTCCACCGCTACTACGTCCTCGTGGCTTCTGAACTACTCTAGGATCTCCTCTTAAACAATGGAGTCCCCCTGCATGGTGTTGTAGTGGGCTTCCACCTCCCGACGCATTCGAGAGAGAGCAGGCCTTCCCGGCCAGTGTCCTGCTCATGATGAAGCGCCCAAACGTCGGGCCCCGGATGGCGCCACGGTGTTCCTCTTCGGCGACAACGGCCGGGATTTCCTCTGCATCGATTAACGCGTCGATGATCGCCCGATGGTGGACGCGCCGGCGCCCTAGTTTGGGCCGCCTATCAAGAAAGCCAGCGACCTCCTCTACGGCGGTCTACTTCGCCTCACCTCGTCGCCAATCGTCTCGACTCGTCACATGTTCTGCAGCCACATCCATGCTCAGGTACATGTGTCGTGCACCTACTACTTCTAGCACTCTCCAGCTACCCGCCAGACCGGCATCCTTAGAGCCTCAGTCATGAGGAGCGCGTGGATGGATCAGCCCTTCGTGCAGCCTCCGCTAAGCTATAAGTTCAGCGTCTATTTCAGCGGCTGCACTTTGACTTCTCCTTTGGCGACGAGGAAGCCATAGTGCGCAACAACTCCAACGACAAGTCAGGGGCTACCTCCACGCTCGATTCACGGACCAGGTGTGCCGACTTACCCGATCGGCATCGCCTTCGGCTCCAACCTGGTGGGTTGGCGGCAGCGTGCACGCGCCGCCTCGTCGAGCGGCGGGGAGATGTCACGTGCAGGCGGGCCAGCGGGGATGGGCTAGAGCAGCCCAACCGGCGACGGCTGGCCCAATGGGCCTTGTAGCAGCGAGAACAGCGCCGCGCCGCCGCCACCGCCACGTCGTCACCATTTCCATACAGCCCCGTCATCAAGTTTGAGTTAAATTAGGATTTTTTATGTGCAAGGGATATTCCAACTCTATAAGGAAATCCCTTATTAGGAAAAAATAAATAGGATTGCTTGTAAAAGGTATTCCAACTCTATAAAGGAAACCTTTAGAGAGATTGCTTGGATTACAAGTCCCATAGGAGGGCCATATAAATAGGGTGTATGTAATCTCTTTGGGGGACAAACAATAAAGAATAATTCTAGGTCTTTTTGCTCCCTATCTCCACCGCCGCCGCCCGCCGAGGGCGGTCACCATGCCGCTGCCGCCACGCCACCACCTCCTCCCTCCCTTCCTCTCCTTCCCCAACCGCCCCCTAACACCACCGCCGCCTCCTCCTTCCCCATCCCCACCGTCGAGCTCGCCGCCCGATCGTGTCACAATCGCCGAAATCCGTCCGGTTTGTGACAGGTTCGTGCGGGGCAGGCGGGTGTGGTGTACTCCTTACGTCCTTTAAAAAGTGTTGTTTACGTTTCAAAAACAAATATAACTAAATATATATTAAAATATATTAATATTCATAATGCATAATTAGGATAATTGCAAATATTTTTTAATCTAGTTTTTTACTAAATTTATTTTAATATAAAAATGTTACATTATTTTTAAAAAAAATAGAGTCAAACTTGTGACACATATACCAACGACCACACCGTTAAAAGAGATAGAGAGAGTAGATTAATTAACTTTGTGTTTACTCTTTGCATGGATTAGTTTGGTTTCAGCGCGGCAACATGCATGAGTCATCGTTGAGCATCCAGCGACACTCGGTTTGGTGCATCCTTTTGCTGCCCGATTGACGGCGACACTGGGTTCGGTGTATCCTTTTGCTGCCCGATTGAAAGTAACACTAGCTTTCCGGAAGGAAGAGACGAGGAAATTGAATGCTGGCCCGCTCGCTGCCGTGACAACAGGCTACAGACTACAGTATGCGGTTTACAAAGTCCCCGCGCACCCGTTTCTCATCCATTCCAGGACCAAAGGCATCGACAGATGAGGCCGCCAACAGCCACCTCAGCAACATCGACAGGAGGCCGCCAACAGCCACCTCAGCAACATCGACAGGAGGCCGCCAACACCCACCTCAGCAAGGCCCCACGTGAGAGCGCCAGCCATCCAGTCCTTGCAGTTACTGTTTTTCAGTCCAGTTCGTGATTCCATGCCACGAACGACAGCTTAAAATGGCGGGCGCCGCGTAATTTGCTCCGGACGCTGGGCGTTTCCGCTCCGCCGCCCGTACACGTCAAAATGGCTCCACGTAATTTGCCCCTGGCGGGTACGAGGCCGGTAGCTAGCATGAATGCAGAGTTTTATGCACATTAAATAAGATGCCACCTCGAACTTTTTTTATGAAATGATGTGGAGATAGAAGGAATTCGTTTTATCCCCACGACACGAGCTCGATGACGTTTCCAAGACTTTTGAAACTGGATGAAACCTGCGTCGAGGAGCTTATGCGTTTCATCGGGTGGAGGCAGGTTGTTGTCTACCGCCGACGCCCATCTGTCGCAAGCGCTTCTCCGTGCGCCGCCAGCTCCGTGGCGTCAATGCGCCGATGTGCTGACGCGAGCATGGTACACGGGCCATGCTGGGGCCACCACCCTAGAACGAGGCACGACACGGGCACAACCCAGTAAAAGGGTGTGGCCCGGTAAAAGCTACAGTCCAGCAAGTCAACAACACAAGGCAACAGGCCAACAACCTCTCTTGGCGTGCTAAAGGCCCATAGCAGCCTCGATTGGCCGGCTAAAGGCCAACAAACATTATGCTAAAAAAAATTGTTTGCGCTCGTGGGCCTCGGGCTGGCACGAAACACTGGAAAAGTCCGTGCTTGTCGGGCTGGCCCGGGACTAAAAAACTTACCATTTGAGGGCTCGGTGAGCGGTTTTTTTTTTTTTTTTTTTTTTTTTGCGTGTGACGAGAGTATGACCTTGGTTTCCCGCTTCCTCCGCTATTTAAGGGCGCCCAGCCCCGAGCGCAGGCCAAGCCACTCAAGAATTTCTAGAGCTCAATCAACCAAAGCCCCATCGCCGATCGGGCGTTAGCATTGCCGGAGACGGACCTGGAGAACATGGACCACGGAGGCGAGGCGGCGAGGCCTACGACGGTGATGTCCACCGACCACGGCATGGCCGGGCGCGGTGGTACATGGAGGCGAGGCACACATGAGCACCGGCACCTTCCACGGCCAGCTCGCAGCGGATGCCCGCGCCTCGCCGGCTTTCAACCTAGCGCGGCGGCGTACCACAGTTCCACCGTGTTCACACGTCAGGTGCGCTCGGTGCCTGCCGCCGTGTTCCGCCCGTGAACCCGGACCGGGGTGGCGTACGCCAACATCTCGTCGTGGTGTTCTGGCGCCAGCCAGGTCCGGTCGGTGTGCTCGTCGGCTCGCAGCTCCCGGACGGAGTCATGGCGGTGCACGACAACGACTACAGCTACTCCGCGCTGCATCCTCGCCCGGGCGCCGGACGTGGCACCGACCTGCTCCCTGGCGGCGGCGCCGTGGTGTACAGCCTGGACTACATGCTGCAACCACGTCCTGGTACCGGACACGGGGATGTCCTTCGCGATTGTTCCCCGTCACCGTGGGTGCCGGACATGGCGAGGTGTTTGTCGGACTGCTCCCGGGCGGCGTCGACGCGGTGTACGACAACTACGGCTACTACCCGTGGCAGCCCCGCCTGGGCCTGGGCGCCGGACGCGGCGAGGTGTTTACTGGCCCGCTCCCCAACGGCGTCGGCGTGGTGTTCGTGGCGCAGCAGATTCTCCCTGGAACTGTGCGCGACGACGGAATCGGTGGCATGCTCCGCGACCCCAACCTCGGCGCAGAGCACGATGGCTCCGGGACCCTAGCCAACGACCTCGGTGCAGTGAACGATAACCGCGGCACGGCGGCGGGCCAACACCTGCGTCGTCTGCTTGCGTTTGTCGGAATCGGCGCCTGCTCCGTGGCTGTCAACGCGCTCGCCGCCGGCCCTTGCTCACCGGCTGTTGCATTTCAGCTCTTCGTGCTGCTTTTGGCCGGCCAATTTCTGGTTATCCTGCACGTGCTCGGTGTGTAGGAGGGGTAAAGCAGCCTATGTGATATGACGATCTGATTAAGAACTGTGCTTAGATTTGGTCGGGAATAATGTGGCATGTGTGCCATGTTGTGTAAGGGTTCTGGATCCCGTTGCTTGCTTTGCTCTTCACTTGTTCAGTGTGTCAGCGTCAGGTTTGCTTGAATTTTTCGTGGAAAAATCTACTAGTCAATGAAGAATATGGTATTTGTATTATGATTCTGGTAAACTTTGGTGTTTGTTTACTTTTGATACAAGATCGAGTATAATTAAAGCCATTATTGTTCACTGAAGTATCATCCTAATAAACTTTGTTAAACTTCTCTTGAGGGGTAATTGGTCTTACTGTTGTCTTCTTCGTCTCCTTTATTTTCTATTATTACAGTAATTCTTTTATATTTTATAGCTTTCTTTTTGATTTAAAATAAATTAACTCTGCTACTTTTTTTGATAAAGGAATTAACATTCCCGGCCTCTTGATGGTAACGCACAAGGCTAAAGCCTATGCGTGATCACACACAGCCAAACTTATTATAAAAACTAAAAAAAAAAAAAAACTTAGTACATGAAGATATATGTACTAAAGATCTACTACATCAAAAAAGAATTGAGTTTAATACTCAAGGCATTGCTAAAGATATCGATGTCCCTTCATGACGGTCTTGAATCAGCCACCATGCCTTGGACAACGTGCACCAAAAAAGAACTTGAAAGAAACTCATTGGATGTAGATAGCACTACTGCAGCTGGCAAATCGGCCCACACTTAAAATCGTGTGCCCTCACCAATGCCCCTCCACCTTGATGTTGTGCGTTGCCCGGAGGGCGCAGCCTCCTCCATAGATCTAGAGGAGTAGCGCGCCGACATCGACCGGGAGTCGGGGCCGCACGTACAACGGGGCTCCACGCCAACCATCTCCATGGGCGCTGTCCTCTATAGAATGGAGGATACGCGCCGCCGCTCCAGCCATGGGAAAGCCGGATCTAGAGGGCGTTGGCGGCGGATGTCTTGAGCTCAGCGATCTGGAATCGAGTGCCGCGTCTGGGGGGCACCGTGTGGCCAGATCCGGCACTGGGATCACCGGATCCGGGCCCAGGCAGCACAGATCCCCACCGCACGCCGCCATCGAGCTCTTGGCGGTTTTAATCACCATCGGTAGTAGAGGATGGAGTTGGAAGCCGGCAGCAGCAGCGGCCTTCGTCGATGGCAGCGTGGGCGAGCCCGTGCACACATTTAATCATGTATAATTGTTATCGATTTAAATGGCCAATCTATGTTAATATTCTAACTCCGTCCCTGCTGAACATCGTGATTTCGTTTTGTCTGAATAAAACAGAAACAAAACTGTTGTACTGGTTACTGTAGTTTTCAGGCACGGATCAATAGACGATGGAAAGGATCAGACCTGAGCAGAGCCGATGCTGACAGCTGTTTGTCAAAACGTAAAATCCTGAAATCAACGCAGACTGCAACAGCAGCTGCAAATGAGTGCACAGCCGAACAGATTACATTTGTGAATTAAGCACTGCCAAATCAACATGTGTCTACTTATCTGAATTAAGCACCGCCAAATCAACATGAGTTGCATTGCACCCTACTTATCTGAATTCTGAAACGAAGATACAATTCGTCAGATCGGTGTGTTGGGTTTGAGCTGCAATGAAACAACAAATACATGAATGCTAATAGCTGAACCAACCAGAGCTCATTCTCCAAGAGATGAACCGACCAACCAGAGCTTTGAAATGTCTCTGGCTCATCACAAACACATGGATCAGCTTGTTTCTCAATCCTGCATATAAAAAAGTAAGATTCAGTTTTTGTATCATGTCGGACGAGCAAAATATAAAGATGTAAATTTTCATGCATTAGCTTTGCCATTGCAGCAACAAAACCATCATCCTTGTTATTCCATTAGATAGCTATATCTATATGGTAATTGCTATGTCAGTAACAAACAAAACTGACCACAGCAGCCAACGCAAGGAAAGAGATATAAACACATTAACGCCGGTCTGAAAATTTCAATGCCTGGTTCCAAAATTTGTTCTGGAAATCTCGATTGGTTTAAGGAACAAGGTTTGATTCCTCACAGTTTAATAGATAGAAGTGCTCCAAAGTTCTGTCAGTTTAAATGAAACTCAAATTCAGATTCAGTTCGGGCAGTTTAACTGAAACTGTCTACATTGATCAAGTATTTAGTGTCCAATTACTGTACCATTGCTACAGATAATCATGTTTTTCGTCAGCTCATACACTACACTTGCGAACAATACCAAATTTGTGTATTGGGTTATAGGTGAAATCCATTTTAATTAAGCTTCAAAGTTTGACAAAAACGCTGCCTTCAGACATTCAGTTTCAAATCACAACAACAGCAGCTTATGACCATTTTAACTAAGTGATCACTGATTTATTTCTTTTCGTCTATCAACAACTTGCATGTGAACAAATGCTGAAATGCATAGACTGTAGTACAGTACTACTGTGACTGTCTTACATCGGGCCACGTTTAGTTGGCTGAAAATTTGCTAAAAATTGCAAATTTTTAGACTCTCTCTCCATCATATCACATTAAATACACCAAAAGACATATGTTCGGAGCAGTAAATGTAGGTAAAAAAAATAACTAATTATACAGTTTTGTTGTAGATCACGAGACGAATCTTTTGAGCCTAGTTAGTCCATAATTGGACAATGTTTACCACAAACAAACGAAACATGCTACAGTGTGCTACAGGAGTCAGAAAAGTCACTTTTGCTAAACTTTAGCCATCTAAACAAGGCCATCGTCGTTCAAAAGAAATAGGATTGCAATATTTATGGCAAGTGCATATAGGAAAGAAAAAACGCTTACACAACAGTGATACAACTTTATTACACCAACAGATGCACACGACACGACATGAGTAGCAGTACTAATTCAGGTACAAGGGCAGGGGCAGACTGGCAGAGGCGGCGGCGGCGGCAGTGACTGATTGCCGGTCAGAAGTGGCAATTCAGGGGCTTCAGGGTAGAAATCAATGGAGAGTCAAGGCATCCAATCCAAGAACTGAAAAGACAGTATTCACCACGAGCTCCGATGTTGACGAATGTGAGGCCGAGCAGGAGCACAGCGAACATGCCAAAGCAGACCACCGGGTCTTCCTCGCCGGGCAGCGCTGCGACGGCACAGGAAGCCATGGCAAGCCCCACAGAGGCGTGTTGCGGTGCACGAACGCTGCGAGAGCTCGTGCACTTGTCATTGGAACGATGGGCCCCGGGCCGTCGGCCATGCGGACGCCGACGACGGCGACGAGGTTGGTGCCGACGAGGACCCCAACAAAGCAGAGGAGTAAGCCGAAGCCGTCAGCGACGAGGTGCATTGCAGCGCTGACAGAAACCAGCATGACGGTGAAGCCGATGGTCATCGCCCCTGCTTCTAGGAGTGCTCATTGTCGCCGGCGTGGCACCCTACTCCTCTGTTAACAGGAACATCAACATAAAGGACAACGGAAAGGGAAGTACAGAATGGGGCAATCGGTTAAAAAGTTATTCCGGCAGCCGGAACCGGTCAGTCGTCCACTACGGGCGCACCGTGCGCCATGATCATACGTTAAAAAAATTCAGTTTTTCCACACAAATAATCTGTTCTTTTCCGACCAAATTTAGAGTCGAAGAAAAATTGGTAAGGCTGAGGAGAAGGAACATTACCGATGCTGGTCGTTGGTGATTCGGAGCTTGAGGCTTCGCAGCTCACGGGCCTCCGGTAACCAGCAGGAACTTGGCGTCGGGCTCGGCTGGGTGCCACCGAGGAAGAACGGGTTGCTGCGGCCTTGGGGAGGATGGAAGCGCTGCGACGGTGGTGCTGCGAATGCGAATGAAGGGAGCAGGGTTTTATAGGGTGCGATTGCGGGGGTTTACGTGTGACGTGGATCCACGCAGTGCACACTGTACCGGGCAAGTACAGGGCAGGGGAAGACTTCCTCGGGCGCGCCGGTCAAACAGAGATTTGCTCTTCAACGCGAGTACAGGAGTCAGGACCCCACTTCAACGTCACCGGCAGCAAGCAAGGGTGCCCTTCGTTGCTGCAGTCAGTTTTGTATGTGGAGGGTGACGGTTGCACGTCTTACAACGGGCAGATAAACAACTCTCCATTTCGTATATGAAAAAAGAACAACTAGTAGTACATAAACAACTTTATTTCTGCTGCCACCCTCCGCGGAAATTCTCCATCCACCCCGCTTCTCACAACCTGTTGTTGCGTGCGCGACCGACCTGACAGGCCAGCCGGCCTGCTACGGCGCTACGCTCAACAGGAACTAAGTTTTTTTAATTTAATTAGATTTATTAAACAAAAAAATGTTATCAACACACATATCTTTAAACAAATTTATTGTAAAACAAATCAGTGATTTATCTAATAATATTTTTTTGAGGAATCCGGAGGCCGAAGCCCCTAATAATACTAATTATGTATCCTAAATATTACTATTTTTATATTTGTTTATTTAGTTATTAAAGTTACAGATATTATAGGGAAACGGTATTATAGAACCAAGATAATAAAAGCCGGTGATTAAACCAATACGGTTATTAGTCTGTTGTAGTATTGTATATTGTACTCCCTCCATAGTTGAAAAGAAATACGTTTAAGACAGCGACACGGTCTCAGAGTGCAACTTTGACTTCTCTTTTCTATAAAATATTTATTAAAAAATTATATATGTATACTTTTATGAAAGTATTTTTCAAGACAAATCTATTAATATAATTTTCACATTTCTAAACTCAACGACTTAAAAGTTATTCATGATTTATGTTCCCAATGTTTGACCCAAACATTTTCTAAAACATTTTTCTTTTCAACTATGGAGGGAGTACTACTTAACCACATAGGAGTATACTATTTCTTATTAATCATGGGGGTAGGGCAGGCGGTGGCGGCAGTAGGAGCTGAAAGGAGTGGAATATTTTCTTTATTTGTTTGTCCCTAAAAGATTACATCGTCCTTGTTTATATAGCCCTCCTATGAGACTTGTATCTCAAGCAATATCTGAAGATTTCCTTATATTTTTGGAATAACTTTTTACAAGCAAACTCTTATTCTTTTTCTAATAGAAGATTTGCTTATAGATTGAAATATCTACTACACACAAAAAGTCATGATCCTAATCTGAAACGAAGACGACGTGAGAGGGAGGGAGGTGGTGGCGGCAGCGGCGGCCTGCGCGGCGCGGCTGCCCCCTTCATGGGGCGGCTGGGCCGCCTGGCCCCTCCTGGGCTAGGCGGTCCTGTACCGCGACATAAACTTTGCTGTTTGTTTACTTTTTGATTGATACAAGATTGAGTATATATAAGCCATTATTGTTCACTAAGGTATCATCCTTATAAACTTCATGAAACTTCTCTTCAGGGGTAATTAGTCTTACTCTTCTTGTTTATCTCCTTTATTCCTATTATTACTGTGATTATTTTCTATTTTGAGCTTCCATTTGATTTAGAATAAAATAACTTTGCTACTGCCGTATACATATTTACTCATGTATAATTATTTATTAATTTAAATGGTCAATCTATGTCCAAATTCTAATTCCGCCCCCACTGAACACACCGGCCGGTGAGACCACTATCAATCGCCTGCAGTTTAGGTATATTAACAGGGCCTTCCAAAAAAAAACGAGCATAAGGGCGTCCACAATGGCTGACAATCTGCTAGCTAGGAGGATCACTTACCAATGAGAAAGAAAGAGGACGGCGCTAGCGATTCTCTCGTCGCTTCGTCTCGCTCAAAGACCGAGGCCAAGCGAGCGCACGCACTGGTGGGCAGGTGGCTGATGGACTCCGACGGGGAAGCAAATATGATTAAAAACTAGTGTGCAGGGCCAGCAGCTGGAGAAATCGTCGGCTGGCAGCGATTACCACTGCGGACGCCCTAAGCAGGAACAGTTATAGTAACATCGTGATTTCGTTTTTGTCTGAATTAAGCAGAGACAAAAAATGATGTACTTAAAAGCCTCAAATCAACACAAACCATTTCATGATTCCTAGTTTGGCTGCCTTTAAGCTGCACCTGCACCTGTTTGGTTTTCCATCCACTTTGCTGTCTCTGCTGCAAATGTATAGTTGCAGCCTAGCTACTTTTCTGAATTCTGAAACGAAGATTCAATTCGTCAGATCGCTTTGTGTGTTGGGTTTGAGCTGCACGCAGCATACAGGATGACAAGCACGGCTGCAGTGTAACTGTCCTGAGTATTAGCAGTTGCTTGGAGTACATATGCAGCGGCCCTGGTCACTAGTCTCTCCGGTTCAGAGCTCATTGACAAGATATACTGAACTCTGATAGGCCCTATGATATACTGTGAAGTATCTCCTAGTCAATGCTTGGTTGAGGCACCATTTCATTGAACAAATCTTCGTAAACACATACTTCAAACATGATGCTCAAGTTACAGACATGATGGTATTTAACTGCATACTCATAGACAGACTTACAATATCGCTAAAAAAAATAGTATTGCCTTATGCACGGCAACGTCGGCAAGTAGGAAACTAAAACACTTACTAGCATGGCTTTTTTGACTCAACAAAAGCAAACAATACGGCATGACAGAGATTCTACAACAAGCACGCAGCAGGGGTTTACAGCAAGCAACAGTACAAATGGTGACAGGCGCAGTGGCGGTGGGGGACAACGTCATATTGGGAGTCATACCAGCAGTTCAGGCTCCAGGGAATCCAGTGGTTTCAGACTTTCAGTAATCAGTTGACCCTCCAAGAAGACAGGAACTGAACTGATCATTCACCACGGGCTCCGATGTTGATCAGAGAGACCCCGAGCAAGAGCAGAGCGAACATACCAAAGCGGGAGCACCGGGTCTTCCTCGCCGGGAGCACCGCGACGCACAGGGAAGCCATGACGAGCCCCACAGAGGCGATGCTGCGCCGCGAAATGCATTGAACGCTGCGAGAGCTCGTGCACTGGTCATTGGAACGACGGGTGCTGGGCAGTCGGCCATGCGGACGCCGACGGCGACGAGGCTGGCCCCAACGAGGACGCCCACAAAGCAGAGGAGTAAGGCGAAGCCGTCAACGCCGAGGTGCATTGCAGTGCTCACAGAAAGCAGCATGAGGGTGAGGCCGATAGTCATCGCCCTGCTACCGGGGGTGTTCATCGCCGGGGCTTGGCACCGTAGTCCTCTGTTAACTGGAACATCAAGAGGGCATAAAGAAACTCGTTTCAAATTAAGTTCGCAAGAATCATGGAAGAAGGATGTCATATGCTCGTGCAATAGGAAGGGAAGTACAGAATCGGTTAAAGAACGTTACCGATCTCGGCGGTGGCGAGGACGCGCGGGGCTCTCAGTGGCGAGGAAGCAAGCGAGATGCTGGTTCGTCTCCTCCCGGGGCACTACTTGCTGAAGGACGAGGGAGGCGCGGACGCTGGATCTGGCAGGTGGTGCGAAAGAGAGAGCGCGAGACGCAGAGGTATTTTAGGTCGCTAGGTGTATTTATAGGCATGCCCCGGCCCATCGATGCTGGTGTTCACATCACGCGGAGAAGCCATGGTGAGTGACGGACGAACAAGGCCAGTAGATTCTTTGGGAGCCTGGGTACTAAAAACTAGGAGGATACCCCGCGCGTTGCGGTCGGCCGGGGTATTTTAAATTTATCGCAATTATCCATTCATCGGGGATTACTTTGTGCATGCTGGAAACACAGGCAGTAACAACAAATTTGAATGCATGAAATAAAGTATATACTCATTGGCATAAGGATTATTTAACCTTATGTTTAAACTCCAAGATGAACAAACTTCGAATAGTAATATTTAGACATGTTGGATTGTTGACAACGTATAGTAGTGTATAAATTTGGATACAAATATCATTTATAGCAACTAAAAGTTCAAAGCACACCTAAACTTCGCTTCCATTGCTATTGCTTGTCCTCTATCTTCTTGCTAGTGGACAAAGAAGTTGCCTTTATACTACAAAGAGAGTGAAAGCATGAACACACAATGCAATTAAGAAAAAGTTTGCATTAATGTTAAAACTATAAGAAACACATATTAAATTAGCAACAGTGGTGAGAGCAAAAAGGGCATATCAAACACCATCCGAATGCCACCATGGAGCTGGAGGACAGGTGAGCAGGTATAAAATTCACCTTGAGGGGTTGTGTTGGTTATTTCTGCAAAAGCATCTCCACCACGGGTATTGTTTGATGGAACTATGGATGTTGATGTGGTACCCAAAGCTTTCACAAAGAATACATTACAGTAAGATAATTTTCTTTAATTCAATTCTAATATAAGTAAATCTGAAATATCACACCAACTATTGGAATATGACATGCAAATATGTTCCATCATGTTTCTTTACTGAAGCCTAAACCCTGAGTTACAAAGGAATGTACTGAGAAATAAGCCACTTCAGTCTGAACTATGAAGCAGTATTTCTAAATTACATCCATGGTTAACATTTCAAATGAATTAAAGTTTCCATTTTTTTTCAAAACAACTACTTGATGGTACAGTAGGACATTGCAATTGAATTAAAGCCATACATTTTTCATCATATAGCAAATACCCCCGGGCAACATCCCGTGAACAACTAACCTAGTACTATATAGATACTTATGGCAAGACGAAGGAAACTACAGCATGTTCATGAGTCATGATGTCTGCAAAAGGATTCATGGAACCAATAACGACAACAGTTATCTTCACCAAAAAACCACAAAAGTTAAGCTATTGTCGGAAATGTGACAGTAGGTATGGTTTCAGAGGAGGCATATAACTGAATGCATTGTGATTGTTGAACAATGATTAAGCTGAAATTGTGAATGCAATGCAAAGAAAGTTACAACACCAGGTATGTACCTCTTGTCAACGTTTAGGCGAACACTATCTTGGCGTGATAGATCATACGTGCTCCTGAAAGAAAGCTCCACTTGGTCTTACCTTGAGGTCACAACACTGAACTCGGTACTGTCCAACCTGTAGAAATAAATGACACATCAGATACTTATTACACACCAAAATAAACAGTTATCTGCAGAGCATTGCAAATACGTTATATATTCTTGAGATCTGCTGAACTGGAAAAACAAATCCTCTCTATATCGTCATTTGCCTTTGACATGTTTCTGAATGCAGATGAGGGTTTTAGTCAGCCCTTGTGCTCTTTGCAAGCATGCGCAATCTTCTCTGTCCGGAAAATATAAGTAACTAACATAGTAAATAAGCATCATCGATCAGCAACACACTCTTTTGAATTTGAAAGTGTGTTGCAGACAGGACAGTGATCAGCAGTTCAGTTGAGCACGCACGCACGCACACACCAAGGGCATGCTGATGAGTTTAGAGTAAAAGATTAGCAGCACTCACATATCGATCATTCCTCTTGGATGACCGGAGCCAGGGTAGTTCCAGATCACATCCCAGAGAGTTTAATTTATTTTCAGGAAGATGATATATATCGTCAATATATCCATTTATTTTCTGAAGGCCATGCAGATTTCTTCATGCTCAGCTATGCTAGAACTCTATACATGCAGGTTTCTTCATGCTCAGCAATGCTAGAACTCAGTGCATCAAGGCAGTAATCAAGTACCTCTTGTCAGCAAATATCATCATCCCATAATCAGTTTTGGAGCGAATCACACGGCCAACACATTGGGCTGCTTGCCTCTGACATTAATGAGATTTCAAATTTATTTCAAGAAATTTTTGTTAGAAATATCTTGACAGCATAAAAGGTGACAATCAGAAGGAGTTATTTTTCCTGAAAGCAATAATGTTATTACCAAAGCATCAAATGTGAGGAAGTCGCCCTCCTTTATCTGGAAAGTTTCCCGGAGGTACTCCAACCTAGCAAGTAATATCCTGCAAAACAACAAAGGCAACCATTATGAAAAGATTATTAAGCCACTAGCCACCACAAACTGCAACTGTGTACATGCTATATGTGAACAGAACTCACTAGCTCAGTGTGTACTGGAAAGGAACACCAAACATAATAACTAATCTGCCATAGTGCCGATCAAAATCAATACCTTCAGCAACTTTGCCCCTACAGTAAGTGTTAGCAAGAGTGAAACTATAGCTTCCAATGGTGACAACAACATTTTTTTTTATCTATGCACATCACTGAATAAGTGAATATTTAACATCATCAAATATAAAATTTGGAAGGTCACTTTCAGATCGCAGATAATAAGGTGGACCAACCTAGCAACAGAGAAGAAAATGGCAACTCTTCCACAATCACATGCCTTTCTGTAGTTATCGAGAGCCAATGTTGTCTCAACAACATCTGATGTTTTGATGAACACTAACTTATGTTGCATGATGTCCTGCAAAACAGTAAGACCAGGCTATCGTTATTAGAACTAATGTATAAGTATCTTATCTGGGCTATAGAAAATTTCTGAACGTCTGGGCTATAGAAAATTTACAGGTATTTGGGCCACCCCTCGCGATCCGTTTGAGCTCTGACAGCCGGCGCAGCCCTTGAAGTGTATTATGTCCTAACCTGGGATCTGGGAAAAATAACTATTTACGGATGTTAAGAAAGTCCAATCCTTCCATGCCATTTTTTTAACAATTGGACCAATTTCGTTAGCACTTTTTTTTTTTTTGAGAATGATACAGTACAACGCAGACACTCACAACACGCACGCACACTCACCCCTATGAACACACGTACGCAAACCCTACCCCTATGAGCACCTCCGAAGGACTGGGCAGCCGACAGATCTGGAGATTCTCGAAGTCACCATAGGCGCCTCGTCGTCGACGGGAACGTCGCTTACCACTTAATGCATAACGCCGGTAAATCCTTGGGAAAATCCCAGGAAAAGGTGCGAGCACCAAGATTTGAACCCTGGTGGGTAGCGTCCCATTGGACCGTCCTACCATTGGACTACAAGCCAATTCGCCAATTTCGTTAACACTGAAGATAAAAGGTTCCATATTCCCACGCTGTTTTCACCATTATGGAACATGGTCAAGCATATATGAATTGGAGTGAGGATAAAAAAATGAATTTGAGTGAAGAATAGAGGTTGCTTACATAGTCCCATAAGGCTAGGCCGGCCTCCATGCTCTTGAGCATGTCGTCAGTGATCTCCATGCTCACCCTTGGCGGACTCGTCATGGTGGGCAACTCTCCAATATCTTCCGCCACCAGACCTTAATTTGTTACTACCAGACAGGGTCAGTGAAGGACATGGGTGTACAAATGCACACCTAATAACTTTTCCGAGGGAATCTACACACTATTAATGGCCTCGTGAAGCCAAAAAAAAATAGGCAACATTTGCTAAGGAACAGGGCCACAAGCACCCTAATTCCTTGCATCAAACATACAATTGCAAGGGGCAGTTAAACACTAAATTCCTTAAGTTATGGCATCGCAATGTCTGCATGCAACTGAAGAATCTACATAATGATAGCCAAAATTGAGAAGAGATCTAGGTCTGTCAGGTCAATGCAGCAGGTAAGCCACTTACCGAACTAATCCCCGGGCGGCGAAGAATGGCACGGGGCCAGGCTTGACCATCCGCAGCGGCAGCCCCCGTTCTTACCGGCCTCCCCTTGGCGGCGCGGTAGGCGTCGGGCGGCATGACGCCAGACGACGGAGACGTTGACCACGGCCTTCGAAGACGCGTCCGTCCCGGAGGACGCGGCTGATGCCCCGCCGCCTCCGGGCGGCGCCGCCATCCGACCAGGTGGGCAGGCGGTGGCACGCCCATCGTGATCGCATTCGTGTCCTCTCCTCCTCTCGCTTGCAGTCCCGGTTGCGATCACGGTCACCCACGGAGAGCAGGGCAATAACGAAAGTGCCAACGACGGAAGCGACCGTCGTCAGATTCACCACCGCCTGCCACATCCTTCTCGATCGTCCAGTCGGAACTTCGCGAGCCGGCGACGGCCAGGCGCGCTGGGCGGATCCGATGAAGAGCGTCGGCAGCGCACTCTCGAGAAGAGAGAGCTTCGGAGCTGGGCGAGGCGAACGGTGGTCGGGATCGCGAGGCGGCGGACGCGGATTCGAGAGCGGGGGGAGGGGGATTGGGATGAGCGAGAGCGCAGCAAGAACCTCGAGGGAGCAACCCATTCCTCCTCACCTTGGACAGGGGACGGCGCGGAGATAGAGACAAGCGAGGGGTGGCGGCAGGGAGGCGAGGGGGGGGGGGTGGGGGGGAGGCGAGGAGCGGCGAGTAACCGCCCGGCCGTTTCGGGTGGGGGGAAACGGAGGTGGACGGGGGGGAGGCAGGGGGAGGCGCGGGTGGCGAAGACGGAGTCGCTCGGGAGCGGGGAAGGATCCGTGGTGGGGAAGGTGACGTGGATCAACCACACCACAGGCCGCAGAACTTTTTACTTGGGTTCTCCTTTATAGGGGTTATAGATACTAGCCCATCAACCCCGTGCTCTCGCACGGGTTTGAATCTTAAGAGATACAAACTAATAAAACTTGAATTAGATATTTTTAAAAATTTAATGTTCCAAAACCATAGCTATATAGGTATTCTATGGTGTATATCCAGTTATGACATTCTATCAATTATTGATTTATTTGTATTTTTCAGCTATATCTATTGTTTTATTGCACAACACTTTTTATGTATCTGCAATATACATTTAGTTGATAATTTTCTTAAACTGCAATTACTTTAGCTATATATGTCTTTATCTTGACGACATGAACCCAAATTTTGAATTTTTTCCCTCTAAATTATAAGCTTATTAATTTATCACATACAATGACTATTATTTACAATGGTGTACTGATTTGATTGCACAATGTTTCAGATTTTTTGTAATAATTTTAGGTTTTTGTCTTTTTTTTATTTCTAGTGGTTTCATGAAAGTAATGATTTGTAGCATAAATCTTTTTTCCTAGCGTGATATGTATTTGATTGAAACATAAACCTAAAGTGTATGAACTCTTATTTCATTCTTATATGTGATATATATCATGAAAATCTATATTTTAAATTTCAACTTTTGATGTAGTTGTTGTAATATTTTATACTTAGATAATTTGAAATTCAAATGCTTATTATATCATATATTCAAAATCTTCATTTTTATTTTAGTAAAAGAATATTCTAGGTCCAGACTACCCGCTTAGTTCTTGCAATGGCATAAATAGTTATTTCGACATGCACCATGGCATTGAAGATGTTGAATATCTTATATCATATTTATATTGTTTATTAGAAACAAATTACTAATATTCATATGACATAATGTTTAATCAAAACATTCAAACATTTTTTTCAAGATAATGACTTCCAAAAAAATCATTATCATGACTATTAATATAAGTTAAATTAAACTGAATTTTAAGTGTCATTACTATGTGGTTTCCTAAAGATATTTTGCCACACTTGATAATCAGCTAATTAAATAATTTATTCTAGACATGTCAAAATGAAATTGGTTTCTTCCATAATGATAGAGGTGGATAAATTTTCAAAATATTAAGGGATTAGTTCAACTATCTTTCAAAAAATTGTGGGGGTTTGAGTTCTCCATATATGCTTTATTGCTAAGTCAATGGTTCATTGTCCTCTAACTTTTTAGCATCATTTGCATTTAAACTCGATGTAACCCAATGACACTACTATAACATGAACAAAGGAAAATTCATGATGAACAGTAAGCATTAAAGTAAGACATTAAAAATGAAATGAAATTATACCTAATACTTAATACATAACAATTAAGGATTGTTTGATGACTTATTTGTTCACCACAATCAAGATTCCTTTTTAGGACAAATGTTACTTATGTTTTATTGACCATGCCAAAATTGTATAACCCAATGAAATTAATAAATAAATAAATTGTATCTAATAGTCAATAAGGGTTATATTAAGACTTATTTGTTCAAACTAATTCGTGGCCTTTAAAACTAAAATAAAAAATTCTACCTAGTGGTGAATAATGAAATATCATGACTTATTTGTTGGCCACAAAGTATGATTGCATTCCATACTCTTGTCACTCTTGCTTTGATTTGTTACAATTCTTTTCTGGTGTGATCCCACATAAAGTTTTACTTTAAAATTTTTATGTCATATAGATGCCAAATTTAGTTGTAATATAGGTAATATGGGTTCTAGCAAGATGGCGAAACATAATACATTATATGAGAAAAATAAAAAATTAATTATGGGATCCATCTAGATGGCCATACCTTTACTCGTTGATGTAGATGTCATGGACGCCGGACGTCTTGCCATCATGGATTAAGTAGATTGCGGTAGTGTTGTCGAACACCCACTTACTCCTGTCGTTTCGTCCCTAAGATGCTCGACACACCCAGGTACAGGGCCAAACGTTGGTGGATGGTGCATGGCCGGACACTCTTTCCTCCATCTCTACGCTCACGTGCTTGATGGAAATTGCCGCCTTGTTTAGTTGTTGATAGATGATAGATTGTCTTCATACCAAGATCTTAGGGTCTTTTAATTGGAGGCTGTTCAATTGGGTGAAGTTACCATTGGAAACGCCTTTCCAGTTGCCTCGTCACCAGCTAAAAGTCCTGCCTTGATGAGTAGTAGAAGCTTACTCACACTTCAAGGATATAAAACACCCAAGCTACTAAGCAACTAAAGTTTTTGTAACTTGATGTACAGTATAAGATTCATGGATGCATTACATTGATGACACAAACCATGTATACACTCATTGTGAATCAAGCATATATATCCTAGGCCCAAGATCTCTAATCCTCCTATTTTATGTCATGTTCGCATCGAATTTTGCATGAAATAGGAAAAATGAGCATAAGATAGTAATGCAACATGTTATCTATAAAAAATATTATTTTACTGATAGAGGAAGCGGGCACAACAAAGTTGTCATGGTTTGTCTGGATGGGTTTTCTCAATCAAACCAAGCTCCCAATTTGCGCAATTACCCACTGGTGCGTCTTGCCTATCTGGAGCAGGTTGATGCGATGCATAGTGATGCAACCTTCAGATCAAGCATATGAATTTCGGTAGTAGAATGGAATGCCTTTGACAAATAAATAATAGAAGTCTTGGATGATGATTGAAGATACTCATCTGTGCGAGCCAACTGATGCCACCATTCAAAGATTTATGCACATGCGTGTGATTTTATCTGTCCAGTTTAAGAGGTCAGTAATGCATTCGCAAGTTTTTCATGCACACACCTAGCGACGTACCGATAGGTCTTGCCCGCACCAACAACATCTATCTTTCCAGCGACCATCATATGAAGAGCAAATTTTCTGCAACAAAAATTAAAGCTAGAGGTCACTAATGCTGGTTAGTGTCAAATACCCATGCAATGATTTTTTGTACTAATTATATATTTCCGATGGATACGTTCAAACTTCAAACTCTAGATTAGATATGTAGCATCAGAGAATATACGGTCCACACGGAATGCAAGCCGTAAAGGAAATTGCTTCGTTACAAACTCTCTATGTTTCTCTTCTAGTTATGTTCAACCATTGTATGGATACAATCCGAAGGAATAAAATTAAAGCAGCATGAGAAGCAATCAGAATAGGCAGTGTTCTCTGCATGGCATGCAATATCAATATGGAAGATCACCTGCTACAAATGTGCGGTGCTAAGGACGACAACTCCTCCATCCCCACGTCACCGGCCGACGACATCTCGTGGACCCCAAGTCCTCGCATGTAACCCTTGGTGATCTGTTGCAATCGCCGTCGATGGCAGGTGTGGGATAGACTCAACGCTAGATGAGAATGTGTGGCGCGGCGTCGGAATTGGGGCTTCGGCGGCGAGGAAGAAAGCACGCGCCGACCAAGCACGGCGCGCGGTGGTAGGTAGATTGGAGTTGGCGCTGCTAGTTTTTTTTTTTTTTTTTTTTTGGAACGAAGAGAAAACGTGATGCCTTATGTTAGATTAGATCGGTTGTGCCTGACAGGAAATCACACGTAAAACTCCAGGATTCTATGATCTCCGGCCACAAGTTTCTTTTTTCTAAAAAAGTTTTTTTTTATTCAGGGAAAGGTTTTATTTAATATAATAGACGGGAAAACACACGTAAAACTCCAGGATTTAAGATTGCCGGCCAAAAGTTTCTTTTTTTAAAAAAAAAGTTTTAGTTAATATAATGGCAGAGGTGGGTAATTTTGTAGAAAACTAAAAGATCCAATGGTTGTTGATGTCTAAGACTTTTGATTGGATGGTCAGATGTTTCTGATTAACGTGAGATTTTCTAGTATTTTATCTTTTTTTTTCTAGCGCGTTTGGTGAGGATTAACGTGGAGCCTCCGTTGGAGCCTTCAATTAGTAATAGTAAGATGATTGAGCTGCTGGGAGTGTGGGCTGCTGGGAGTGTGGGACGCTTTTTTTTAATTTGATGATTAGAATACCCGTTCTTCCATCCATCCAACCTGCTAGGCTGACCGCTGGGCCCAGTGGGTGCTTCCATTAATTGGGTTCATCTTACATTAATTGGGTTCATCTTACATTAATTGTGTTCATCTTACATTAATTGCGTCCATTAATTGGGTTCATCTTACCAAAAATAATTGCAAAACAATCATCCTTGTTCTTCCATTAGATAGCTATATCTGGTAATTTGCTATGTCAGTAACATACAAAACTGACTGCAGCAGCCAGAAAGAGATACAAACACATTTGACATAGTCGGTCTGAAAATTTCAACGCCTAGCTCGAAAAGTTGTTCTAGAAATCTCGATTTGTTTATGGAACATGGTTTGATTCCCCACAGTTTAAGAAACGTTCTGTCAGTTTAACTGAAACTCAAGTTCAGAGAGTCAGTTCAGACAGTTTAACTGAAACTCAAGTTCAAATTCAGTTCAGACACTCTAACTGAAACTCAGTTTAAGAGCTACTGACACAGCTACATTGATCAAGTATTTAGTGTCCGATTACTGTATCATTGCTACAAACAATCATGTTTATTGTCAGCCCATACACTACACTTGCTAATAACATCAAATTCGTGTACTGGGTTAGGTGAAATCCATTTTAATTAAGCTTCAAACTTTGACAAAAACGCTGCCCTTCAGACATTCAGTTTCAAATTCCAACAAAAGCGGCTGATGACCATTTTAACTAAGGGCCCGTTTGGATCCCTGGAATTTGGAGGAATTGGAATCACTTAATAAATTAAGCTATTTAGTTTGGAATTTAAGATTCCCTAACTTTCCAAAGTTAACAAATAAGGCTATCTCAAATTCATAGGGTGGGAGGGAATTGAATTCCACTACCATGTTATGTTTGCACTTGCACTTTGCACTTTGGAATTTTGTTAGTCAGATTCACCATGTTATGTTTGCACTTGCACTTGCACTAAATAGCTTAATTTATTAAGTAGATTCCAATTCCTCCAAATTCCGGGATCCAAACGGGCCCTAAGTGATTACTAATTAATTGGTTTTCTACTATCAGCAACTTGTATTTCACCAAATGCAGAGACAGTAGTACAGAACTACTGACTTACACCTCGTGCAAAAGAAATAGTATTGCAATAAGCATGATATATGGGGAAAAAAAACGCTTACACAACAGTAGCACAACTTTATTACTCCAACAAATGCATAGCACACGACATGACAGAGATTACCAGTAAGCACACAGTAAAAAGACACAACAAGAGTAGCAGTACTAAATTTTGACAGGCGCGGCGTGGTAGCGGCTCTTTTACATCGGTGATCTTTACCAGCAATACCCCAGCTAAATTCAGGTACATAGCAGGGGAAGGGGCAATTCAGAAATCAGTGCAACCAAGAAGCCTTCAGCCTGCCAAAGGAGAGTTGCCCTGCGACTGTGCTTCCCTATATATATAACCACTACTAAGCGCAGGTCAAGCAACCCATCAAATAAACACTAGAGCTCCAAACAACCACAGCCGGTCCGTAGCCCACCATTGCCGGAGACGGAGCAGGGGAGCATAGACCACGGAGGCGAGGTGCCGACGACGGTGGAGTCCACCGACTTGATCGGTATGCCCGGCGTGGCCCAGGGAGACGAGGCATCACATATGACCTCCCGCACATTCCACGGCTAGTTCGGCGCTGCCGCCGCGCACCGCGCGAGCTTCGAACCAACCGCGGTGGCGTACCACAACTCTGCCGAGTTCGCTTGCCATGTCCGCGCCGCCGCTGGACGCGGCGAGGTGCCTGTCGCCGTGTTCCACCGTGAACCGGGACCCGCCGTGGTGTATGCCAACATCAGCGGTGTGTACGAGAACCGTAGCATGGCGGGCGAACACATGCGTCGCCTGCTTGCGTCCGTCGGAATCGCCACCTCCTCCGTGGCTGTCGCCACGGGTCCAGGCTCGCCGGCACTTGCGTTTCACCTCTTCGTGCTGCTTTTGGGCGGCCTACTTCTTGTCATCCTGCACGTGCTCCGTGTGTAGCCTTGTTTGATGATGAGTGCACTGAACTGAAGCCGTCAAAGGTCTAGACTCTAGAGTCGTTGCTTGCTCTGCTCGTTAGTTTTATGTGTGTCTGCGTCAGGTTTGCTTCAATTTGTCGTGTCAAAATCTTTCTGTCAGCGAAGAATGTGGTCTTTGTATTTACCATTCTGTTAAACTTTGCTGTTTGTTTACTTTTGGATTGATACAAGATCGAGTATGAAGCCATTATTTGTTCACTGAGGTATCATCCTTATAAACTTCATGAAACTTATCTTCAGGGTTAATTAGTCTGAAGACGTGAGCAGAGTCAATGCTTTAATCTTTAAGCAGCTATAATTATTCGTACAGTTATCTTCTTCAGGAGCAGAAGTGAGCTGAGCCGCTGTTAGTCAAAAATAAAAGCCTGAAATCAATGTAAACCATTTCATGAATCCTAGTTTGGTTTTCCATCCACTGTTGCTGTCTCACGCTTGCAGCAATGACAGCTGCAAATGAGTGTAGCCGAACAGGCTAACAATGGCGAATCAATTACTGCCAAATCGGCATACTTTTCTGAATTCTGAAATAAAGATTGAATTCGTCAGATCGCTTTGTGTGTTGGGTTTGAGCTGCACGCAGCTTGCTAGATTGACAAGCACGGCTGCTGAAACTGTCATGAGCATTAGCAGTTGCGAGGAACACATATGCAGCGGCCCTTGTCACATGTCTCTGCGGTTCAGAGCTCATTGCCAAGATATATTGAACTCTGATAGGCCCTGCTTGTTTGAGTACCATTTCATTGAACAAATCTAGGACATTTGCAAACAGATACTTGAAAAATGATGCACACTTACTAGCATGACCTTTTTTTATTCCAACACTTACTACCATGACTTTTTTTATTCAAACAAAAGCACACAACACAACATGACAGAGATTCTGCAACAAGCACGCAGTAGGGGGATACAGTACAGCAAGCAACAGTACAAATGGTATGGTAACAGGTGCAGTGGCGGTGGGGGCAACGTCATATTGGCAGTCAGACCAGCAGTTCAGGACTCCAGGGAACGCAGTGGTTTCAGTAATCAGTTGATCTTCAATGCATCGTAGAAGATAGGAACTGAACTGATCATTCACCACGGGCTCCCATGTTGATCAGAGAGACCCGAGCAAGAGCAAAGCGAACATACCAAAGCAGAGCACCGGGTCTTCCTCGCCCGGGGCGCGCCGCGACGGCACAGGAAGCCATGACGAGCCCCACGGAGGCGTGCTGCGGTGCACGAATGCTGCAAGAGCTCGTGCACCCGTCATTGGAAGGATGGGCGCTGGGCCGTCGGGCCATGCGCGAACGCCGACGGCGACGAGGCTGGTGCCAATGAGGACGCCCACAAAGCAGAGGAGTAAGGCGGCCGTCAGCGCCGAGGTGCATTGCAGCGCTGACGGAAAGCAGCAGGACAGTGAGGCCGATGGTCATCACCCTGCTTCCCGGAGTACTCATTGTCGCCGGCGTGGGACCGTAGTTTTCTGTTGTTTAAACATCAAGAGGCAAACGAAATCGTTTTCAAAGCTTGCAAGGATCACTCGGAACAAAAAGATGTGTGCAACGGGAAGGAGTGTTACCGATTCTGGTGTTGTGGCGGCGAGGATGCGCGGGGCCTGAGCAGCGAGCGCGATAAAGCTGATCGCGGATGATTCGGAGCCTGCAAACTTGATGTCGCTCTGTGTGCTGCCCGAGGATGAAGGCGATGAGAGAGCGAGACGGGGAGTCCGGGCTCTGGTGGGGGTTTATATATACATGTCCATATACACGCATGCATGGACACCCCTTAGCCCTCACTGAGTGAGCCTATCAGTACATAGTCAATGCTCCCATCAATCAATCCAAAACTAGAGTATACAGCTTAAACCCATCTGCCAGGCTAAATACATTTTATAAACCTAGCGTTGTCTTTTGGTGAGCAACTTGGACTACTCGATATCCCAACCTCACACGCCCACTCCATATAAGGCAGCCATACATCCTTTTTCCCTTGTACCATCACCTTCCTCTTGTTTTTCTTGCTTGTCTTCATGCCATCTCATCGGTTACTTTTGTGGATCTGAGTTACAATAGCAAGTCGTGGAGAGGAGGCTAATCGCAGAACGTCCGTTCAGAGTGAGAGGCGTCATTTTATTAGCTTTGAGTGACAAGGGACCACAACTTCATAATGTTAGTGCGGTCAACACAGCACGTATGAGGAAGTCACGTACTCCTCTTGCTCAGTTTTTTCCCGACGCTGACTCCTCTTGACTCAGTTATAGGAACAACTAGGATATTGGCCCATGCAAACCATGGCCTGAAGTCACTTATTCTAACAGCATTAATCTCAAATGCTAAATCTCAAAATTAGAAAGTTACAAGTCTCGTCGAGAAATATGTTTTTCACATAATTTTTTTTCGTCTGATCAAGAGAAGATCTGGTAGAGCGGGAAGTTAAAAGAAAAAAAGCGCAGGAAAGACAAGGCAAGTTCTAGGCCAATAAATCAAGATGGGCCGTCCAATTCCAACAAGGCCAGAAGGAAGAACAAGCCCAATGCGAAGTACTCGGGCCCGGACTAGATGTCGTGAGCCAGCTTGCCCGTTGCGTAAAAGGAGAAGGGGATCGTCTTCATGAGACACGTCGATCCTTTGGAATTGAGCAGAGTTGGTCAGGCCCGCTGCGTCCGGATTGGCAGGGAGCTCATCCCTCGCCTGATGTATTCCAGTTTGATCGAGACTATCGTGTGAATTCGTTGCTACCCGTTTAAATCATACAACTCCAGTTAAATTCGTATCTAGATCCTCACACACCGTCGATAGGCGTACGTTGGCCTGCTGGGACGGGCCGGCTCCCACCCGCCCAGCCAGCCGCAGCTTGAGGTGGGCATGGAGCCCGCTCGGTTCGGCTCAGCTCTCAGGCTGGCTCATTATCCTATCAGGCTGACAAGGTAGAATTTTGACTCAGGCCGGCTCGTTTGCCAGGTCAAGGTGGATCCCTAGAACCCAACATGGTTTTGCGGCTGGGACGCGGCGAGGAGGCTAGTTGAAGATTATGCGCCGGCGCGTGAGCAGCGGGATTGAAAACCCAACCTGCCTCCATCCTCGACGACAGCATGGATATCATACATGTGTCGCGCTCGAGCTTGGGCGACGACGGATCTCTTATCTGTTTGGTATTTGTTTGCGAGTATAGTTATGAGTAAAAGTGAATGACTTGTAATGTAGGTAGAACTCGGTGTCTCTATTCCATTGATCGTAGGTGATATATATACATGGTAATAGAAAGAAAGTTATGAAAGGAAACTTCACCATCAAGTCACCGCAACCTCGAGTCACACGCACGTTACGTGGCTGGGAAGTGAAACTCTTATGTGCGGTTGTCTTGACCAATAAGGAATCACATGAGGTGGTTAGGATGAGATCATCCTATGCAAGATATTCATAACACTCCCTCTTGATTGAATCCGTGCTTCAGATCAATGTATTAAGTAATTTCTTAAAAAAATCTGAGAAAAAAATGAGGAGAAATATGTGTGAATATGCCATTAAAATTCTCTAAAACCCAGTGGGAAAAATATGTGTGAAATGTATGGCATATGTTGATTATTGTCTCGTTGTAAACTCACATGGGAAAAACCTTGTAAGGAAAACACATGACCAAGTTTAGAAAACAATTGATATGATTTGAGGATCATAATCATAGTTTTTGAGTTCTTCTTTTAAAAATTAGCTAGCCAGATCTCTTTAGAGAAGCTCTTGGAGTTGCTCTTAGAGTATCTCCAACACTATTATCTAAAACAAACTACCTAAATCTCTATTTATGCAGACAACCATTTCTATACTACCTTTTTTTTTTTCCCTTCAACTCCAACAGCACTACCTAAATCATGACCCCTAAACTCAGTTTAACAGCCAATGACATGTGGAGCCGACATGTCATCCCCTTTCTTTCCCTTTTTGCCACAGAGGAACTTGGCCGACGACCGCGGAGGGGATGGGGCGCCGCTGGAACCGCGGCGCCATCTGCTCCCACCGGTGGGGAGTCACCGCCAAGTGGGAGTCCCATTGTCGTGGTGAGAGTCCGGGGGGTTGCCATTTGCTTCCGCCCGATGGGGAGTCGAAGAGAGGCGCCATCTCCCGCCGCAAAGATGGCACACCACGGACCGTGAGGGCAATGTCGGGAGGGGAACAAGGAGGAGATCGAGAACAACCGCCCTGGGCTGGAGGGCCGCCGGGAAGGAGAAGAAGGATCCTGCCGGCAAGGTCCTGTGGGAGTAGCGACGCCAGTGAGGGCTCTACTCGCCGCAGGAAGCCGTGCCGCCGCTGTGAGAGGACAGGAGACGAGGGGCAGGTCGCCGCAGGGGTTCAAGCCACCACTGGGGCAAGCCGCGCCAGCGTCGGGAGGGAGAGTGCCTTGAGACGAGCCACGCGACGAGCAGGGCGGCGTCGGGAGAGGCACGCGGCGAGCGAAGGAGAGGGAGAGACGTGGGGGGAGAGAAAAAATAGTTGCCCAAGTTTGTTGGCACAACAGCAATAGGTAGAGAGTGGAGGATTTAGGTAGCTAACAAATTTGTTGGCCAAAGTCTGTTTTTTTACCGCACTACGTAAATCTGTCATAGGTAGCTCGCTTGGCCAATAGCACGAGTCGTGCCCTCTGAGGCTCAGCCACCCGGGATATATGCCGGTAAAACAACATTTATATGGTAATTGCTATGTGAGTAACATACAAAACTGACTGTAGCAGCAACACAAGGAAAGAGATAAAAACACATTTTGACATTGACGCTGCCGCCACACCTAGTCAGCCAGTCTGAAAATCTCAACGCCTGTCTTCAAAAAGTTGTTCGAAAAATCTCAATTGGTTTATGGAACAAGGTTTGATTCGGTTTAAGAGACAGAGGTGCTACAAAGTTCGGTCAGTTTAACTGAAACTCAAGTTCAGGCAGTTTAACTGAAACTTTGGGTTTCAGCTGGCAGAGCTACGTTGAGCTAGTATTTAGTGTCCAATTACTGTATCATTGCTACAAACAATCATTTTTATCGTCAGCCCATACACTACACTTGCAAAAAACATCAAAGTTGTGTATGTTGTCGGTGAAATTTATTTTAATTAAGCTTCAAAGTTTGACAAAGCCGCTGCCCTTCAGACATTCAGTTTTAAATCTAAAACTCCTATATAGGAGCTCCCACTAGCCATCCTTAAGGAATTCTCAGGCCCGATTCCCCCGAGTGGTGGTAACTGAACACATCCTGTCCCCCACCCCGCACCGTCCCCATCCAACCCCACGCCCCGTGAAGCGGCCCTCTCACCTTCCGTTGAATGCAGCATCCACCCCCTCGCGTCTCGCCTCCCCCCTCGCCTTCCAATCTCGCCTTCCCACCGCATTTGCATCACAAAACGCACGCAAGGATGTGCTTTTGCTGCTGTGGCGTGTAGGATTGGGGCGCTATCTGAGGGGACGGCATGCAACGGCGCCGGCGAGGAGGGGCCATGCTGCGCTGGAACCTTCCGCATCCTTCCTTCCCTCTCCATCTGCTCGTGGGAACGCCGCCCCCGCCTCCGGCCGCCACACGGCCACGCCCGCTGCCGGAGGTCGCCCACCATCCCCAAGGTCGCGCCGCGCCGCCGGTGCACGCAACCCTTCCGTCGGCGAAGCGCTGCCGCACCACCGCCCCATCGAGTCTTTGCCTCGCGACGCGCTGATAGCGGGTGGAGGAGGAGGTGCGATTTCCGCCGAAGCGGACGCCTTGAACCGAACCCTAAGGCTTCTTTAGATTTCTTCCCCCCACCCGCCGCTGGCCTCACCGATCCTGTGCCTTTTAGAAGCCGGCGGCATCTCCCATGGGGGTTGCCGTCCCTTCCCATTGCCGGCCATGACCACGGTGGCCGCGAAGCGTCGTCGTCATGAAGGATGCGTGTGATCGGTTTTCTTTGGTTGGTGTCCCCGGTTGGCGAGATCCCTGTCTTTATTGACTCTATTGCGGCGTGTTATTACCCACCTGTCGTTTCATTACGGAGCGCAGTTTCGTTCCACCGTTCCCTCTATTCAATCTCAGCCGTCCGTGAGGGATGGCCGTTACGTGATCTGAGCCGCTCGTGAAGGTGCACAAGCGTACCTTTGTATCATCGACACCGTGTCCCCCAAACGCCGAAAGGCTGCCCCGCCAAGCCACCGCCAGCATCTTTGCTTCCCCTTGCCCCACGCTGCTCCCTGCTCTCCCTCCGGCCCGCTGAGCGAACGAACGGAACGGACGGCTACGCCACGCCCGTGACCCAGCGCTTGGGAGGCATCCCATGAAGGGGATCCAACCTTATCCCCAATGCGGGCCCCACTTGTCATAGGTGCTACTGTCCCCCTCCTTTCGCTGTGGACGTGGTCCACATGGACCAGAGTGAGCACGAGCAGGTCCACGAGATCGGTGCACAGTATAGTGGACCGAGTCCACCCATACAGTGCCCGGTCTGTCCACTGCGATCACGACCCCGCGCGCGTCAGCCACACCGAAAATGCTACGGCGTGCACGGCTAAGTGTACACGGAGGTTTATAAATCCATTTTCCATTCATCGAAAAAAAATCCCAGAAAATTCCTAAATAAACTAGGTACACTCTAGAACCTACCTAAGCCTTTACCTTCCAGTTTTCATATTTCAAAAATTCTAGAAATATTTCCAAAGTTTAATCCATTTATAAAATTCCTAATTAAACTTTGGAAATTCATATCTTTTGCATCCTAACTCCAAACCACTCCGTTCCAGTTCTTAAACTCTTCTAAATTCATGTCTGATATCATGAAATTTTCTCTTATGATCATTGATTTTTTTTTTTTAATTCCCGCAACAACAGCGGGGGTGGTTCCCCTAGTTCCAACAACAGCAGCCGTCAGCCGATGACTATTTTAACTAAGTGATTACTGATTAATTTTTTTTTTCTTATTATCAACAACTTGCATTTGAACAAATGCTGAAATGCATAGAAAGTAGTACGGTATTACTTACTGTACATCGTCGTTCAAAAGAAATAGTATTGCAATATGCATATATAGGAAAGGAAAACGCTCATTCACAACAGTAGCACAACTTCGTTACTCCAATAAAGGCACATGACACGACCTCACAGAGATTCTCCAGCAGCAAGCACACAGTGATGCAACAAGAGTTCCCCAGCCCAATTCAGGTAACAGGGACGGGCAGAGGCGGTGGCGGCAGTGACTGATTGCCGGTCAGAAGTGGCAATTTAGGGCCTTCAGGGTAACACCGTTGAGTCTGGATCATAAACCGGTGGAGAATCAATCCATACAAGAACTAAAAACCGTTTATATTAACCACGAGTTCCCCAGCCCAATTCAGGTAACAGGGACGTTGGCATGCGCACGCCGGCACGTACGGCACCAGCAGCAAGCGAGTGCGCTTCCCCGAAAGCGAAGCAGGTGCTCCCCGCCCCGGCTAAGTATTCGTCTGATTGACTGCCGTCGAGCCGGCCCGTTCGAGTCGTGCCCAAGCAGAACATGGGGAGGGGTGGCGCGTGCCACGCGCGTCGGACGGTCGGAGGCTCCGAGTGCACCGTCCTGATCTGCCGGCGTGCTGGCGTTCGTGTGCACGGCACGTGGCAGGTCAGATCGGCCACGAGACTCGGGCACGTAGACATGCGCCAACATTATTAGCGCGTCCTGGCGGCAGCTGCCAGCTGGGCCCGGTCGATGTGGCGCATAGTCGTCTCGGTGCACGGCAACTTCGGCTACTCTGCCCTGCAGCCTCGCCCCAGCGCCCAACGTGGCGTGGTGCTTGCCGCCCAGCTCCCAGGTGGCGGCGGCAGCGGCGCTGTGTATAGCGGGGACTACGTGCTACAGCCACGTACGGGTGCCGGACACGGCGAGGTGCTTGTCGACCTGCTTACCATCGATCCCCGACGGCGCTGGACATGGCGTGGTGTTTGTCAGCTTGCTCCAGGCCAGGCCGACGTCGACGCGGCGCACGACAACTATTGCTACTACGCACTGCAACACCGTCCAGGTGCCGGACACGGCGACGTGCTTGTCGACCTCCTCCGCTCCTCGACGGTGCCGGAAATGGCGAGGTGTTTGTCGACCTGCTCCCGGGCGGCAGCGGCACGATGCAGGACGACTAACAACCTCCCCATGGTGTGGGCGGATACCTGCATCGTCTGCGGCTTGCGTTTGTCGGAATTGGCGCCTGATCCGTAGCTGTCCGTCGGTCCGGTCTCGCCAGCTGTTGCCTTTCACTTCTTCGCTCTGCTTTTGGGCGGCCTGTTTCTGGTTTTCCTGCACGTGCTCCGTGTGTAGCCTTGTCCGATGATGACTGCAAAGATCTGGTTATCATGTGTTTTGGGTTTGAGCTAGTGCACGCAGCACTCTAGATTGGCAAACACAGCTGCAGTGAAACTGTCATGAGCATTAGTTGCAGCGGCCCTGGTCAGTAGTCTCTCCGGGTTCAGAGCTAATAGCCAAGATATACTCAACTCCGACAGGCCCTATGATATATCTCATAATCCATGTACCATTTCATTGCACAAATCTAGGACATTTGCAAAAGATACTCAAAACATTATGCTCAAGTTACAGACATGATTGTATTTGACCAGATACTACTCACAGAGACACACTTACAATAGAGTAAAGTACATTGGCGGTCCTCAAACTTGTGTTGCTGTGTCATCCCGGTCCCTAAACTCTCAAAACGATCATCTAGGTCCCTAAACTCAGTTCGGGTGTCAAAATAGTCCAAACAGTCCTAAACAAGGACAAACGAGCTCTCTGACATTTGGGGCCTACAGGCAGTTTGGGGCCTACAGGTCAGCTCCATCTTCCACCTCTCCTGGGCATGGACGGGGGGCAGGGACACCACGGCGCCGACCCGCGAGTGCGACGAAACAACAGCAAGCGATGGTGCGGCCCCAGGCCGGCGTGGCAGCGCCAGCGGCGCTCACGCTCATCTGCCCTGGTGCAGCAGCGTGGCAACTGGCAGCAACAGCGGCACGACCGGCAGCGTGCGCTTGCAGAGGTTGTATGAGAAGCTGCGATACATGAGCCGACTTGAGTATGTGTGGGCACACATAGACAAGGGGCGACGCTGGAGGTCCGGGACTCCGTGCGCGAGCACGACGATGAGCTGGAGCGCCGCCCGCTGATGGACTATGGCACAAGACGACGGAGAGCCGCTAGCTGCATGTATGACGCCGCGTCCATGGACACCACAACGTCCCAGCACTCGCTCCGCTACGTCTCCTAGTCGCCTGGACAGTGGCATCACCATTCCCGCCGAACGGCGTGCTTTTATCTTTTGGTTACCACTTGCCGGGCCTCATAGAGCTTCGGTACCATACTTGTGTATGAAGTGTGGAAGTGTATATGTTAGTGCAAGGGATAAAGAGATCCATATGTTCTGTGAACTCACGAGATGACTTGCCTGCATATGTCAGCGAGCCTGTTAGTTCTAGTTTAGACCCGTTTGGACTATTTTGACACACGAACGGAGTTTAAGGACCTAGATGGTCATTTTAATAGTTTGAGGACCGGTATGATACAGCAAGACAACTTTAAAGACCGCTAGTGTACTTTACTCCTTACAGATTGGAGGCTCCAACGAAGCCTTCACGTTAATTCTCACCAGATGCGCTAAGAAAATTCGATAAATCCTAGAAATTCTTACAATAATTAGAGACATCTAGCCATCAATCCAACAGACTTAAACAACGACAACCATTAGATCTATTTTGCTTTTCTAAAAAATTACCCACCATTGCCATTATAAATAAATAACCCAATAAATGATCCCTTAAATAAACCCACCTATGCGGTTGCAAAATTCTCAAACAAACACCTTTAAAAATTCTAAAAACCACCTTCAAAAAATAGAAACGATCTCATTCCATTATCTTGAAGAAAACCTCATGCGTGATATATGCTTGGATCCAAATCACCTTTGGAAATTAATCCCCGTCCAAACACCAACGTAGGAGCAGGGGCAAAATCCTCCTCTCAACAGTGGCCACCCTCCTCGTGCCATGGGCGTCCTGCGGCAGGGCCGGGGCGTAATTCACCACCCAACAGCGGCGGTCAGGCGCAGACACTCAGGATCAAACCCTGACCTCGACTGATGTGGGCGCCCGAGTGACGGCGCCTGTTTCACGTGGCAAAATCATGTATAAGTTGCAATCCATCTGCTCTGTTGCTGAATCTCCAGGTTAGCTTGCAATCTGACTGTTGTTTGATCTATGCTTTGTTCCAGATCATCGACGAGATGACCCAGGAAAAAAAAAATTCCACGGTTGAACCTATCAGCTAGCTACCACGTGGATGCAGTCATCAATCCAGGCTCTGTCAACAACAAATAAACCACGTAGACATGCATTGATCATGGACGAGGATGAGTACCAAGCTGCACGTATACAATAATATGCTCTCTGGGTCGTCCTATCCTACTATACCCAGGCCACCTAACGACGACAAGTAGTCAAGCAACAAAGAAGTGTTTCAGCGTGCTCATGGAGCTGTTGGGTGATGCCACACATGTCATGACACCATACAGGTTAGAACACAGCTCTAAATGCAAATGTTCTTTCCAGCATCATTTAGTTTATAGCTACATAATTTATACATAAATTGTCCAGTTTACCTATATCAGAACCGAAGCAAAATTTGTCATAACTTTTAATACACGTGCTATCCAGTGGACAATCACCTAGAAACTAGAAACTAGAAACATAAAAAGGACTCATAGACTATTCATTTTTATATTGAGGTGAATTACATCATCATTGCTAACTACATTTTATTACCTTATAATTAATAATAAGATAGTAGATAATTTTTTTCAAACAAAACAATGCACAAGAATGAAGTCTTAATTTTCTCCATGTTTTTCTGTATTAGACATATTTGGTAGACTATGATTGTAATTGACATTTGATATAATATGAATTCTCTTTCCTTAATTGACACAAATCTCTGCTAAAACGTAATCTAAACTAAGTACTAAATCTTCATCCAAATTATCACCCCTACCATTATGTAAAACTAACCTAAAGTAGCTCCCCTAATATTCATCTAAATATTTGGTATCATAAAGTATTTCTCTCTCCATATATTTGGTCAAAACTTCGGATTGGGTGACTCATCAAAATGTGACAGACTTTATTTTGAGATGCTTGGATTATGGGATTAGGAGAAAATAATGTAAAGTAACCCCTAAATATTTATTTACAGATTACCCACCTACATTATATTATTAAACATAGATAATGTAGAGAAATCTGTAAATCTAAACTATCTACATCTATCATATTATAAAAATTTTCCAAAAATACTATTAAAACCATTATGAATTATTCACTTACTATGTCATTGTTAATATGGGAAAATAAAACTACCACATGCATGTCATTTGTCATTATGCATATACCTATATACATATAAAGCGATGACTAAATTCCAATTTCCAAACTAAGTACCAAGTACATAACTGAGGTTTCATCTATGAGTAGGTTTGGAAAGCATGAGTAATTTGTATCAAAAGTCTATAACTGGTGAATGCTAATAAGAAAATATTTATACGAGTATTTTTAAGAAAATGAACACATCAGAGAAAACGACTAAACATAGATGCCAGACATAGTTTGGAGTTTAGGAGTTGTGACACAATATGAAATGGGGGATGGGATAGTGAATAGAGGAATCTTATTAAAGCCTACCACAACAAAATAAAGAAAACTAAAATAAAATAATTAGTTTCATAAAAACATTCACAGCTAAACATATGTCACATGTATAGAGATATGATGTAAAGTCGTCAATCATATATTGCGATGGAAAATTATATACATCTTATCTAAACTATCTACATCTATATATTATAAAAATTTCTAAAAAATACTATTAAAACCATTATGAATTATTCACTTACTACATCATTGTTAATATAGAAAAAATAAACCACGGCATGCATGACATTTATCCCTGTACATATATCGTATATAAAGCGATTAGTATACCGATTTCCAAATCAAGTACGGTGTACATACTACGGTTTCATCTAAACACAAATGGAGTACACATATGAACATACAGTGCAAATGTGAAAAATATAACTCGGTTTGGAAAAACATATAGTGTAATTTGTACCAAAAAGTCTATAACTGGTGATTGTTTAAGAACATGAACACATGAGAGAAATCGACTAAACACAGATGCCAAACACACTATGGAGGTCAGGAGTTGTGACCCAATATGAATGGGGGATGGGATAGTGAACAGAAGAATTTTATTAAAGCATACCATAACTATATAAAGAAAAAAATAAAATAAAATAATCAGTTTCATATAAAAATATTCATAGCTAAATGTATGTCACATGTATAGAGACACGATGCAAAGTCGGCAACCATATATTGGGATGGAAAATTTATATATATCTTATTAACTAAAGTCTATGACAATTGGATACATATGGATGAGTATTGTGTTAGAATATGTCCGACATTGAGAGAAGATGAATTTTGAGAGAAGACAAAGTTATGGAACCTAAACTTTTAATTTCAATGCTTATACCTTCAAGATATCAAAAAATACAAATATTTGTATCCAAAAAATTGACATATGTTACTTAAAAAGATAATAATATATTAATATTGCTACACTCACGGTTCAAATAAAGGAAGGGGAAAAACCAAATGTGAAACTAAATATATTTTTAAACAAATATTAAACATTGTTTCTATTGTTAAAATTATCACAAAGTTGGCCCATATAGAAGAATCTAACCCGTGCGGTAGCACGGGTTGATGGACTAGTATCACATAGTATTGCATTCTGCACAGCAAGTAGGAAACAAAAACACGTATACATTACATTACAGTAGCACGACTTTTTTTTACTCCAACAAAAGCACACAACACGACATGACAGAGATTCTGCAGCAAGCAATGATACTAATGGTGACGCCCCAGTTCAGGGTTGCAGGGAGGGAGTGGTTTTAGGAATCAGTCGATCATGAATGCATCGAAGAATGCAGGAACTGAAGTGATCATTCACCACGCACGGGCTCCGATGTTGACGAGGATGAGCACGAGCAGGAGCAGAGCAAACATGCCGACGCACAGAGTCGGGTCTTCCTCGCCGGAGACAGCCGTGAAGGCACATGAAGCCATGACGAGCCCCACGGGGGCGGCGTTGCGGTACATGAACTCTACGAGAGCTCCTGCACCGCCGGAGAACACGGGAGCGATGGCTGCAGGACCGTCATCCATGCGGACGGTGATGGCGAGGAGGTTGGCGCCGACGAGGACCCCCATAAAGCGAGAGGAGTAAGCCCGGCCGCCAAAGTGCAAGCCCACGCTGACAGAAAGCAGCATGACGGTGAAGCCAGCGCCATCGCACTGCTTCCTAAAGTGCTCATCGCTGCGGAGTGGCACCGTAGTCGTAGTCCTGGCTCTCTCGATAACCGGAACATATCAAACTATTTTGTTAAAGTTCGCAAGAAACCAAGAATCACGGAGCAAGGATGTCATCAGTGGCGGGCACAGGATTTGAGGGCTGGGTATTTAAAAAAAATTTTTTGGCAAACCAAATGACTCATATTCGGCATGTATAGTGCCATATATATAGGTCTATTGAATACGTACATTTTTTTAGATAAAGGATAATAAATCCGCTTCATCTATCCGAAGATAGAATCGGACCAATTATTACAGAGAAGAAAACAAAATTCAGTCTTCTTTGGATGCAACTTCCAGCCCACGCCCCCGCCTAAAAAAAAATAAGGAAATAAAGTTCTTTGACTAAATATAACCGACATGTCTCTGTGAAAGCCAACCACTAGAACCAAAGAAAGCTAATGCTAACACTTCTAGGTGCCGTCTTTGCGGAGATTAAGCGATCTGAAGATCTTCATTCATTTTGCAAACTTACCCAATCGACGTAGCCAACGCGTTCCTCGGAACAGTACACTGCAAAAAGAGATTTTGGTTTGCATTTGTCAAAAACTACTTCATTCCTTGTTAGCCGGATCGCCCAAACAAGTGCTTTGCTGCCTTTGTTAATAACAATGCATTTTGTCTTTTGTTCCCCTTTTTAGACCACACATGGAACAAATCATTTATACTTGAAGGAGGGGTCGGACCAAAGAGTAGATGCACAGAGCGCCACAAAAATTTGGCATAGAAACAATAAAAAAAAAAAAAAGGTGTTGAATTGTTTACGGAAGATGACGAGAGAGAACACTGTTTATCTCCATTCCAATTTCTCCTAGCCAGGTTATCCTTGGTTAGAACAACACCTTTTGATGTACCACATAAAAATTTTGATTTTCATTGGTAATTTTGTCTTCCAAATATCTTGCGACACTCTCACCCCATTGTTAATTAAAGCAAAGCATACATAGACTTAACTGTGAACATTCCTGAAGCTTTAAGATCCCATACAAAGACATCTCGTTCCTGAATTAAGTTTAGTTGTTGTAAGGATGATACAATGCGTAACCAATTTGATAAATTTACCCCCACTAGATTTCTCCTAAAGGAAATATTTAGTACGGGGGAATTTAAGATGTTAGCTATAGTATCTTGTTTTCTCCTTACAATATTAAACAAACCCGAAAACTTATCTTTGAGTGGTTTATTGCCTAGCCAAGTATCAACCCAAAAACGAGTTTGAGACCCATCTTTGACAATAAAACGACCAAACTTAAAGAAAGTATCTTTAACATTCATTAAACTTTTCCAGAAGTGCGAATCTGTTGGTTTTTTCGCACAGCTCCCTAATGTCTTACTTTTAATATACTTATTCCTTAATAATTCTTGCCACAACCCGTCTTCATTTAAAACTTTGAATAACCATTTGCTAAGCAAACATTTGTTTTGGGTTTCTAGGTTTTGGATGCCTAACCCACCTACGATCTTTTCTTTGGCGAATAACATCCCACTTGACCGGTCTGTATTTTCTCTTGTGTTGATCATTTTGCCGTAAGAAACGAGACCTAAAGCACTCAATTTTCTCTAGTACCCCTTTTGGCACTTTAAAAGGACATCATAAACATCGGTAAGCTAGAAAGCACCGAGTTTATAAGAACTAGACGCCCCTTACCGTCAGTAGTTTACCTTTCCAACCACTAAGACGCTTCTCAATTCTTTCTTCTATAAATTTCCAGTCTTTATTAGACAACTTTTTTAAAGTGCATCGGTAAGCCTAGATATCTAAAAGGATATCTACCAATAGCGCACCCAAATAACTATGAATAAAATTCCTCATGATTCTTGGCTGGCCAAAGCAAAAGATCTCACTTTTATGGAAATTTATTTTTAAGCCGGATAGTTGCTCAAAAGTGCTTAGTAACAATTTCATATTAACCGCCTTTTCAACATCGTGGCTCATAAAAATCACCGTGTCATCCAGCGTATTGTAGGATGGACAGACCATCCTGAAGCAAATGTGGAATAACACCTTCAACCTGTCCTGCTTCCTTAGCTCTTGCAATTAGTATAGCCAACATGTCAACTACTATATTAAATAGTATTGGAGACATGGGGTCACCTTGCCTAAGACCTTTTTTAGTTTGGAAGTATTGGCCAAGTTGGTCACTAAACTTGATATTTACATTACCCCCCTGAGTAATTTTTTTTATCCAATCACACCATTTTTCAGAAAAACCCTTCATTCTTAAGGTTTGTTGTAAGAAATTCTAATTAACTTTATCATAAGCTTTCTCAAAATCAATTTTGAAAATCACTCCATCTTGCTTTTTGGTATGTAATTCATGAATTGTCTCATGTAAAATGACAGCCCCCTCCATTATGTTTCTTCTGGTAAAAAAGGCATGCGGGTTGGTCTAATCAATTTTTGGGCAATGGTAGATAATCGATTTGTTGCCACTTTAGTGAAGATTTTGAAAGATACATTCAACAAACAGATAGGCCTATATTGTTGAATAACTCTTGCATCCTTCTTTTTTGGTAACAGGATTATATTACCAAAATTAAGGCGATTGAGATGTAACGTTCCTTGATGAAAATCACTGAACAAAGCCATCAAATCATCCTTAATTAGGTCCCAAAAAACTTGGTAGAACTCTGGAGGGAACCCATCCGGCCCAGGTGCTTTATTATGTTCCATTTGAAAAATGGCTGCTCTGACTTCCTCATGAGTAAAAGGCTCAGTCAAGGAATCATTCTCCATGTCCGACACTTGAGGTATATCAGCCGTCTGAGATTCATCTAAATGCATTGACGATTCTTCAGATGGACCGAAAAGGGATTTATAATAACTAGTAATATGCTCTTTAAGTTGAGCATCACCAGTTATAATATTGTTCCCATCCTCAAGTTGAAAGATTCGAGCTTTCCTGTGTCTACCATTGGCTAAAAGGTGATAATACTTAGTATTTGCATCTCCTTCTAAAAGATGTTTCACCTTAGCCCTCTGGTACCACTTGAGTTCCTCTTCTCTAAGGAGTTCAGCTAACCTCTCACTTAGAACATGTTTTAGATCTCTTTCAGTGTCACTTAGCAAGTTAAATTCTGCTTTCTTATCTAGTTCATCCAATTTATTGAGAAGATTTGCCTTTTCTTTTTTATATAATCCACTAACATGTTTAGCCCACCCTCTTAAGTGTTGACGGAGTTTTCTAATTTTTGCTTGCCACCGCTCAATGGGAGAGCCTGCGACAAACGTGCTCTGCCATACTTGAGACACCATCTCACAGAAACCGTCCCTCAACAACCAACCTAATTCAAATTTGAATTGAGGTTGATAAGTTGTGGACGCACTATTAGTGGATAGTAGTAGAGGAGTATGGTCAGAGATTTCTCTAGAAAGAGGGTATACTGTAGAATTAGGATATTGTGACTCAAAATCTGTACAAGTCAAAACTCTGTCTAACTTTTCGAAGGTCTGATTTGGCAAATTATTAGCCCAGGTAAAATTTCTTCCAGAAAGCTCTAATTCTCTAAGGTTTAGAGAGTCAATTACAGCATTAAACATGAACGACCATCTATCATTAAAATTATCATTATTCTTCTCATCTGGTCTGCGAATAATATTGAAATCACCACCTAAAATAATAGGTATGGTTTCTTTTGAACATACTCGCACCATTTCTGACAAGAAATTAGATTTTTGATCTTCTTGGGCCGGGCCATAACTGATATTAAATTAAACTTGAAGTCATTTTCCTTATGACGTAATTTAAATAGAATAGAAAAGTCTCCCTCCTCAATTTGGCCAACATCAAAAGTCTGTAAATGAACTCCTAGAATCATGCCACCAGATCTACCCCGTGGAGCCATACAATGCCAAATAAAATCTCTACCAGCACATATGGTATTAAGAGTTTTTTGTGGAAAGCTAGCTCTACCCGTTTCTGATAAGGCAATGAAATCTAGATCTTTTTCTTTTGTCAAATCAGCAAGAAATCTATATTTTTTTGTGTCTGCAAAACCGTTACAATTCCAGAATATTCCTTTCATTATTAACAACTTTTATTATTGATTTTTTATTTAGCTTGGGCGGCTCTTCTTCTTTTTTTTTAATGATGATATAGGTGTTTGTAAGATCAATGGATCACAACCCCCATCACCTAGCCCCTCCATTATATCCGAACAGATCAGATTCAAGGTTTCTAGATCAACGTTATCTTCCAAAGAGCAATCGGTCAAGTCATCTAGCTCTCCAACCGAATTAGTATTATTCACCTTAGCACTTTGGGACATTCTAGAAAACTCTAAGTCTTTTTAGCCGTTTAATAGAATTTAAACAATCATTATTAGTCTTACCTAAAACAATACCCGAGAGAACTTTGCTGAATTTAGTAAGGAAACATCATCTCTATTAAAAAAAGAAGGAGGGTTTTGTGCTGTACCTTTCTCATTGACCGGCTCCAGATTCTTCTTAGCCTTAAGCTTGGCCGCCTTCTCAATCAAATCTTGATCCGCTGAAGCGGCGCTCCTCTTGCTAGATCTCATAGGTGAGACTACCTCGCTAGGTAACTTACTATTGACATTCCCGGAGAATCGGCATGTGGGGGCAACACAATGACTTTCCATTCACCCGTTCTCGACCGAGACACCACTTTGCTCTCGGGTTTTTCATTATTCCGAGAGAACTTTGATTGCTCCAAGCCCGGTGGATTGTGCCGCCCGAGCGCGATACGGGTTATTTGTTCAGGTGCTTTCTCTCCACTCGCACTTCCATTAGATGGAACTTCACCTGTATTCCCATCAATGTCCATGTTTTCCGTGCACTCCCTCCATTTTCATTATCTTTTCTTTTTGTCTCATCCCCTTTGGGATCATCCTCCTTTGGATCACCCTCTTTGGTAGAGTCCATGTCAATGACTTGAGGCTCACCATCAATGATCTCTGTTTCCACAACAAACGTAACTTCGTAAACATAGTCCCCTATCACTATATCCACAAACTCGGGATAAGTGATGGATCCAAAGACGGCTACCTTCATTCTTGCCCTTCAAAGTATTCTTAGTGAAAATGGTGTCTCTGACTCTAGGCACTCCCAAGATTGTTCCAACAGCCCAAATAATTGGGAATTGTTTGAACTCATGGGGTAAGCCCCTGAACTGTACCCAAGCTTTCGGAATCTCTCTTTTAAAAATTTCATTGTCAATACCCTTTTCAAATCTGATTTTTCCCTCTACCTCCCTGGCATCCATAGGACACCAGTTTGACACTGTCTCCAGTAAGTCAGCATTAGGGAAATTAACAATGAAAGCACCAGTCCCTGTTGTCTGAATATCCCATTTGTGGTTCTTGCCGGGACGAAGTCTTTCTAGTTCCACTGCCAACTGGTTGACAGTAAGAGAACCTTCAAGAACACGTACCACGGCTCTAGTTTCTTGCAAATTATCCTTTGGGTTATCAACCTTTGGAATGAAATAAAAAGCCAAGACCCTCTACAAAGATACCCACAAGGAATGGCACTTGTATAAGTTTTTTTGCTGTTTGGGCACGACTTCACCGGATGATCTCCAAAACAAATTTCACAACACAACACTACGGAGCATTCATGAATTGTATGACCTTTAGTATGGCATCGATAACAATAGGGTTTCCCTTTATTTTTCTTGGCCCCTTGTACAGCTGATTCTAGGATGTCAGAAGTTTTACCTTGCACTGGCAGACTCCCGGGAGCACCCACATGCGCTGCATCCACTGCCATTGCGTCGCCTTGCTGCACGTGTTGCACAATCGCTCCAACTTGAGCACCTGCCGCCTCCACCACAGCAGCCTTGGAGCTGCTCGCAATGGAAGCACCCACCAACGTCCCTGCCTGTGCATGCTGGCCGGGCTGGTTAGGCGCAGGGGCGCCAAACATGACGCCCTGCTGACCCGACAGGATCACCCCACCGTGCTGAGAAGAAGCACCCGCCATTGCAGACCCCTCCAGGATCACGGCTGCCTGCTGACCAGGAGCTACCCCCCCATGCTAAGGGATAGCCGCAGCAGCCGAACCGGCCGTGTTAGGATGACCGTGTCCGGCAGCAAAGGCAGTAGGATGCCCTTGATCACCACGAGTGGCAGCCATGCCGACCTGCTGTCCCGTGGCCTGGTGAGCAGCACCCATGTTGCCATGCGCCGTCGCCTGGTGCTGGATCACCTGGGCAGCCGCGCCGTTGCCAGGCACCGGTTGGAACACCGGGGCTTGAACTCCAGGCGCCTCCTGGGACACGAAGCCGGCCTGATTGCCGACACCCCCACCATGATGCGCCACCACCTCCTACGCCGGCGCCTGGTGCTGGAACACATGAGCAGCTGCGCCGCTGCCATGCACCGGTTGGAATACCGGGGCCTGAACTCCAGGCGCCTCCTGGGGCGCGAAGCCGGCCTGGTTGCCGACGCCGACACCCTGATGCGCCACCGCAGCCACAGGCGGTGTCCACCAAACTCACCACCACGTCCATAGCCAAAGCGACCGCCACGACGTCCACGACCGGGGGCATGAAACCCGTGGCCAAGATCGTTGTATCCGCCATGGGGGGCATAACCATATGCGCCCGTGACCTCCCTCGCCACCACCAAAACCAGCGCCGCGACCTCGCCCTCGGTTGCCGTAACCTCGACCTCCTCTCCCTCCAAACCCCGGGTTGAACCCAGGGACAAAGCCCGGGTTGTAACCCGGTCCTCCTCTACCTCCGCCGCGACCACGAAACCGCCACCCGAAGCTCCACCTGCGCCGCCATGGCTCTCTTCGCAACCTCAACGAGCGAGGGTTTAGGATGGAGAAGCGGCGGCTGGACTGGTGCCGGTTTGAGTGATCTAGGTTTTGTGTTGGTTCTGTGCGCGATCGAATAGGGAGCAAAGCCCCTTCGTGGGCATGAAAGCCAAGCCCGAGCTGAGGAGCATTTTGGGGCCGGAAAGACATTACTGGTCGCGGTTTACACGTCAATACGTTCGATTGGCAAACGATCGGCCTGATCGTACTTGCCTCCCGGTGTAGCGGCGGAAAAACCTCATCTAGTTCGACCCCTCTTAAGTTTTCAAAAGAATTCGAAATCTTTGTTTGATCCGAGATTGTAGGACTTTGAAAAGACACAATCTCCGGCGACTGGCCACCCAACGATGTCGGAGAACAATGAAAATGCCCCAGCCGTCTCCTGTAATTCACATGTGAGGATGCCTCTGCCATACTGATCGCCCAAAGTTCTCCGGGGAGATACCGATGCGGTGGCAGTGGCCCTTGCCATGGAGCTACGGAGTTTAATTTTCTACGCACCATTGTCTCCACGATCGATCTTGGTAGCTTAACATCAACAGGGTTTAGAACGTTACCTTGAAGAACATTCTCCGCCATGACGAGTTGATCCAACGAGAAACCTGCTGACACGGCGTCGTTGATGAACTCCGGAGTTGAGATGTGTCCTTCTAGCTCGTCGTCCTGTAAGATGAATTTTTGGCATTTTGTAGTACTATATACATAGCCAAATGAGGCCTAATTTAGCAACGACAAAATGTCTATAAAGATATGGACTATAAATATTTGGGCCTCAAATATGTACGAGTTGCCTAACAACCATCAATTGGCACAAAAGCTAATTAAGCACTACATGGCCTACATCCATTTACCGCCGGAAAATGATTAAGGGCCTCGCTGACGGAAGAGCCTATGTCACGAAGATTACCCCAGCCCGTCAAATTATAATACGAGAGTAGCATGTGAAGATTATTTGGGCTAATTAGTTCCGGCCATTAGCAGCTCCTAATCTTAATTATGGGCCTTCAAGAAGTAATTTGTGCATGGCCCATGCAAGAGTACGTAGATGTGTATGTCTGGGCACACAGGTGAATTAGAATCTATCCTTAGCCCACATACGAAGTATATACACGTACATGTTGGTGTTCTGGAAGGAGATAAGCTCTGCCGACGCGATAAGATCAATTCAAACTTCGAAGTCGTAAAATATCTCGGCCGCCAGCGCGTGCCGCTCGGAAAACTTCGTCAATTCAAATTTTGAAATACGCAGCGGCCGCGCGTCCGGGCGTTCCGCTCGCCTGCAACTGACCAGCGGCGGCGCTCTCCTAGCCACCGCCTCACAGGCCCTCGAGCCATCAACCCTAACCTTGGCCTATAAAAGAAAGCCCCCTCTCCCTTCTCAAACAGACACATTCCTCTCCACACCACCGCCGCCGGGCTGTGCACGACGCACTGCTGCCCAGCACATACACACCACTGCCGCTAGGCTGCCCCACACACTGCATCTCCACACACCACCGCTGCCAGGCTGCGCATACTCACCATCACACACTCGCCGCCGCTTTGCACACGCACGTCGCCGGCAGCGCGGCAGCGACGCCGTCAACCTCGTCGTCCTCGCCGTCAACGTCGTCGACTCGTTCGCCGTCAACCTCGTCGTCAAGCGCTTCGTCTTCTCCGGCAGGATCGGCTACATCGTCTCCGGCAAGCCGAACCTCTACATCGTCATCTCCGGCAAGCACGTCTACAGAACACCTGCACCATCATCGTCGGCGTCTGCCACAGCGACACCATGGCTGCTCATTTTGAAGGTGAAATCCTTTATATATTTTGATCTGTTGTCTTCTCATCTTTGCATGGCCATAGCACAGATCTCGCAGATATATATATGGCCAGCTAGCGAGCATCGATGACGCCGAAACGATGGCGGCGCCGGCAACCATCTACGGCGGCTGTCTACGACGGCCCTGACGACAACTCCGGCAGCAAATATGGCAGCCTATGTCATGGTGATGGCGTTATGGCGAGAGCGCGCCAGCAAGAAGCGAGATCGGCTAAGCAGCAGGCTCAGTACGTACAACAACAAGAAAAAAGATGCAAGCAAGATGCAGTCCATGCAGCGGAGCGGTGCGGCCCGGCCATGGCAAATCGTGCAGCAGCAAGAGTCCGGCGATGGCCGGAACGGCGCCGGAGCAACGGCGGCGGCAGATCAGTGCGGCCCGGCAATGGCCCGACGTGACGGCAGTAAGTCCGATGATGGCCGGAGCGGCGCCGGAGTGACGACGGCGGCGGGACAGTTCAGCCCGGCAATGGCTCGACGTGGAGGCAACGAGTCTGGTGATGGTCGCAACGGCACCGGAGTGATGGCGACGGTAAAGGCATACGGGCGGCGGCTCGATCGGCAACACGCAGCAGCCGCAAGGCGGCCCGATGATGGCGGCAGTCCAGCGAATCGGCGATGACCAGAACGACACGAGAATGACCACGGCGGCGGCGTAGTGCAGCCCGGCAATGGCCCACTTCGGCAAGGTTTCAGCAGTATAGCAGCCCGGAAATACATATCCATATACATGTATTTGTACACTCTTGTACACAAAAAGAAAATGAAAAGCTACAGTAGCATGCAGAGCCTGTACGTGAGCAAAGTATACATGTGCACAAGTCACAAAGCCAGCTCGACGTGATTATTTGTTTGGCCTATTGTCAATGGCCCAATGTTGATTTCTCGGCCCAAGCAAGCCATGGGCTCCGACAAGTCCGACAAACCTGAAATCCAGCTACAACGTCTACAAAAAATGCTAAGTCATGACAAAGCACTTTCGAGTTCACACGCGCATATGCAAATTGGCGAGCTGTCACACCAATGATCTCAGAAGTTCATGAAGGAGCAATTTCCCGAATGTCTCATGAGCACAAGTCTCCACGATCATCAACCACCCTTCCGCACCGTCAAGGCGGTGATCATATGAAGTCAATTTCTCTCCCGGATACGAAAGAGGCTGGGATGTTTCTTTCGCGACCGATGAGGCGGAATCATTGTTCGTGACCGACGAGGCCGAACATTTGACTTCATTATGGGATCCGCACGACAAGGCGGATACCTTTGCTAGAGGCCGGCGAGGCTCTAGCGTTTCACCATTTTTCATTCATTTGTGCTTATGTATATATTTGGGAGATAACTCTTGTTTATTCAAAGGCGACAACAATGACCATCGGCATAGCTTAATCGGAGGTATTCGCGGCCAATGCCCGGATGTAATTAAGTGGAGGCCTCCCGAGGCCCCATGAACTAGAAGCCACGCAATCACTTGATTGTCGGATGAGGCTCGGCGCATATATATATTTTAAGTGGAAAATTGTACTTTGTAATTCTCTCATGAATAATAAAGTGATATTTCCCTGAACTTTTGTCCCTTGTGTATTTTATTGCACATTTACTTTATTTGTATACGAATGTATACTGGCACGCACAAGCTTAATAGTACTAAGTAGTACGACCCGCTAAACACAGAGAGATCCGCCCTTAGCGATTTTTTGGCGAAACACGTCCGACGAATCTTCTGGCAACGCCCAGAACTTTGGGCGAACTCCATCACATGGAGTACTGGCATGAACTGGTTTAGGTTTCGACACGCTTCCGCCACCCGCTCCACGAACGACGGCAGCGGTGTTTGCCGACCCTCCTTGCAGCGTCGTTCCTCCAGGTTCCACATCGATCGTCTCCTCCACCGGTCTGGACTTGGGGTAGAGCGCGCTTCTCGTCCTTGGAGCGAGTGAAACGTCTACCCTCTCTCGACCGGTCTTCCTCCATTGCCGACTAGGGGACACCGGGGGGCAGTGAAGGAAGAGGCCGTTGAAAAGACTCCCATCACCGGCGACCGGAGAGGTCACCGTGATTGGAGTAGTAAGCTTCGCCTCCCAAACCTTCAACTCCCCTCCCCACGCCGGAACTCGCCGAGATTGGACCCTCCGTCTTGAGGCCGGCACCGACACTCCATCAAACGGGACGATAGCACGCCGAGCAAGAATGAATCGGTGGAGAAATCGACTTCGCCACCATGAAGGCGGTGGCCCTCGCCGGAGGAAACCCCACGGTCCGGGGGTGCCGCCGGCGTGGCCGCGTGTCGAGCCCCCAGGCGCCGCTCTCCGAGGAGGTCGCCACACTCGCCACCGGAAAAAGCGGATCCTCGCTTAGAGCATCAAGAGGTGGTCGTGAATATTCTCCCAAATCGGTACTTTTCTTTTTTCTCATGTGTTGACGTGTATATACACATTATATTATTATATATATGATTTTTTTTGGCAAAATATTTGGGTATTCAGCTGAATACCATTGAATCATGGTGTGCCCGCCACTGGATGTCATGTGCTCATGCAACGGGAGGAAGTACACATAATCTGCGAAGGTCTCGATCGGTTGGGCTTGGTTTCATTCTAATCTAGGAATAATAAATATAACAAGATTCTCAAAAAAATAAACTGGGATTCATTTTGGACCGGAAACTAATTGTTACAAAATAGACTCATGATAGATCCAACAAAGTCGAGAGGTGTGAAATTAATCATAATCTCTTCTTGTACATATTACTAATTTATTTTCTAGTAATTAGTTTGGGCCTAGAATGAATCCTAATCTCTTGTTGAGTCTCTTGTTATATTTACTAGCAAAAATGTCCGTGGCGTTGTAATGGGAGAAAAAGAACTTTTGAATATTCATGAAAAAACATGACAGGAATGATACATATATATATTTATGTTTTCTTATAAAATTTTAGGTCTATAATTTATGTTACGATGACCACTACATCCACAATATAAGTTAATGTTGTTAATAATATGTTAGTGTTGTATTAAATCCTGTATCAGATTATATATTAAATTTTGTATCAGATTAAAATGTATCATAAAGAACGTAGATATTTAGATGCAAATATATCGCAACATTATTTCCATTATATTATCCATGTGACGGGTGCCGTTGAAATCCACCTCATTACTCTGATTAAAATTGACGAGAATTAATTCATCTACCGACGTGTCGAGGATTTGAAAAGGAAACAATTTTCATTACATTACAATATATGATCCACAAATTTAGAGACCATAGATGGAATTGATCTCCTATTTGCCTCTTTTTTAGGTATATAGATAGATATATAAGGCAGAACAGGAGACATCCACAAACCAGAGATGGGCGGGACGTCAACCTCCGCCACCTATCAGCCCGCCAGCGAGAAACCGAGTAAAGATTCGTAAAGATCTTCGCACCTGATATGTTGAGGGGGGAGACCGTAAAGACTCGTAACATCCCCCCGAAACTTGAAACCTCAATGAGGTATCCACATGCGAGATCCACGCCGAAGACCCACGAAGGTCGACAAAAGAAAAGCACCATTCAGGCGGGTACCTCGGGCGTGTCTCCAAAGAAAGGCATCCTCCACGCCCGGTATTTTCGCGGCGGAAGGAGTCGGATTCGCGCTGCAAACAAGTGACTAGAGACCACTACCGACTCTACCAGCGAAGGTCAAACGCTGAACGGATGAGGGAACGAAGAAGAGAGCGCGCAAGCAATGCAACCAAAGCAAACGTTCCAAAATGTACTAATCATATAACAACAACAATCTTTATTGATAAACTTTCATATCATTACAAAATTTTGTCATACAACCTAAAAGCCTAGTCGGAGGTAGGCGGAGGTCCCTCCCAAGCTACAGAGTTAGTAAATGCCATTCGCAAGATCGCCTAGGTCAAAAAAGAACATCTTCATACATTTCATCTACACTAGGGTTGGCGAAGGTCTCTTTCCAAAAGGACCAAAGGCCACCGTCAACGTAAACTCCGTCACGATAAAAACGCAAGGGTGACACCTCCTGCGCAGGCTCCTCGTCAGAGACCTGCGCAGGCAATTTTCCACACAAGAACAAAAATATCAGATTTCCATTAATATTTAACACTAAAGTCAAGTATTTACATAGCGGAGATCAGCATCCGCGCCAAAAACGCTTTCATTAAATCTAGGGTAAGGCCCTCGGCATCTAGACCTCATCGTTGTCCAGAACGGGAGAGGGCACCTTCTCTTCCGCATCCCTGAGCAGTCGGCGAAGGTACATCCCTGTGGAGCTCCATCTTCGTGGGCAACCGGTTGGGGAGGACCTCCGGCTGGGCGACGTCAGCAACCCCGACACGAGGGGCGGTCTGCAAAAGAAAACAATCATTACACAGTCATAACCGAAAAGTAACACTCTGTAGCTCAAAAACAAACAGAAGGACACAAACCTAAAGCAAAGAACTCGCAAGCGAGTAAGCCTCCCGCTCGCCCGTGCCTCGCCCAAAATATCTTCATAAAAAGAGCCCACGAACCGCAAAGCACCCTTGACAGCTCCGCCTGGGTCGAGGGCTGGTGTGACTCCTTAACGCGGTGTAAGATGAAATTTTGGCATTTTGCTATATTACATAGCCTATTTTGCACAATTCAAATGAGGCCTATAAAATAATCGAGCAATGACATGATGCCTACGAAATATGAGCAATATAAATATTTGGGCTAAAATGAGATTATGAGTTGACTTATGATCGATGAGTACCAAGCATGATGGCCCATTGAACTGTGCTTTCTCAGCTTTGTTGAGATTAGAACCGGCGTCATTAGCGGTCACTAATCTTAATCATGGGCCCCCGGCCAAGAGATGGCTTATGCATGGCCCATGCAAGCTTGCGCTTCCTAGCTCAAAAGCTAACAGCTCTCTACACACACGCCTATTATACGTGCCAAATATAAATATTTTGTACGGCAAAAGACTAATCAATTAGTGCAAGAAAGATCCGGTTAAACTAAGTGGGCTCATCGACTCATGAATGGTCCAGCGAACATGGCTTTCTGATATGAAGTTTGCTGAGATTAGCACCGGCCATGAAACAGCCCCCTAATCTTAATTATGGGCCCCCAAGAAGTTACTTATGCATGGCCCATGCAAGCTAGGCAGGGAAGCTAACAGGCCTCTATATACGCATATATCCTTCTCAGCTTTGTATGTATGTATGTATGTACGCGTACAAAAACGATGAAAGCTTCTAGAAAGGCTTACGTGAAGAGATAAGCTCCACCGACGATAAGATCGATTCAAACTTCAAAACTGTAAAATATCCCGGCGCCTTGCCGCTCGGAGAAGGCAACGATTCAAAATTTGAAATACTCTATCCTCCGCGCACCTCGGCCGGGCGACGCTCCTCGCCAACTGATCGGTGGCGGCGCTCCACCCTGCACCGCCTCAGCCTGCTAGCCCCTAGCCTTGGCCTATAAAAAGGAGGCCAACTCTTCCATCTCGAGGGGAGCCAAAACTATAGTTTTCCAACGGGCGGGCGGGCTGGCCGGGCGGGCTGGCCCGGCCGTGCCTCACCGGGCCACGGGCTTCATCGGGCCGTGCCTCACCGGGCCGTGCCCACCGGGTCGGCCCAGGCCCGCACCATGGGCCACAAAACGTGCGGGTCGGCCCACACAGCCCGGTCAAAAACTACGGGCGGGCGGCCCGGGCGCTTTAAGTAAAAAAATCGGAACGACGGGCTCTTGTGCATGCAGTCGGCAGGAGTTTCCACCAATGAATGGACGACAAGGGCAAAGTAGTAGCAGCAGCAAAGCCGGCCTCCCGCCTCCACTCTCTATTATTAGCAGCCGCATGCAGGGGCAGCAACGCTGCAGCCTGGAAAATATTGGGTACGCCCCTGGCTTACCATCCGCCCCGTACGCCCCCTAGTAGATGATCGACGCGTGTCCGGCCTCACATCATACGGGCATAGCGCGCTGGGCTCCCTCGCGGGCCCAATACGAGACGGCTCGGCTCCGCTTCAGTTCCGGCATCGAATCCCTCAGCGCGTGACGGTCGGCTCCGCCTCCAATCCCGCAGGCCGCAGCGCGCGGCTCCGCAGCTCCGCTTGCAACCGTGAGTGACCTCTGCTCCGCCGCTCGTGCGCCGTGCGCGTCGTCGGCGCCGATGTTTGCGTGCACGAGGCACGGAGGCAGCACAGCTCCATCTTGGCTCGGCCTCGGAACGCCGGGTCCTTGGTCAGCAGCGCGGCGGCGCCGCAGCGGAAGAGGCAGTTGCCGAGCAACATGGATTTCTCGGTGCTGTTGTACCAGTGGATCGCAAAAAAGGAGGAACAGAGAGAAAGCTTCGTCCTGCTTCATCCTCTTTGGCTTACGTATTGTCACAACTCACAAATAATTAATGCAGATCGAGTTTCCCACTTGTATAATACGTCGGGCATGGGCACACTGCATGTGAAGACCAGCCGGCGGTTCCAATCCCCTCGAGGCCCCAATCCCGCGACGGCTCGTCTCTGACCCCCTGCGACGTTCCCATCCAATCCCGCGACGGCACGGCTCCGGTTGCAATCACGTCACGCCATCGCCTGCGCTCCCTCGCCTAGACAGTTGCATTGTAGCGGCGGCCAAGGCAAAAGAACGGCGCGGCGAAGCCATACCCGACGATGGCCACAGGGACAGAAGCTGCGTCGCGGTGAACGGGACGATCGCGAAAGACAGAAGTTTCGTCACATACAGAGTCTACAGACACAAATCCAGGCGGAGCCGAGCCGTCGTGGCTGATGGCTTTGGAGTCTCGTGGCCGCGCGCACTGACTGCGAAACGAGGCAGAGCCGAGCGCCTTGTGATGGGGAAGCCGCACGCGAGCGAACCGTGCGATGCTCGCCTCGGCCACGCGTCACGCATCTAATGAGGGGGCGTACGGGGTGGTGGGTACGCCGGGGGACTACCAATTTTTTTCCAGCCTGCAGGGCATCCACCACGGTGGCTCTCTCACACATAAAGTCAAATGCATGCATGCATGTGGCCCCCAGCGCCTCCTCTCGCATTGGTCAAGGCAACAGGATGCAGCAGCTTGTTATATACGCGCGAGTGAGGAGGGGAGCTGCTTGGGTCGCTGTTTTTTTTATTCCCAGATTAGAGGCCCATAGAGGCCCGCTGCTCTTTCACCGGCCAGGCCGCGCCCACCCGCCGTGCCTAGGGTCGGGCCAAGTCCGCCTGACCGGGCCGGGCCGCTCAGGCCAGGCCAAAAGATCGGGCTTCGTGCGGGCCGTCGGGTCACGGGCCGCATGGAAAACTATACCAAAAACTTCAATATGCCGCCGCCAGGCTAGCTGCTGCACACGCGCTCCATCACAGCACACCACACATCGCCGGCCGGCCAGACTCCATCTTCAATATGCCGGCGCCCTGCTGCACACATACGCCACCACCCACCTCCATCCATTACCGCTAGCTGCACACACACACCTATCGCCGGCAATCTATCACGGCAGCGACGTCGTCGACCTCCTCGACGCCCTCAACGTCGTCAACACCATCGTCAAGCAGTTCATCTTCTCCGGCAAGATCGTCAACTGCGTCATCGGCAAGCCGAACATCTGCGGCGTCGTCTCCGGCAAAAATCGTCAACAGCACGTCATCGGCAAGCCGAACATCTGCGGCAGCGTCTCCGGCAAGATCGTCAACCGTGTCTCCGGCAAGCCGAACATCTACGGCATCGTCTCCGGCAAGATCGTCAACCACGTCTCCGGCGAGCGGAACATCTACACACAACCCCCGCGCCACCGGCTTCCTCATCGTCGAACATCATGCCAGCCCCGTCCATGCCTACGGTGATGGTGAGGTTGTTTATATTTAGATTTATATTACGTATGTCTCTATGCATGGCAGCAGAAAGATACACATGCAAAGAGTTTTGCCCAGCGGCGAACAGCAGAGGCCACGGCGAGCATGCAGCTGCGAGCAACACCAGTGCCCAAACGACGATGTCTACGGCGAGCGCGGCAACTAGACCAGCCAGCAGCGCCGATCTCATCTAGGCGGCGGCCGTGCCAGCCCCTGCAACAAACACGGGCGAATCCAGGCGTGACGACGAAGACTCGTTTGTGCAGTCGCTCCGCAATACACATCCACGACGACGGCCCCGGCAACCATGTCGATGGCGGCGACCACCTGAGATCGCCCTTTTTATACACCGGCGGCAATCATTACTGCAGTGCACAACGGCCGGTGAAGGCGTACGGGCGGCAGCTCGATCGGCAACATGAGTCCTCATGCGCCAACAGTGGCAGCCCAGCGAACCAGCAGTCTGATGGCGGCCATGTGCATCGGCAACGTGACACATCCACCACAATTTCGTACAGCGGCAGATCGGCAACAGCGGCAGAGCCCGGCCAACACGTCCTGGTCATCGGCGTATACACACTGGCAGCATGCAAGGTGTCCCAGAAGAGATGGCAGCCCGGCGAAGAACATGCAGACGTACATACACATTCCTGCGTTGGCATGATGAGCCACGGTCACGGCAAACGCGGCACTCGATGGCCCGGCGTGGCAGCAGCAAGAGTCCAGCGATGGCCGGAACGGCGCAGGAGCAACGGTGGCGGCAGATCAGTGTGGCCCGGCAATGGCCCGACGTGGCATCCCAGCGAGAACACAGCGGCAAGATAGAGCTAGCAGCAAGATCAGTACAACAAGTAAAGATGCAAGCGAGATGCAGCCCGACGGCGGCGATGGCCGGAACGAGCGACGGCAGCGGCATAGCAGTTCAGCCTGGCAATGGCCCGACGTGAGCACGACCGCGGCGGCGGAATAGTGCGGCCCGGCAATGGCCCACCTCGGCAAGGCTTTAGCAGTAGCAGTCAGAAATACATGTACACCTGCTTGTACAATATACATACATACATTATATACGGCAATAAAGCAAATCTAGAAACAAAAAGAAGTACACGGTACCATGCATGCAAGTTCATACGTGGGCAAAGTATATGTGCATGAGTTGCAAGCTAGCTTAATGTTATTGTTTGGCCCATTACTGGTGGCCCAATATTGATTTCCTAGCCCAAGCAAGCCACGGGCTCCGACAAACCTGAAATCTGTACAAAGTCCGCAAACATGCTAGCTGCAAGTCATGTCGAAGCGTTCAAGTTCACGTGCGCAATATGCAAATTGCTGAGCTGGACCAAGTATCACGCCCAATGATTTCAGAAGTTTACATGAAGGAGAAATCTCCTAAGTGTGTCATGAGTACAAGTCTCACATTCACCATCTACCATGTTTCCGCACCGTCAAGGCCGGTGATCATATGAAGTCATTTTCTCTCCCAGACACCGACGAGGCTGGGATGTCCCTTTTCCGCGACCGACGAGGCCGGAATCATTGTTCGTGACCGACGAGGCCGAACACTTGACTTCATTTTGGGATCCGCACAACAAGGCCGGATACTTTTGCTAGAGGCCGATGAGGCTCTAGCATTCCACCATTTTTCATTCATTTGTGCTTATGCATATATTTGGGGAGACAACTCTTGTTTATTCAGGATGACAACAATGACCATCAGCATAGCTTAATCGGAGGGTATTCCGCGGCCTAATGCCCGGATGTAATTAATTGAAGGTCTTCGAGGCCCCATGAACCGAAGCCACGCAATCACCCGATTGTCGGATGAGGCTCTCGGCAAGAAATATATGTTAAAGTGGGAAATTGTACTTTGTAATCTCTCATGAATAATAAAGTGATATTTCCCCGAACTTTTGTCCCTTGTGTATTTTTATTGCACATTTACTTTATTTGTATACGGATGTATCTTGGCACGCCCACGCTTAATAGTACTAAGTAGTACGACCCACGAAACTCTGAGATCCACCCTTAGCGATTTTTCTTCGCGAAACACGCGGAGCTTTTTCAATATGCTCTCGCAGCCTCCATCGTGAGAACGCGAGTTAAATTCATCGCAGCAGCATCGGGCTCCAAAATCCGAGACGCCCGCAAGACCTCTGGCAGCTTCATGGTTCTTCGCCATCCAGCCCAAAATATTAGTGCTACTCCCATCCTTAGAAAGGGAGTAGTCACCGCTCCAAACGGTTATGGCTTGGGGCGTAGGCATGGGCAGCGGAGGTGTAGGAGGCGTGAAGACTTTCTAGCTCTCTTAAGCTTGTCGGAGGCTTGAATCGGGAAGAGGTGAGGTTTGTATTGGCTCCGCTGCTTATCCCGCAAGTTCTCAAGAGCCTTCTCGGCACACCTTGGACAAACAGATCCTGGCGCTTCTTTAGCCCCGCAGACCTCCCGGGGCGAAGCTCCTGCTCTTCGACACGAGCAACTTGTTGGCGCCTCCTTTCCGTCCCTCCAGGCGAAGGCTTTTCGCCCCTCCAAGTCACTCGAAGCTTGTTGCAGACGCGGCTCTGGTGAACCCGAGTGCGAAGGCCCTCCAAGCTAGTAGTCATCTGCAAATCAAAAAAACGCTTAAACCTCCACTAACTCAACGAAAATAAAAATAAGCATGTGAGAGTTGTATCTCCATATTACTGTAAAGCTTTGGTCGATGGCCTTGTCAAAGACCCTCCTCGACGCGTCGCCATCTAAGAAATATTTAGAAATAGAGTCTAATCAAGAGTGAGTAAGCTCATAATCAACAAATAGGAAACAAACCACAACAATGGCAAAGGTAACTTACTTAGACTACCCGGCAACAACCGGGGAGCAACCATGTCACCTCAGAACCGCCGCACCCGAACCACCGGCATCTAAAGGGTAGAAGAACTATTAACCCGACGAACAAAACAAAAAAAAAACAAATAACAAAGAAGAGATCAAGTCAAACCTTCGCTGGCAGGGCGAGGAGAAGCCCACTTGGCGTGTGCAACATCTCCAACACCTTAGCCGCCTCCGCGGCCTTGGTCCTCGAGCTAACCTCCACCTGTCTCGTTTTTCTTCTACGCCCGGTGAGCGGCGCAAAGCTCCTGCATACGAGCGTAGGTGATGTTTCCCCTCGGGAGGAACAAATGAGTCCTCGGAGGCGAGAGGCAAGGCTACCACCGTCTTCAACCTCTTCTCGGACACTTCCTCCACCCGTCGGCTGACTTACCTCTTGGTGCCGCGCGAGCCAGCGGAGCTACCGCTAGATGATGCGAAACCTCCAAGGGATCGGCCATCGCCTTGACACCTCCGCGCTGGAGCCCACCCGTGGAGTGCCGCCGCAAGCCTCGCCAGTAGGGGGACTCCTCGGCCGCGCTCACCTTTGGCATTTCGCTGCAACGCCAGTGGAAGATCTCGGCAGTGGAGGCCTCGTCACTCCCACCTCCGTCACCCTCCCCTCACCCGAGGGGGGAGTCCCCTCCGCACGACACGCCCGATAGATTTTCTTCTTCATCTTAGCTTCCTCTTGGTCGTCTTCTTGGCGGCAATGGCATAGATGCGGGCGAAGGTCCCCTCATCACGCGACTTACCCTTCTTTGTCTTTTGGCGGGTCATAGGAGGGGCCTTCCTCTTCTCGCCTTGGGTGGGGCGTGAGCAGCCTTCTTCTCGAGCTTAGTCGCCTCCTCTTCCCTCGGCTGAGGACATCCGCGTAACCTTGTGCGGGCCGTAGGTGATCTTCATCTCTTTGAAAACCCGGTTATAAGCCGAGGCATGTTCCCCGCCTGGGACCTCCGCGCGAGAACTCCTTCATGCCCGGTCCCGAATCTCTCTTGAGCCTCCCTCCACCCGTCATCACGAAGGCGTCGGCGCCCGGACGCTCCGCAGCCTCACACCAAGGCGGGCAGGTCACCAAGGCATCCCCTCCGGAACACCAGGAGATTTATTTCTCCGTCGGAAACTCCGCCTTGTTCTTAAACAATGGAGAATACTTCGCGGCACACATCTCCTCCACAAGATCGCGTCTGGCCGAGTACCGGCAGGCCACTAGGAAAGCTTCGTGAGCGGTGGATGTTGCATTTCTTAAGCGCAATCACTAGAAACAGGTTTAGAACCCATCTCTAATAACGGCGCCAGAAATGCGCCGTTGACATTCCTAAGTGAAACCACCGTGTCGGTGATAACACTAGGCACATCAACGGTGATAGATCTTGCCTAAGAAGATATTCATCCGCTTAAAGCGCCACGGATCTATCATTGTAGCATTTCACCCGAAGTATTCAAGAGTATCGTTATTTATATTTTCCCCAAAGGAAGGCATGGTGGAAAAGGATCTAATAGAGACATGAATAGGATAACATGACTATGTAATGGACCAATGCTCATAACAGGGATATAAAGGAACGGTAAAGGGATAACTTGACACACTCACGTAAGCCAAACTCAAGGATAAAGATAAATAAGGAATAAAGAAAGACCTAAGTGGAGCATACAGATTCTAGTCATGGTTGTGCATAGAACCAGTTGATAGTCAGGCAACACGCATGAGCAGGAGGTCGGAGCTGAGAATGAAATGGACAGGGAGACCTCCCGGAGCATCCGCCCTAATGGAAGGCATTTACGAACTCCTACAGCACACACGAACGTGGGGGGATTTCAAGGGACGGTCAAGGCTTGTCACGACCAAGCCGCCTACCCCCTCAACCGTGGCATGCACTCATATTCGAAGGATACCTGGCATCCGGACACCACGTCCGCATACTAGGACACTACTCATGTCCCCCATGGCCCCCACCCTACGGATGGACGGAATAGGACACGAGCAAGCCCCGAAGGACACAACGAACCGCCATACAAAGACAATCCCGACACTACCCAATTTTATTATTGCATGAATGGTTTAAGCATAAAGTTCTATATGACGATATCACAACATAGAAACTATAGACTAGTTCATGTGTCATGATCATGTCAAGAACAACATGTTAGATCATAGGATAAATCATGAGGTATAGAAATAACATGAAGACTCTAATCCTAATGCACAACCAAGATAAGATAAGAGCAAGGCTTTGGAAGAATACCATAGAAAGATTTATTCCCGGAATCCATCTTCCAAGGAGCCAAGCCCTCCTTGGTAGCTTTGCCTAGCTCCACATCCTAAACTACTAATCCTACTAAGAAGAGGAAGAAGAAGAAAGAAGAAGAAGGAGGAAGAAAAGGGAGAAGAAGAAGAAGAAGAAGAAGAAGAAGAAGAAAGGGAGAAGAAGAAGAAGAAGAAGAAGAAGAAGAAGAGAGGCTACATTGTGAGGTGTGTAATTTACAAGTGAGGGAGTGCCCATCTATTTATAGGACCTTCACCATGGGATCCTATCTTGCTAAGCCATTTGGTACTAATCCCGCGGTCTTGGGCAAGCAAACACCGCCTCCGGACTTTTCGGGGGTCGAGGATGGGCCACCAGGGACGAAGATGGGCCGTTTTGGCCTCCATGAGGGTGGCACCCTAAGGGTGCGCACCAATATGGTCACCGTTTGGGCTGAAGCTTTGCATGAGCACGTGGGCCTCGGAGTTAGCCGTTTCAGTATTCGATTCATTTGAAATCCGATTCGTATGAGAAAGTTATGCCCAAAATATTGAACCCATGTCCTGCGGCCCGTTTATCATTTCATGTTGGATTCGGCCCTCGACCTCTTGGGCTTGTGTTTGGATATTGATATTTTATGGGCTTTTCTCCTCTCTTCTCCTTGCTTTGCTTATGTCCATTTAGGGCCTTGTTATCTTTCCTTTGCTTTTGGCCCCAGTTAGCGTGTTTGGTCAATTTCTCCCTTGGGCTTGATGTTTTTCAGGAATGCGCTTTCAGGGAGGTGCCTTTTTGGTACATTTTCCGCTTGTTTCTTATATAAATCTGTACAATAATAATTTGACAATACAAGTGGAAATATGTCAATAATAAATGTATATGTGTGTAGTAAGGTATAGTTTCTCCCTTTATTGGTAGAATGTTGACGTTAAAAATATGTCGTTGGTGACCGTCAACAAACTCCCCCAAGCTTACCCTTTGCGTCCTCGAGCAAAGATAAGTACTTGGTTGTTGATCAGGAAGTTGCTACTATGCCGATTATGTTTCACAAGTGCCGGGGTTATAATAAGATTTTCTACTAGAGTTTGAATAAAATGGCATGCCTTTGCTCACCATTTATTACCTTTTCATCGTAGCGGGGCTTTTAGCTTTTCTCAAAGCCTTGGGCGATTTGCCAGATAGAACGGTTATATAGAAATACTTTTCATTCATCCTTTTGATCAACTTTCTTATCCGGGGGTTTATTTATTTAAGTTCTATTTTTTATTTTATTTTTCGAGAAAGTATGGGCTTTATTGCTATATATATATATATATATATATATATATATATATATTTAGAGAGGTGGGCTCTGCTCCCTAGACTTTTGTCTTTTATTTCCTCTCTTTTTTTTTTCTTTCTTTCTTTTCCTTGAGATGTGGGCTCACTTCGCCCTGGACACATGCTGTCCATTTTTCATCTCTTTTCTCTTTTTTTAGCATAGCCCATATCATTTCTCTTTCTTTCAAATTA